>NW_004624827.1:2031996-2114998 GCF_000247695.1 Heterocephalus glaber | reverse complement strand
TGTGTGTGTGTGTGTGTGTGTGTGTGTATGTGTGTGTGTGTGTGTATGTATGTGTGTGTGTGTATGTATGTGTGTGTGTAGACAAGGTCTCCATAAATCCTTCGGTTGCCTACGCTGAGCTCAGAGTTGCAATCTCCCTGCCTCAGTGCCCCAGAGTGCTGGGACTACAGGTGTGCGCCACATATGTGCTTGTTTCATGAATTAATTGCTCTTGCTTTGGGGCAGTCTCTGTCCTGTGAGGCTCTGCTGGAATCCACGGCGATTGTAAGATTTGAGGATGACCAGAGACTCCTGGACACAGTCCTTATAAATTCTCTCTCTTGGTGTTCTTGGTCTTGAAGGGGACTGAGCCACATTCAGACACTCCCTGAGGAATCCCTTTAGAAGGGATTTGACCCAAGTCCTTTAACAAATGATACAAAATGAAAGCCAAGCTTTGTCCTGCTCTTAGTTACCTATTGTACATTTGTAGGCCCAAATCACAGTTTTTAGAAAAAAAATCACTTTTAGTCTCCCGATTGTCTCAGAAGAAAATGAAAATTGTGCTTCTAATGAGTAACAGGTTAAGGGCCCAGGAATTTGTTTGTTCTTTGTCCCTATAACAGTCTCTGACTATGTCACGACCGTGTCATCAGCTCAACACAGCTTTTCCTGTAATGTTAACACATTGCTTATTGTTCCCTGAGTCCTAAAGGATGTTTGTTTTATATTTCAAAGAGATCATTTGTACCTAAAAACAGTATTCTAAAATACAGAATTCACACCTAGAGGGCTGTGACATTCAACTGCTGAGAAAGGCTGTGCCCAGAGGTGGGCACTGATAGGAAGGGCAGATCCAAGTCTCCATGCTGGCCTGACGCAGGGATGCTCACTGAGGAAATGGCTCTGTTAGCTCGCATTTTTACCCCTCTCCAGTTCCCTTTTCGCTGTCTCACAAATGCAGCAAGTGTTGTATTTCAGGCAGGAACCTTGGTGTTGGACAGAATTCACATTAGATGGTAGGTTGAAAGGTAGTGATGGAGAAGGGGCTGATACCCCAACACACATGTGACACATTTGATACATACACCAGCAATGCTGGGTCATTGGAATCCTCTTACTGAGGCATGAACTTGAGGTCAGGGGGTCTGATGCCAGGATCTGGAGTGTGAAGCATACATATATACCCTTTTCCCCTTTTACTCTCCCCCTACATTCTCCCCAAATTAGCATTACCAATCTGTATCATTGTCTCCTTAGGTTAAACTGTAGGGTCTGTGTGTTTGTGTGTGTGAAGGGAAGAGGGGTTTGGCTTTAAGACATAAATATGTCCCTGCCTCAGAAACCAGGCAGCTGAGTAAGTTCCACAGGCGAGACACACATTCAACACTTAACCAGGGCCAGCACGCTGACTGGTTTAATGCCATGACATTTGCCATCACCATACACCGAGTAGAACACAGTGGATAAGCAAAAAAGGTTTCTCCACCATGGAGAGAGATTGGTGTTGCAATAAACTGTTTCTATCCCCACCTGTGTGGGAGGACTTCTGAGAGAGTCCCCTGCTCCCAGGAGAGCCCTGCAGAGAGAGGAGCTTGTAACAGAGGTGAGAGACAGTTATGTGATTACAGACTTCAAATACAAGTAGGCACATGTACATCACGGTGCCCAGGTGTGTGTGTGTATCTGTGTTACTTCTGTCGGAGGATTTAAGTCGCCTTTCATTCTTAGCATGATGGGAAATATGATAACAAATGTGGTGGATGTTTAATTTTTAAAAAGCTTTATTATAGTAAAAGACACATTGCCCTTAATCCTTCTCAAAATACTTCCCATCGTCACTTCAAACACACTTATCCTATTGTTTCTGCCACTTTCTGAAGCAGTTCTGGTAATCCTCTTTTGCCGCAGTCTTCAGTTGTGCTGTTGTGGCTGCCTCAATGTCCTGAATCAATTCAAAATGTTTATCTTTCGTGGTCATTTTGACTTTGGGAAAGAACCAGAAGTTGCATGGTGCCAGATCACAACATTTTAAAATACTGCCATTCCAATGGATTGCACTAGGCAGCAGCATTCACCGCATTTTTTTTATTAGTACACATTGGTAGTACATAATGCTTACATTCCTTGCGAGGAATTGGTACATGTACATAATGCATTTGAATTCTCTTTTATTCACCCTTCTCTCCCCTCCATTCCTCCTCCATCTCTTCATCCTCCTCCTCTTTGAGAAAGATCTATCTCCCTACTTCCTATCATCTATTTTTATTTTGCTCTCTAATGTATTTATATATTGGCTTTCTAATATAAGAGAAACCATGTGATATTTAAGTGTGTCTGTGTGATTTATATTTTACCTAACAATATGATCTAAAGGTATATCCATTTTCCTACAAGTGACTGAAGCTTATCTTTCCTTATGGCAAAGTAGTACTCCATTGTGTATCAACGGACACGGAGACTGCTTCCAAGATTTACCCATTATGAGTTGTATTCTTATGAACATGGGTATGCATGTATTAAAGTAATATGATGTTTTTTAACTCTTTCAGGAAGATCCCTGAAAGGGGACTAGCTGGGTCAAATGGAACTTCTAGTTTTAGTTTTTGAGTAATCTCCATAATGATTTCCAAAGTGGTTTTTCTAGTTTACGTTCCTACCGACAGTGTAAAAGTGTTCTTTTTTCCCTACAGCCTCACCAGCATTTGCTATTATTTGATTCCTTGATGATGGCCATTCTTTCTGGGGTAAAATGGAATCTTAGTGTTGTTTAATATTTGCATTTATTTCATGGCCAGCAATGTTGGCCATTTGTACTTCTGTGACATGTCTATTCATTTTTTTTGGTACCAGGGATCGAACTCAGGACCTTGTATTTGCAAGGGAGACACTGGAACCACTGAGCTAAATCCCTGGCCCATATTCATTTTAGTTACCCATTTTTTGATTGGGTCTTTTATTTTGGGGCTCTAATTTTTTGGGTTGTTTATATATTCTAGATATTAATCCTCTGTCTGAGGAATACCTGATTAATTTTTTTTTCCATTCTATAGGTTGTCTTTCCACTCTGTTGGTTGTTTCTTTTGCTGTACAGAATGATTTTAATTTGATACATTCCCATTTGTTGATTCTTGGTACTATTTCCTATGCAGCCAGAGTTCTGTTCAGAAAGTCCTTGCCTATGCCCATGACTTCAAGAGTCTCCCTCATTTTGTCTTCCAGCAGGTTGTTTCCATTTTTACATTTACATCTCTATTTTGTTTTGATGTGGGTCTGGATTCAAGTTTTTGCATATCCAGTTTCCTAACACTGTTTATTAAAGAGGCTATCTTTCCTCCAGTGTATCTTTCTGGCCCCTTTGTCAAAGATCAAATAGTTGAATATGATTGGGGTTGTTTCTGCATCCTCTATTCTGTTCTATTTATCCTCAGGTCAGTTTTTGTGCCAGTACCATGCTATGCTTATCAGTATAACCTTATTTTTTTTGTTTTCTTTTTTATTATTTTAAAATTAATTTTACTGGTACATTTTTTACATACATAGTGATCACATTCATCATAGAGAATTTTTACCTATACATAATATGTTTTAATTCACTTTTCCCATTTCTCTCCCTTTCCTTCAATCCTTCTTCCCCTCCCCATTTATGAAATTTTATTTCTATTGTTTTCTTCCATTCTTTATTTTTCTTATCCCTATACCCTTCCTTCCCTTTCTCCTCTCCCCTCCCTTGTTCCCCTTCCCATTTGAACATTTTCTTCCTACTTCCAAATATCTATCCTCTGTTTTGGTCCTTATTTACCTTTTGAGCTTCTCACACAAGAGAAACAATGTGATATTTAAGCATGCATCACTGTAGCTTTATAATATAACTTGAAGTTTTAGACTGTGATGCCTCCTGCTTTGCTCTTTTTATCTAGGATTGCTTTTACTATTCTAGGTATCTTCTGGTTCCACATGAATTTTAGAATTGTTTTCTCCAGTTCTGTGAAGAATGCTTTTAGAATTTTGATTGGGAGTCCATTAAATCTATGTATCAATTATGCAAGTATGGTTATTTTGACTATATTGGTTCTGTCTATCCCAAAAGTGGAGATATCTTTCCATTTTCTAAAGTCCTTTTTGATTTCCTTTTTCAACCTGCTGTAGTTTTTATTGTAGAGGTCTTTCACTTCCTTAGTTATATCAATTCCTAAGGTATTTAATTATTCTTAATATTATTTGATTTCCTAATTTCTTTCGCAGTGAGTTCATTATTAGTGTACAGCAGTGATGGCAAACCTTTTAGAGACCAAATGTCCAAACTGCAACCCAAAGCCCAGTTATTTATTGCAAAATGCCAACAATGCAATTAAACCTGAATATTGAGGTTTTAGTTTAGAAAAACCCAACTGTTATCTGTGGCTTGGCTGCTGGGTTGACTTGGTTCATGTGCCAACAGAGAGGGCTCCGCATGTCTGCTGTGTCATGCATGCCATAGATTCTCCACCACTGATTATGGGAATGCCACTGATTTTTGTTTGTTGATTTTGTATTCTCCTACTTTACTGAATTTTAAAAATTAATTCTAAGAGTCGTTTTTGTGGATTTTTGGGTCTTCTATGTAGAGGATCATGTCATATGAAACTAAGGATAATTTGACTCCTTTCTTTCCTATACATATCCCTTTTATTTCTTTTTCTTGCCTAATTGCTCAGGCTAATGTTTCAAGTACTATGTTGAGTAATAATGCACATTCTTCTCTTTTTCCTGATTTTAGAGGAAAGGCTTTCAATTTTTCCTCATTCAATATGATGTTGGCAATAGGTTTGTCATAAATAGCTTTTAACAGATTGAGATAAGGTTCTACATTTTCTTCATTAATTTTATTATGAAAGGGTGTTGGATTTTGTTAAAGACTTTTTCTGTATCTAGTGAGATGATCATGTGACTTTTGTTCTTGCTTCTGTTTGTATGATGGATTACATTTATTGATTTGTGCATGCTGAACCATCCTTGCAGTCCTGACATGAAGCCTACTTCTTTATGATATATGATCTTTTTAATGATTCATTGCATTGTATTTGTCAGTATCTTGTTGAGGATTTTTGCATCTGTACTCATTAAAAGATTGGTCTATAGTTCTCTCTCTCTCTCTCTTTTTTTTTTTACTGGATTCTTGTTGGGTTTTGGAATTAGAGTAATGATCATTTCCAAGAATGACTTTGGGAGTTCTCCTTCCCTTTCAATTTTATTAAAAGGCTTGAAGAGTATTGGTGTTAGAACTTCCCTGAAGTTTTTGTAAAATTTAACAGTGAACACCTTTGGACCTGGGCTTTTCTTAGTTGGTAGGTTTTTTTTTTAAATTATTGCTTCAATTTCATTGGTTTTTATTGGATTATTTAAATCTTCTTGGTTCAGTTTTGGTAGTTCATATGCATCTAGAAATCTATTTCTTCTGAATTCTCCAATTTATTGGCATACAGGTTTGCAAAGTAGTTGTTAATAATCTTTTTTATTTTGGCAGTGTGCATTGTGATTTCACATTTTTCATTTGTAATTGCATTGATTTGAGTCTTTTCTCTCCTTTTTTTGGTTAGATTGGCTAAGGGTTTGTCTATTTGTTTATTCTTTTGATGAATTTACTCTTCAATTCATTAATTGTGTGTGTGTGGGGGTTTGGTCTCAATTTCATTGACTTCTTCACTAGTTTTTATAATTTCCTTCCTTGTAGTAGCTTTGGGTTTGGATTATTCTTGCTTTTTGAGGACCTTGAGGTGCATTATTAGGCTATTTATTTGGATTTGCTCTGTTTTTGAGATGTGGGCATTCACAGCTATAGACTTTACTCACAGGCCTGCTCTCATTGTGTCCCATAAGTTCTGGTATATTGTACTAGCATTATTGTTTAGTTCTAAAGATTCTATTATTTCTTCCTTGATTTCTTCTATATACTACTGTTTATTTAAGAGTATATTGTTTAGGTTCCATGCATTTGCATAATTTCTGTGTTTTCTTTTGTCATTGATTTCTAACCTCATCATGCTACAATCTAATAATATGCATGCATGGTATAATTTCAATTATTTTACACTTACTTTAGCTTGTTTTATTGGCTAGTATGTGGTATATTTTGAAGAAAGTTTCATGTGCTGATGAAAAGAATGTATACTCTCTTGTTGTTGGGTGGAACACTGTAGATATCAAGTCCATTTTTTCAACAGTTTTGTTCAACTCTGATATTTCTTTATTGATTGCTTTTTCTCTGGTTGATCCATCTATTTATGATAGTGGGCTTTTGAGCTCCCCCACTATAATTGTGCTTATGCTTATCTGGTCTTTTATGTCCAGTAGTACTTGTTTTATAAAGTTGGGTATGTTGTTGTTCAAGGCATATATATTTATGATTGTTATATCTTCCTGTTGGATTGTTCTCTTAACCAATATGTAGTGATGTTCTTTGCCTCTTTTGATCAGTTTTGACTTAAAGTCCACTTTGTCTGAATATAGGATAGCTATTGCATGAAATGTTATTTTCCATTCTTTGATTCTTAGTTTAGGAATATCACTTTGGATAAATGTATTATTTGTGTATACCATACCATGGATTTTGTTTCTTGATCCATTCTGCCAGTCTGTGTCTATTGATTGGGGAATTGAGAGTATACATTTAGAGTACAACTGATAGTTATTGATTGATTCCTGTTATTGTCTTAATTTTCTTTTTTTTTTTTTTTTTTTGGTGCTGGGGATTGAACTCAGGACCTTGCACTTGCAAAGCAGGCAGCGGAACCACTGAGCTAAATCCCGAGCCCCTATTTTCTTTTGCTGATTCCATATCTTTCTATTCTACTTAACTACTCTCCTTACATGATATATTCATTCTATTAGACCTGTTGTCATTGTTAGCTTCCTTGTGTCTTTCTAAGTTATCCTTGAGTATATTTTGGAGTGCTGGTTTGGTGGTCATGAATTTCTTTTAGTGCTCTTTACCATGAAAGTATCTTATTTCTCGATAGTTTTGCAGGATATAACAGGCTGAGTTGAAAATTGTTGTCTTTTAGGGCATGAAGCTACTTTACTCCAAGCTCTTTGGGTCTTTAAGTTTTGTGTTGAAAAGCCTGTTGCAATTCTAATGGATTTTCCTTTATGAATGATTTATTGCTTTTCTCTAACTACTTTTAAGATTCTATTCTTGTGTCATCGGACTTCCAGGATTTTAATTCGGAAGTGTCATGGACACATCTGAATGCAATTATTTGAGGTTCTATAAACCTCACTTATCTGTTTGCTAAATTCTCTTCCCTTATTTGAAAAGTTTTCTGGGCCAGGGATTTAGCTCAGTGGTTCTTCCGCCTGCCTTGTAACCGCAAGGCCCCAAGTTTGATCCCCGGTACCAAAAAAGAGTTTATAGAGGAGATCTTGTCTGCAGAGGAGGAGAAAAAAAAAAAAAAGGGAGTATGAAAAGTTTTCTGCTGTTATTTCAGTAAACATTTGTGCTGTCTTCTCATTTTTTGTTAATTTCAATTATTCCTATATTTTTTGTGTGTGTCATGTAGCAACTGTTGGGCCCATTTTCTGTGTTCTCTTGTTGTTTTTAAGGTATCTTTCATTAACTGGTCATCAAGGACAGCCCTGTCTTCTAGTTCTGTTACTCTGTACTCACACTGGCCACTCTTGCTGTCCATACTTGCAGTGGAACTTTTAATCTCCTGAATTTCTGTTTGGAGTATTTTTATGGACTCTAATTCTTTTCTATGCTGGTCATGCATCTTTTGCATCATTTTGTTTAGCTCTTTTAGGTTTTTATTAATGTCTCTGTCACTGATCATTTTATTTATTTGGCTCAGTATCTTGTAACTTATATTTTCTGTAAGCTTGCCAAATGTCCTATTGATCTGTTATGTTTTGTTCCCTGATATCATTTCAAATAATTCAGGTGTGTGGCTTTTAGTTTTCTCCTCTTCAATGCTTCCCAGATCAGCTTTGTGGGAGTTGGGAGTTTTTGGAGTTATTTTGTTGGCTCGTATTCTCCATTTTTTTGTTTGTTTATTTCTTTGTGTTGAGGCTTGCAGTTTGATTTTAATGGAAAGCTTAGTTTCTAGTATGGATTCCCCTTTACTTACTATCTACTTTTCAAAGGTGTCCCTTGGGCATGGCTATCGGCTTTTGCCTCTGTCCCAGGATCCAACTACCTTTGTTTACTTCAGATGGGAGGTTGAGGCATATTTGGCTCGATACTCAGTTTACCAGGAATGAGCCACACTATTGCTAATGAGTCCAAGGCAATCCAGATTTTAGCATCCCAAGAAAACCAATTAATAGTAACAGCTATGCTACTTTGGCTATAGTAATAAAAACAGCATCAATTATTGTGTCAAAGAATAACTGAATGTTGACAGACCCTAAGGACCAATAAACTAGCACCTTTAACCATAGAAAAGACATATATAACTATAGTATGAACACTAAGACAAACCAAATACTTACCTCCTATTGACATGCAGTAAATATCTATTAAATGGAACAACTTTACTTCTATTAATAATAAAGCAGTATTCAACACCAGTACCATAAAGTTAACTAGCTGTCTAAAGATTCATAAAGCTTAGTAGTTATACTAGTAAAGGTAGAGGGGGTGCGCATGAAAAAAGAAAAATTTGAAAATTAATCAATGAGATATGATAAGGAGGAAAGAAAAGTGAGATTGGAGATCCTATTGAGGAATAAAAGGAAATTAATAGTGCTAGAGAAAGTTGCAGGAAAGGATGAACAAGAAAAATAAGAAAAAAGATAAACAGAACAAAACTGGAAATAAAAGAAAGTAGGAAGAGAAAAAAATTGGAAGGGAAAAAGAGAAAAGGAGACAAAAGAAACTAAGAGAAAAAAGAGGAGTAGGAAAAAACCTCAACCTCCCCCTCCAAAAAAACCCCAGTAAAGGTAAAATAATAATATTACAAAATAGAAAAATGAAAAAAAGATTGAGTCAAAGAAAATTCCTGTGTTATTGAAAGTGATTTCTTTCCAAGATCTGCAGTCTTGGGATCTATCCAGTTACAGTTTTACCCGTAGTTTTAGGGCCTGTGGGTCTTTGAGATGCCCTCCTTTGCACCAGAGGCCCCTCTGTTTATTCCCTCAAATTGCAGTTACCATCCTAGCCAAGACATGTCCTTGTCAGTGGAGTATGAAGTCAGCCTTCTTGTATCTATTGATGTTGGCTGCAGGACGAGGGGTCCAGTGGGCTGTTGGAATTAATGTCTGTGGTTGTGGGTTCTGGTTGCTCCCTCTTCTCCTGGGCATTGTTCTTGTCCAGGATCAATTTAATTGTCTAGTCCTTATCTGGGCTGCCCAGTGCTGTGGAGAAGCAAAATATAGAGCCGGCGGGCAGGGGATTTAGCTCAGTGGTTCTGTCGCCTGTCTCACAAGCGCAAGGTCCCGAGTTCGATCCCCCATACCAAAAAAAAAGAATATAGAGCTGGCTTGGTGTTCATGGACAGTCACACCTTTGAGTAAAGGGGTACTGTGCATCTGGTGAGGGCCTGCTTGCTTGTTTTGGGGAGAATCCTGTTTATTCTGCACAGGTTTGCTTGCTTCCATGGGGGAGGAACACCTCTTGTATGCCTCGGGTCTGCTTTCCTTCACTGTAATTTTGATAATACTCGCAGATATAGTCATGAAAGAAGGTAGAACTGCTTCAGAAAGTGGCAAGAATGATGGGATAAATGTATTCAAAAGAAGGGGGGAGTATTGTGAGAGGGGTTAATGGTAATGTGTCTTTAACTGTAATTTCTTAAGTTTGGACATTCACCATATATTTTATCACCCCTTGTATTATTAAACATCAAATCACCTTCTGTTACGGCTTGTGTCTAGATGTCCCCCCAATGCCTCATGCAGTCATAGGTGGGGCTTTTTGAAGGGGGCTTGATTTAGAGTATGTGGTGCTGGGATCAAGGGTGTGTGATTACTAAGTGAGTCCATTAATTGGTTTGGCATAGTTTTGGTTAGGATTAAGGGTGTGAGTGCTACACCTGCCTGGGGCATGTAGCCTGCCTAAAATATAAGGGACAGAAAGAAGGCTAATGTGCTCTTGCCTGCCTGCTTACTGTGGACTATTTTGCCCCTGCAATGCCCCTCTGCCGTGCCATCCTGCCTTGGAGCCAGCTGACTATGAACTGAAACCTCTACAAACTATGAGCCAAATAAACCTTTCCTCCTTTAACTATGGGTGTCAGATATTTTGTTTCAGCAATGAGAAAAATATCTAAGACACCATCTGTGATCACTGTTTTCTTGGCCCAAGTCTCATCATGGATTGGCAACCAAGGGAGAAAATGGTCATCAAAGAGTCCACTTAGGAAGGCTCTCCCTTCTCTGAAAGTGTAGTTTTTCTTGCCCTTGCTGCTGCAGCTCTTGTATGTCTTTAAAAAATAAGTTTTTGAGGTTCATTTTTCTAGCCATCATGGTGGAGTTAGCCTACTGTAGCCTACATTTTACTAGAAGCCGAGAGCACGGATTAGCTTCCTGAGGTAATGTATCTGGTGCTGTAACTACTAGGCATAGAAGTAAAGACACGAATGATTTTGGAACAGAATCTCATTCTGAAAGATGTCATGTGTGTGCCCAAACATAGAGAGCATGGTAGGAGACTCTTCTTTCCCTAGAGAGAGGATGTAATAGAATCTTTGAAAATTCCTGTAATTTTTCAGTTTGCAAATGAGTGTGAGATCCGATGGTCTTCTTCCTGAGTGTTGAAATTGGAGAAGTGTGTTTTTAAGAGTGTGACTCTAACAAATATCTACTGTCATGGAAGCCTTTAAGGCCCCTGAAGGCAAATTTCTTTTAGAGAATCTGCTAGTGATTCAAATTCATCATAAAATCATGGAGGTCCTAGGAAAAGAAAAATTTCTCACCAAACATATAGGTTAGAGTGCAGAACCTCTGGATCCAGGCCCCAGGACGTATCATCAGTCTTGGAGAAAGAACAATGGCTGCCTATGTGAGTGTGAACTAAAAGAGCTATATCCATGGGTCCAAGTATGGGCTGTTCAGAAATCTATATCAGCAGGGCTGTCACCTGATTCTTGAGCTGGACTTCTTGATTTTCAGGGTTCCCATGTACAATAATGATAGTCTACAAAAGCAGCAGAAGCAACAACACCTGCAAGCTGAAGGGACTTTCTAGTTAATGCTACTTGGAAAGTCTTACCCAATGGAGTCAGTGAGTCCTAGGGATTCTTGGACAATTTTCACTGGGAGCCTCAGAGAAAGAGATCTTGGATTTCTTCTAATTAGGATGCATGGATGAATAAGCAATAAATTAGGGAGAATATATCAAGCTAGTAAAGAAGATTATACCAGTTATACTAGGCTTTAGTCATTCTTAGTAACATGATAATATTTATGTGTTTCAGATAACCAGCTCTTGGAGACAGGTCTTTGTGATCCTTTCGCCCATCTACAGAAAATTAATCAGGATGTGAATTTCTGTTGCTCTTATAGATAGCTCATTATATGTATTCCCCTAAAGATTTACTGAATACCCTTTCTGAGCCACATGATACATAGGGGGCTATTGAAATTAGTATGTAATATCAGAGTTTTAAGAAGGGTTCTGAAAGTATTCACTAAATATTGAATGACCTTCTGTTGCACTTTAATTACTGTGGGGTTTTTATTAGATTAATAGTAAAAAGTCAATATTTTATTCTATTTGAATCTCTCAGGAAACCTTCTACAATGGCTTTCCAGTTGTAAAAAAATCTACAGAATGACCATGATCAGGAGGATGGTTTATATACTCATGAGAGATTCAAAGTTGAGTATTACTTTCATATGTATTGTGTACCATGAATGGTGGAAATTTTTTAAGGGTAAATCAGAATTGCTTGATGATCCATTTAATCATTCATTTATTTACTCCCTTATTTTGAAGTAATATTATCTTACTGACTACCTGCTGTATGCCTAGTTCTTTATAGTTGAATCCAGAGTGAAAAATAACAAGGAACATTGGTGTAGGGGGAAGGGAGGGAGAGAGAGAAAGCCTGCATGAGAAGAAAAATCCTGATCATCCTTGACTGGTCTTATAATGGCATTGTAGTTTTATGGATTAGATTAATTTTAATGGAAAGTTGATTTTGTAGTATTAGATTTTAAGGTATTTCTTCCATTCATACAAAGCATCACTATTGCCTTTACTAAAGTCTCATTAGCTTTTTTTTTATAGTTCTTTATTGTCCTTTTATTTATTTCTAGGGTTTTTGGGGGGTTGTTGTTATAAGTACTAAAATCCTAATCAGTTTCTCCACATTCAGTAAATTCTCCCCCTATTCTTCCTATTCTTCTTTTATATTGATTGAAGAGGTTTTTTTGTTTGTTTTTTGCTTTGCTTTGTTTTTTGGTACTGGGGATTGACTCCTACCCCTTTACACTGAGCTATCTCCCAGTCCTTTTTATTTTTTACTTTGAACAGGTCTTGCCAAGTCACTAAGTTTCCCAGGCTGGGCTTGAACTTGTGATTCTCTGGCCTCACCCAGCTTTCCAGAGTGCTGGGATTACAGTCATGTGCCATTACATCTGGTTCTGATTGAATTGTTAAAAAAATTATTTTAATCTCTTTACATGAGAAATTGTTTTTTGTTTTAATGATTATTCTTAAAATTTTAACATATTTACTTAATAATATCTAAAGTTTATCAATATTTCTACCCTTCTTCTAAACAATGCAAAGTATTTAAAAAGTTTAAATTTGATTACCTCCTTCTCATCTTGATGTTATTACCAATACTTTGTTCCTTTTTTTGTTACCAGAAATTAATTAGTTTGTCTTTTAAAATTCAGTATTGTCTAAATTTAACTTCACATGTACAAATTATTCTGTTCATCATTTGTTGTTCTATCTCCCTTCTTTTTGGAATATATTTTCCAAAGTTCCTATATATTTTCTATGTAATATTTCCAAAGATCCTATACAATTTTGCCTGAAAATATCTGCATTTTAGCCTTTTTTTTGGTACTGAGGACTGAACCCAGGGATTATTTATATATAAAATTATAGGTTAATATTTACTTTCTTTAATGATTTTGAGAATATTCCATTGTCTTCTGGTTTCCATCATTGCTTTGTAAAACTGATTACAGTGATATCTGAGTTCATGAATGCTTCAGTTTGCAAACAGTTCAGTTCAGGAGCAGAAGCATGTGGCAAAATTTTGCTTCCTGTTTCCAAACTCCCCATCAGGTGATAAACATGACCATGGCCATCTTCCCTCCATGAACATGGATGTGGCCATGTTTCCCAGAATGTGGAATAAATTATGTTTGTGAACTGAGGTACCATGATATTGTTCTTTTGTAAGCAACTTGTCTTTTCTTTCTAGTGTCTTTTGATATCTTCTGTTTTCCTTTCCTCTCCACACTATATCAGCAATTGTTTTGATGTAGATTTATTTTATTTATTCTACCTGATATTTATGCTTCTTGAAGCTGAAGATTTGTATCTTTTATCCATTCTGTAAAATGTAGACCTTTTCCATTTTCTCTTTCTGCAACTCTTAGAATTAAGACATGTGATGAACTTATTCATTTGATCTTGCATGTCCTCTTAATTCCTTTTATATTTTCTTTTTCTTTAGATCTTGGAGAGATTTCTGGATAATTTCCTTAGATTTATCTTCCACTTCTTTAGTTCTCTTTTTAGCTGTATCTATTTTTCTGTTCACCACATCTATTGAATTTTTAAAAAGACACCTAATTAACATAAATATGAGACTGCTATTTTTACTGATCAACAACATAGCTACAAGAAAACTACATTAAATTTTTTGTTGGAATTCTTTGCACTTACACCGAATAGATACAAAAACACCTGTTACACAGTTAGTTACAAATAGGATCTTTGTTTTATTGTCCATATAAGTGTTTTATGAAACACCTCTTCTTGTAACAGGTCCTGCTGCTGTGGTTGGCTGGCTTCATAAGCTGTTAAAACAGATAGCTTCCTTGTTATTTTTCTGACTCTCCTCTTCTGCTAAGCTTATATCCTGGGCTGTAATTAAGATCTTGCACAACTGCCATAGCTACTGCTGATGCTGGAACAACCTTATGGTCCTCCTTTGTCTTGTGGTTTGTCAAAGTATTGGTTTTCACTGTCATAAAAGACCAGAGCTTTTGCCTCCATAGTGTCCACCTTTCATGGGTCCAGAATAAAGGTTACTGTAATTGCCAATGTCAATTTTAGCTTCTGGCATCTCAAAAATTCCTTCCACCATTATCAAATTTATTACAATTTTTTCTACTACAATCATATCTACTACCACTATAGCTGCCACCAGCACAGTCACAACCACTAAAATTTCCTCAATGATCAAAGTTGTCATTTCCTTTAAGACAACCTGTACATACACTGCCACAGTTTTCAGAACCACTTTGACTTAGATAAGGGACTAGCAATCTCTTGCTTTGCCAGAGGTCACTGTACTCACAGTTATGGCCATTTGCAGGATGATGTTTCTGAATGACCATCTTATCCATGGAGTTACAGTCACCATCGGCTATAAAACCAAACAAAGCCTTTCTTTTTGTCATGGCCTCGGTCAATAATTTCAGTCACTTTAACCTTCCTATATTGATCAAAATACTCTCTTACATGATGTTTTTCATGGTTTTTCTTAATACCACAAACCAAAATCTTTGTCATTGGTAAATTTGTTTTGTTTTGAATCAACAAATAACAACTGTATATATTTATGGCACACACGGTGATATTTTGTATATGATCAAGACAGGCTAAGTAGCATATCCATTACCTCAAATATTTATCATTTTTTGTGGTGAGAACTTTTAACGTCCTTTTTTTTTTAGCTACTTTGAAATATACACAGTATTATTATTAACCATAGTCATTCTACTATACAATAAAACACTGAAACTTATTCCTCCTAACTGACTGGAACTTTGTACCTCTTGAACAACCTTTCCTTATAACCACCCTTCACTCCAGCCTCTGGTAAGCACTATTCTACTCTCTATGACGATGAGCTCAACCTTTTAAGATTCTATATATGCTACATACTCTATATATGCTAGAGTAAATATCTATAGTACACAGTAGTACCTTAATACTCATCATTAATTTGTTCCAAGAGGCATGATGCAGACCAAAAATGATGAGTACCAAACAAATTATTTTAACTCAAAAGGATAGTGAGTCATAAGGCCTTCATCACCAACAAATTCTAGCTTTTATATTGAATACTGAACAAATGATGAGTATTTTGTGCCAGATACATTGAGTACCAAATTCAGTGAGTTTCAAAGCAGCCAAGTACCAAGACCGTATAGTGTAATCTCCCATAAGATCAGGTGTTAAAGGCTTGGTTTCCAGCTTGGCATTTTTGGAAAGTCTTAAGAGGTAAGACCTAGTGGGAGGTATTCAGATAATTGGGGGCATGTCCTCAAAAGGGATAGTGGGACTCCAGCCCCTTCCTCTCTCTGGATGTGCTGCTTTTCAGGCCCAAAAGCAACCAATCTAATCAACCATGTACTGGAATCTCCAAAACTGTAAGCCAAAATAAATATAAGGTGATTTTTTTTCAGGTCATTGTTATAGTGACAGAAAGCTGATTTCCACAATATGTAAGGTCATATGAACTTAGTCTCTGTGCCTGGTTTATTTCAGCTAAATTAAATGTCATTTGGGTTCATCCTTTTTTTTCTTTTGGTACTGGGGATAAAACTCAGGACCTTGTGTTTGCAAGGCAGGCAGTGGAGCCACTGAGCTAAATCCCTGGCCCTACGTGTTTTTTTAAATGACAGAAATTTCTGTGTGTGTTTTTTAAAAATGCTGAATACAGTGGTACCTCTGTTCACAAACTTGATTCTTTCCATGATTCTGGTGGGATGAGAACTGAATCAAATTTGATGTTGATCTTATGGTGAAATTTGACTCAGTTCTCTTCTGTGACCGGAATTGTGGAGGCAATTGAGTTTGTGAACCAAAGTACTACTACAGTTATTCTTTTGTGTGCAGATGCTCCTTGGCTTACTTAGGGTTATGTCCTGTTCAACCCATTAAATGTTGAAAATATCACAAATCAAAAAGGCATTGACTACACCAAAACTATCAAACATAGCTTAGTAACAGAGTATACTATAGAGCATGGGGTGGTTACCCTTGTAATACATGGTGATGAGGAGCTGCATTTACTTCCACACCTAGCATCACATGAGTATCTTACCTCATGTTGATACTCTGGGAATAGATCAACTTTTAAAGTGTAAAATATTATTTTAACTGATTATCATTTATGCACTATCATGAAGTTGAAATATTATAAGTTGGGGACTATCTGTATATAGATCACCATTTTGAAAATCTACTCATCCAGTGATTATAAATAATGCTGCAAAGAACATGAGAATGCAAATATTTCAACATACTTGCTTCAGTTCCTCTGGGTATAAGGTTGGAAGTGGAATTACTAGATCATGTGTAATTCTATTTTAAAATTTTTGAGGAGCCACCATACTGTTTCCCAAAGTAGTCATTATTTAATTTATAATACTACTAACTATGCCTACATGTTCACTGGCCATCTAGTCCTTGTACGGCTTTTTTAAAAAAAATTCTTCTTTGGTATCACAACTTTCCTGTTTTATGTAGTCTTGCATTCATGACTGAATCTGCTTGCTCCCCAGGGAAATATGGAACAAATCCAAAGCTTCTGGAGAGCTTGGTGCTTAAAACTTTCACTACCACACAATGTGTGCGTATTCTACACTGTTTAATATGGCTCCTCAGTCTTGTATTGGTTGTTTTCAAGTTCAGACTTTTAATGCAGAGTTTCTGTAGTATTTTGAGCTTTTTGGGAGACTGACTGAGGTGTCATGGCAGCAGGAAGACGGACTTTAACAATGCTTCCTCAGCTGTTAGCACAGAGAGAAAAATCACTGAATTTTAATATCAGTAGTTATGTTCTTAATTTTAGGGTGTTCTGTTTACAAACATCTTTTAGTTTAATCTTTTTTCTGTAAGTATTATTACCTTATTAAAAGGCAAGGCTTATTCACTTTTAATTTTATCATTTTTAAACATATTATTTATATTACCTCTACAATTCTATTATTTGAGTTTTGGGGGAGTCTAATTCCATAGGTTATTTTGTCTGCAACACTTGCCATGTTGGCTTATTGTGTGGTATGTTTTGTAATTTGGGATTATGAACTCATAAGCTTTATCTGTGGTAATCTTCTTCAGTTTACTTGAAAATGTGGCCCTTTGAGAGGCTTTGCTCTTGTATCTGCTGGGTACTTAAATCTAGATTGTTTTTAAAGGATTTCTTGACGAGGTGGTTCTTGGATTATTGAAGTTATACAAATTCTCACACCAAAATAAGATGAGAGGCTGATTAAAGATCAGAGGACATACTTTCCCTATTCTAATCCCTTCTCACAAAAAAACTAGTTTATCTTGGACAATAATGAACCACATGTATGGTAATGACCCCAGAGACTAGATTGCCAATTACACTCTAGCTGTCTTAATTTGTGATAGTGTATGATGTGTGCATAATGACCACATTGAATCATTTTTCAGAATATCTCCATTATGAAGTGATATGTGACTGTAGTTTCTTAATGATTCCTGTGCTGGTCAGATTTCTCCTTTATTGAATGTACAGCCTTTTGAAGGTGATTACTTTATGTGGAAGGGAGTGGAGTGTTTTGTCCTAATTCCAATTTTCCACTTCAAGAAAGTCCACGTCTGTTTCATGCATCACTAGATCTTTAAAACCCAAAATTCTAGAAAGAGAATTTAATGAACTTCTATTGGGGGACCAAAGCTTGAGTTTCCAGCTTCCTCTTCCTTTTTGCCTTTTGGAACCTTCCTTCATTTAAGGGTGGGGGTTGGAAGGGTTCATTTATACCTTTCAAAGAATGCTTATTTTACCTTATGCAGAATTTTTAGGCATTATGTACCCAGAGGGCGAGGGGAGATATATGGTTTGTCATATTACCAGAATTTATTTCATTTAACTTCTTCAGTACTATTTCCTAAGCACTGGGGAAAATGTTTGGAAAATAGAGAGCTGTGACAGATATTTACTGAATAAGTAATTCTTGAGTGAAGGAATAAAACTGAATAACATCCATGCATTTTAATAAAAAGTTTCAGAAAACAGGTTCTTATGGGCAACGTCGGTGAGGGTGAGAATTTTAGGCTCCATTTAAGGATAGTGAAGAGAAAATGACCCGTGAGAGTGAGCTGTGGCAGTATAACCTACCTAGGGATCTGAGTCTGCTATAGTTGCTATCAGAAAAAATGCTTCCATGTCCAAGAAATAGAAAAATTGCTTTTGGACATCATATCACTCTGTTTGTTGCTCCAAGGCAATGAGCCACATTTTAGGCAGTGTTCAACTCCCTGTATTTTATTTATTTGTTTGTTTGCTTGTTTATTTATAGTACCACCTTCTCTGTGATCTCACATTTCTTAGCAGCTTTCTCACAAAGTAAAAAAGCATAACTTAGGACAGTCTTTTTAAAATCATGAATAAACATGAGTATAAATCTGTTCCATACACTTCAAGAATAATTGTGATAAAACTTCTCCGCCCTCTCCCCTGACCCCTTGTATAAGATTCCATTTAGACAAGGATTCTCTCTCTGGCTCTCACTCTGCTCCTCAGATGTTCATGTAAGCTCTTGTCTTTGGTTTCCTTACTTTCTGGAGACTTTCCTTTTCATACTTTGGTCACCTTCAGACATGATCCCATCCAGAAGTTAGACTGTGTGAGCAGTCAAGTGGAGGTCAGTTGAAGGTCAGCACTGGGAACCTACACTATTACTCCAGCCTCTTGGACTGTTTCTAGATCAGAAGGTGGGGGAGAGATTACCTGTAAACATTCTCCAATCATCCGATATTATCCATATATTTCCAGTTTGTTTTGTTGTGAAAAAGAACACCCATTCTTCATGGTAAACAAAGTGAAAAGCAATAAATGCCAATATCATATTTATATGCACTTTGTGCCTTTAAAATATATTACTGTGTTTGGAAAATGTCTCCTGAGCTCTGTTGCTAAGAAAATTCTGCCTCCCTTTCTTAGAGTAAAAAAGGCAACACTATTATGAAAGATATTATTGCCATGTTCATTAAACCTGAGTGATCAAACAGTAGGAAAGGATTTAGGAAAAACTCTCAAATCGTAACTCACATAATTTTTAAGTGTGAATTGAATCTATATGACAGAGAAAGTAGATTTTGCATGACTGGAAATCTCAGATTTCTAGGTATTCCTAGGAATACCTCAAAACTTTTATTTTAGATAATAAAAGTGCCTCTTAAAATATATAATTAAAAGTTACCTCCTTCTTGGTAGAGCTTTGTTAAGTGTGTGTCTACGTATAACTTACTCTCTAGATTTCATATAAATTAAAACTCATAGAAATCTTTTGGCAGTCCACTCGAGTCTGGGCTGTGCCTCTTAGAAGCTTCTAAGTCTTTTATGTCCTGGGGAAAATTCTTAAATCTCAGTGAAATTTGCCTTAGCTCAAAATTTGGGGTAATCACATCCATATCCATATCTAAGAATGGTTTGAAGTACTAAATCCAATCATGGCTTTGAAAGTGCCTGAAAAGAAGCAAGTCAAGTGCTAGGTGTTGGTCCTCCCACTGCTCCCAATGAGAACATGTCTGTCTCAGTCCCTGCCACATCCCTGGGACAAAGCGTAGCAGTTGACTCACAGGAGATCCTCAATCCATTCATTATTGAATGAATAATAATTGTCCTTTCCTGACAGTGATTCACTATGTCTTGCTTACCTCACAGTCCAAACAATGAAGTTTCTTTTGTTTTCTCATGAATAAAATGTGAAGGTTGGAATAAATTAGCTGCAAAGTTTCTTCCAAATGTAATGTTCTATGATTCCAGGAATCCTCGCTCTCAAGATCCTGGAAATGTCATGTAACATACTATTCTGTCAAAGTGTCATATCCATCTGATAAAACAATATAATCTTTAGAATCTATGGAACTACCTGTGTACATACAGTTTGCAAGGCAGAGGGATCATCTTGACTCAATCATTCAGTCAATTGGGAAAAACTAAAAGATATTTGCCAATGAATGGTTAATAGAGGAAGCATTCTAATTCATTTGTCTGTATAGACAGTCAACTGAGTAAGTAATTCTTACTCCAATTACTAAACCCTGTAGAAGAGGAAAATTTCTCATCTGTGAATCATGATTCTAATAAAATCTCCAAGGGCTGGTGTAAATACTTTTAAAAACACTAGTGCTTATTATTTCATGAGAGTTGTTGAGAAGATAAAGCATTGTTTATAGTTACAGCAATATATAGGAAAATTAAACCCGTACTGCCTTCTCCTCATAGTCCTACTCTTAGGCTGGGAATATTTGTCTTGATTATGCATGATTCCAAAATGACAATTCAGAGTTCAAGGCCTTCATTACTATCGGAGAATGATCAAGGGCCAAAGTTTCTATGGGTGCATAGATTTTTATTCCAATTCAGATTTTCTGTATTTCCTGATATTGGTCTGCCTGGTGTGCAACCTCCACCTGTAACACGAAGCCCCTAAACATTTACAGATGGGTTTTTGAGGCTCCCTAGCCTCTGCTGAGTAACCATTCTGAGCCATCAGCTGAATGGATACTGGACGCATCTTTGTCATTGAATTGTTTGAGCAAAGTTATGGGGAGTAATATGATTTCTCTCATCTGTGGAACTCAGGAAAGCCTGTGATACTATCAGAATAGAATGGGTGGACTGTCTGGGGGGATCCAGAGCATGTGGTTCCATTGTGGGGCTTTCACAGGGCCAGTCACTCCTAGGAAATTACAAAATCAAGTTAAGAGTCCAAAAATAGTTTAAATGGTAAATTGATCATGGCGATCAGATTTTAATCATGCTATTATCTAGAGGTAGATAACACCATGAAGGAACAAATCACAAGTTATTTCTTCATCCAAGTGGTTCTCATCTGCACTTTGTTTCTTTAGACAGCGTAAAATATAAATTTAGACCAGGTGCCATGGCACACATGCGTAATCCCAGCTACTTGGGAGGCTGAGGCAGGAAGGACCACAAATTTAAGGCCAACCTGGGAAACTTAGTCAGACCCTGTCTGAAAATAAAAAATAATCAGGGCTGGAGACAGTTCAATGGCAGAGAGTCCTTGGGCTGGATCCCTAATACAGTGGGGAAAAAATCTCCCCTCCCCCCCTCCCCCTCTCCCTCTGTCTCATTTTCTGTCTGTCTATATTTTGGCCCATGAAAAAAGTTATTAAGTCAAAGAAAACAGACATTCAGGTTGTTTTATTAGCCACTGTCATCTGGCCTAAGTACTCTAGCCAGCTGGGGCTGCTCATTTTGTGGTCCCTCACCCAGGCTAGTGGCTTTTTCACTATTCCCCATCCTTCCTCCAGTGTGTGCTATCTCTTTCCTGTGCTTTGTTGCCTCATGTTGGACAGCACTTTGATTTCTTCACTCTGCTAAGTTACCCATGGGATGCTAGGGTAGGGTAGGGTAGGGTAGTCACCTCAGTGGTAGAGGTGACTAGCATTGTGGCCTTAAACTACAACTTCTTACTCTCGCTTTGCTTGTCACTCAGACTTTCTCCATTTTGCGGAGTCTCCTCTTCATTGTGACCTAGGAAATGACTCTGACTTTCCTGAGTAAATCAACACTATTCAACTGTTGGTTGCGCAGCTCTAATGGCCTCACTCCTTCACCTTCAAGGCCAGGTAAGACCTGGGATGTTTTTTTCTGAGCTAAATGTGAAACTGAGGAATTCCTAAGAATTCTGCTTCCAGCTTCTAAAACCACATTATTGTTTCTCCTTGTTAATCTCCCATTCTTTGTTTCATCCCCTGTAGTTAATGCCGTTCTTAGAAACTCAGGAGCTTCCCCAGAGCCCAGGGACATACAGCACAGGCCTGAGTGAGCATCAAGTCCTAGTCTTTCTCACTCTGCTTCACGTTGCTGAGGGCTCTACAAAAGATTCCTTCCAAGGTGGTCTGACACATTAATAATGAGAATTAGTCCCATTAAATGAACATTCCCAGTAAAGTGTTTCTCAGTGAAACTTGGCCTGTACTGCAATGGAGGGGTTAATCCAGTCTTAGACCATTGGTTCTCGACTGTTAACCATTCCATCCTCACTCTACCCCCTCCCCATCCACAGGGGACATTTGGCAATGTCTAGAGACATTTTTGGTTGTCACAGTTGGGGGCTGAGGGAGTTGCTTCTGGTATCTAGTAGGCAGAGACCAGTTGTCCCATGCTATATAAGAGAGGCCCCTTTACGAAAAGGGCCAGATAATAGGGAAATTCCATTGACTGTTTCTGGTCAAAAATATTTTTGGAAAATATCCTTTGAAAAACACACAGACAGATGAGTCACCTCTATTTCAGATAATCCAAGTAGAAGTAGGAGATTCTGGAAGGGACAATGAAGTCCTAGAGGGATGGTGAAAAGCCCAACTCTGGGCCCACAGTGAGATGCTTGAAGGACATAACTTGCCTTGCTAAATCAGGTCAACCCCCAAACACAGCTCACCATGAAAAAGAAAAGGGAAGGTGGGATCTCCTTTGCTGTAGGACACTTTATTCCCACTTTCTGAGCTTTTACTGCTTAATGAAAGCAGCCTGTACCATTAGGATGGACATATACCAATAAAGGGGCAAGAGATCTTGTATGTTAGTAATCAAGCTGAGGAAAATGACATTTTAGCCATGCGGAAATACTACAGGGAAAGCAGTAACTCAGAGAAGTTGACAGGAATGGGTTAGGTGGTGTGGACAGATGCTGAGTTTATAAACACTGCCAAAGCATGCTGCCACTGACAGGGGGCAAGTGCTTGCATAGGGGGCAAGTGCTTGCATGGTGCCCATAGGCGAAAGGGTGAAAATCTAGATAACCTCAACCCTGAATATAAGCCCCCATTCATTCATCAAAATAGTTATCAACAAGGTAGGTCAGTTGCTTTCCCTGGAAATCTTTAGAAATATGAAAGATGACTCTTGATCAAGTAGTTTGGAGGGTGGTCCTGAGAAAAGACAAGGGAATAGTTCCCATAATCTACAGGGAATTCTTCTCACCAGAGGGTTTGGCAAGACTACCATGAGTTTAGAATAACAAAGTTCACACTGAAAATTCATTTTATTATGTTTTGATTTCACAGAAAATGTAGACTTGTAAATAACAATAGCTCTTTACAATCTGCGTGACACTTTTATTAGTTTGTGGAAGTGGGAGGTTTGGTTATACAAGAATCCACGTGAATATCAGGGAGAAAAAAAAAGTCAGGGCTGGAACAACTATGATTTGCAAAAATAATGATCATGTTGGGCTTTGCAAATCATTTGTCACCTTGCTGATCCCCAGAAAAATGTAAAGAATATACTCATGGATGACTGCAAATTTTCTCTGCTAGGTGAGGAGGAGGTCAAAATGAGCACATCAGAGCTGTCAGCTCACACCACAGATTGCTTTTCAGCTCAGCACAGGCCTGACAAAGGCTGTTTACCAGCTTTGGAACCACCAAGGTCTATTTATTGAGTATAATTCTTACTCTTAAGATAAAGAACTCAAGTCAGAGGATAGTAAATAGACCAAAAAGAAGGTTCTGGTCCACTGGATGTTTTTTTGTGTCTTTGAGATCAGGCAAGAGGGGAGCTGAATGAGACAACATCAGCCTCCAGCCAGTCTATAATAACTGAGAAGTAATAACAAGATCCTGGCCTGAAAAAGCCATCCAGCGAGCGCATGCACAGTCATGTTGCCACTTCTGAGACAGCCTGCTGTAGGTTTCCTGGAGCTCATGGCGAGGTTCCTCACTCAACTATTGTGGCCTAGAAAGAGCCAATGCGAAACTAGATTTTATGACTTTAAAGCTACCTTTTTAAGAAATGAGATATTGTTTCCCCCCTAGCCTTATAATTCTAATCAATATAATTAATTCTTATCAATTCTAATCCCCCCTTGATAATTCTAATCAAAAGGAATATAGTTGTCACAGTTTCAAAACACCTCTTGAAATTAATGTTGATCACCTTGAACAGAGCTCCAGGGCTGGTCTGGAGGATGTGAGTCGTGGCCTGGGGCTGACTGAGCCTCAGGATGGAGGTGCTGGGCTGCTAGGTAGGGAGGCAACAGCAGGAACAGGGGCAGGATGACCAGTAAGAGAAAAAATACCACTGCCTATGAGCATAGGCCTTAGTGGGTCACTTGGCAAAAGCTACCTGGCTCTTTTCCTCTCCTGTACCCTCCTGTCATCTGGCCCCACTTAGACTGAACTGCCATTTGACGGGTCCTTCTTCAGGTATCTATTTCAATCTGGTGACACCAGATAAGGGAAAGCAGAGTTAGTGTTGTGGAGAGCCCTGCCCCTCTGCCTCTTCCATAAGGAACTCTCCAGGCTCCGAAGGCAGAAGCTGGAGCTACCTGTGAACACAGCGCTTGCCACCTTTTGCTTAAGCCATCTGAGGGAATAAATTGGCCTTGTAAGGCAGGGCATTGACTTTATGACCATAGGAGCCACCCAGGATGATGTACATAGAACTAATCTTGACAAAGTGTATTCTGAGAATACAGAGAAACACCAGTCAGCACCACAAAGAGTGAGCGGCAGATCTGTGGAAGAACTCAACTCACATGCTAAGCCTCAGGAGCAGATTGTCTTCATTAGAGAAAACTCCAGTGAACTAGTCAAGATCTCTTGTGGAAATTACTCAGATGTTGCAGAAATTAATGGGCATTATGTTGAGCCTTTAAGACTTGTGCTTATTGGGAGAGATTTTGTAAGAGAATTTGACCTGAAAGTATTTTCCTATTATTTTGTTGTGAATAATTTATGCCACACATTCCCTTAAAACCTTCAGATAATCATGAATTTAGTGTATATCAGAACCTTGGAACACTGGTGCTGCACCAGCTCTACTGGTGCTCTACTACCTAAATAAGTTTGAAAGTATCTTCACAATCTAAAAAATTTCTTTTAAATAGAATTTTTTTTCTTGCTCTCATAATATGCCCTCCTCAGGGAGGACTCATTGCCACTTGCTACCATCTCCCTTACATTCTAGGACAATTTATGTAGGTTTCTAGGTGGGATTTTATAGGTTTCTAGACAATTTATGTAGGTTTCTTTTGCTACTTATCAGGAGGAATGCATTTCAGTTTAAAAAGAAAAACAGATCTAAACATTTTGGGGTAGGGAAGCAGTGAACATCCCATTGGAAGCTACAGTTTCATGGAATCCAGAGTTAATTCAGAAAGAAGCTAATTTTATTGAACGTATAAAGTGTTTAAATTTCAGTAATACTCTCAATGCAGTCCTACTTTCAAGGCAATGCTGATATTTATATAGATCCCTTTACTTCTTTTGGTTTCTTCACTCTGAGGGGAAGTGAGTTGTCATCTGAGATTCTTCTCCATTCTAAATATATCCATGGATTTATGATTTCACAGTTCATCTAGTAGAAAAATGGGCTGATGGCTTTGGGATCCCCATGAAAGAACCACAGAGGCACCCACACCCCACTGCTGTGTTAACTGCCCTTGGCCTGGCCTTCTGCACACTGAGCTCAGAGCAGCTACTACCCTGCTATTCCTACCCTCTGAATCCACACAATAAAAAGAAGAAAAATCCACTTTGGAAAAATTAACCAACTAAGTTGGGGGTTTGGGAGAAAGGAGAAGTGAATGAATGCAGTAGTTTCTTAGAGGGGAGGGAGGCAAATATCAATTATAACTAAGTACTTCAGGGGATTGTTTTCCATGAGCATCAGTCTAAATGACCCAAAGCAAAGATAGCAGAAATGCAGTCAAACTACTAAAGAATAAGTAAAGAACAAAAAACTTGACACCAAATCATATAATGAATCATCCCATTAGTTAATATGGCTCTGTAAAAAATCATATTTAGAACCAGAACCAAATGAATAAGGTGATAAGAAGTAGCTTTGTAGATTTCACCATTCTTTCATGTAATATTAAAAAAATGGAGCAGGCAGCTTCTTAATTTTTCCTGAATGTCATCTTTTGGCTGATGGCAGAAACCAACCACTTTCCATGTTGATGTTCCCATAATTACAGTTGGGACCCTTAAGTATAGTCTCCAAGTTACGATTTGTTTGCAATGTAATATAGTAGGGTTACCAACTTTACCAGCAAGGATATGTGTCATTCGCTTTAGGCTACGGTATCATGTCATCTTGTAAGCATTAAATAAACACAATTAAAAATGACAGGTCTTTAAAATGTGCCTAAAGGGTGACTGGTACTGCCCAGTGCTTCTCAGTGCATGTGGCCGACTTCTCTTGGGCATCAGGGTATGGTAAAGGCTGTCCCGGGCACAACTGATCTCTGGAAACTTCTCTGTCAGCATTTTATTTCACTGGTCTTGTCATCCCAAAAGTTTTCCTCCTTAGTGTTGTTTCAGTTACAAAATTCCATGGGTCACATGCGGAAGACGTGTTAGGAATTATCCCTCTTTTTTTCTTTATCCATAAAAACACATTTTCTGATATCCCAGTAACTGAATTATTTTCTACCATACTCACCCAATAGTTGTAGAATACTGTGATATTTTTCGTCTTCCTTAAATTTCCTTCAGGTCCTAGTGAAAAGGAAGTCTTGTTGCTTAAAGATTCTTTATACTGAGGGGACAGTGAAGCAAAAAACCATTTTGAAGGCTACTGCAAAGATCCAAAATGATACTGAACCAAAGGACACACATTCCCATTTTATTACATCAAAATTTAATATGGCAACAAATGCATTGAAAAAATATGCATCTTAAATGTGAAGTTTATTGAAGCTGTTTTTCTCTAAGCAATTACCAATTAGCTATGAGATGGTGGCTGTGGACATCATTCGATCAGACAAAAAGCCTTGCTTGGTCTTTTTAACAATTAAAGTTAATCTGGTGACAGTTGATTCTGCATTATTTATGCCCCAGAGGGAAGTATGGGATTCCTTAACTGTGAGCATTTGTTGGAGGACACAGAGAAAACTCCTTTGAGATGTTCTTTTTTTGTTGTTGTTGTTTATTTTTTTCCTCCCCGGCCAATTGCTCTAGAAAGTGAAAAAGTCTGTGTGACAGTGGTCTGGATCCATTGCCCTCCCTCTCTAACAGCCTGTCATGCTATTTCAAAAGAGAACTCCAAGGACGAAGGGGCTTCTGCTGAGACAAAGGCCACATGCCTTCAGAAATATCCCCCCAGAGGGAACCCAGAGGTCCAGTGTCTGCAGATCCAATGGTGTCCTTGCAGGAGGGAAGGTGGACGGTGATCTGCTGGAGTCATGTAGGGGTTGTCCAGTCGGCATTCTTGGGGGCCTTGCATGTGTGCACGTCCAGGGCCTCCAGGCAGTCCTGACAGTGCACGGCACAGCACCAGTGGAATTTACACTCACACTTGGTCATCCGGGTGATGCGGGAGGTGTCGTAACCTCTACCGCAGCACATGACTTCACAGCTGTCCATGCCTCGGGAAGTCAGGTTGCACACACGGCCTGCTGTACCCAGGGAGCCTGGAAGACAAGCCAGTGAGGGGTCACTGAAAAGATCAGGGTAAATACAGTACGTCTCAGGAGGAAAAGAGTCAGAAGATTCATCCTCCAGGACAGCCCAGCCTCCTTGACACAGCCTGGGCTGTGACACCCCTCCGAGGGTCCAGCTGCATGCACTCTCTGCATGGTGCAGGGAGCTGAGAGGGCTAAGAGAGCAGAGTCCAGGAAGGAGGGACATGAAACTTCAGATTTGCCTGAGGTAACCTGGATCCAGCTCTCCTGCTTCTGATTTGAATCAGCTTTTTAGATTGTCTTTACCCAGCCCCAGATTGAAGGATCCTTTAATGGGGAAGGATAGATCAAAATGAAAGATTTACCCTGGTTCCCTCCATCTCAGCTTAACACCATATTAATGAAGCAGTAGCCAAGGTTACCACTCTCCAAATTGTGGGGTGAGGAACCCTCAAAGAAAGGAACCTGCTTCCATTAGCTCATTAAAAAGGTACCATAACTCCACTACTGGTGGAGAGAGGTGGTGTCATTTGTGTGAGGCTTTGAGGGTGGGGAGGGTAGTCGTTATGGCTGAAATCTAAAATGGCTTCCAAAGCCTCATGGGCTCGGAAAGTGACTGCACTGTGGAGGCATAATAGCTGACTTGCTGTTAGAGGTCTGGTTGGAAGACACAGAACACTGGGGTCATGACCTGGAAGGGCGTATCTCCATTCTTGGCCTCTCCCTTTATTCTCTGCTTCCTGGCTACCATGATGTGAGCAGCTTTCATCTGCCAGACTCTTCCACTATGCCTTCCTGTCTTGGAGCCAGCCAACTATGGACTAAATGAGTGGGCCACAATAAACTTCTCCTTTAAGTTGTGATGAGAAAGTGACCGAGACAGCATCCTGGCCTGGCTTATCAATAACTCCCTCTGCCCCTGCAGTTCAGCAGGCCACAGAAATGCATGAAGGTCCCTGACTGAGCCCAGCATTTCAGGTCTTCAGGAAACACAACTGGTGTAGAAAACCTGTTAGGAACTACTAGTAGGATGTCATCTTAGTTCATCAGAGTAATGTTTGCTAGTAGTAATCCATGTTTATCTATTTGTTTTCTGAAAAAGAATTTCAGAGAGGAAATTTCTTTAATTTGCACACTTCTGGGGAAACTTCTGAAATTCTTTTACAAGAGCATCATTATCAGACAGCAGAACCAAGTGAAATGGGCATTCTGGGGAGAGTTTCTTGAACTTACAATGGTTATTTCTATTTCTTCTTCTTCCATCGAGATGGAAGTCATGGTGTACAACAGTAGCTTGCTCACTAGCAACAGATGATTGGACCAGGGGTGGGCACCTGACTTATGCTGAGCCTGGAGAATGGTGGTTCTGACAGACCTAGCCACTATTTCTGTGCATAAATTCTGGCCACAAGCAGCCATGTTCTATGATGGGGACTGTGGACTAATAGAGATTTATGGAGACACAGGAATAAAGTAAACATACAGAGGCAGGGAAGACCAAAGAAGAAAAAGGAATGCCACCCAATGTCAGCCTGTTTTCTGGTTCTTCTTCCATTTTTCCTAGAGGCCTGGTTGCACTCCAACCCTTTGAGTTCCTAGAGACTCTATATCCTAAGAATTTCCCCTTTTTAGCTTAAACTGCTTCCATTTCTATTACTTGTAATCAATAACCCTAAATACTTGACAAACCTAGAGAGGCTAAACTTCTTATTTAATAAAAACAAGTTTTCCAGATGTGGTGGAACATGTCTGTAAGTAATCTCAGCACTCTGAGAGGCTGAAGCAGGAGGATTGTAAGTTCAAGGCCAGTAACTCAGTGAGATCTTGCTCAAAATGAAAAGGGCTGGGGATGTAGCAGTGTGAAGGCCTTGGGTTTAATCTCCAGTATTAAAAAAAAAAGAAAAGGAAAAAAAGAAAAACAAGCTTACATCTGGATGGAAAAGATAGTGACTTATTTATTTTCAACTCCTCCACCACCTAAGAATGTCTCCCTCTTTGGAACTCCTACAGTGCCTTGTGACTCTGTTTATCACAGTCCTCTCTGTGTTAGAGTCATCTGTATAAATGTCATGTTGCCCTGCCTGTCCAGAATGACCAGGGAAGCAGCAAGGTTCAGGCAGGGGATGGGGTCAAGAAAAGCATCGGGTGGGGCAGAGCTTGCTCTGCCTTGTCAGCCATGGAAAGCCGGAAGATAGGCAAAGGAATTTCACGAGGACAGGAAGAATGGCAGCAAGCTGGGGCTGGGTGGAGGGCAGGTCAGCTGGGGGTGGCTCTGAGCCCACATCATGCTGAAGAAGCAAAGGGTTAGAAGAGGCAGCAGCTGGGCCTGGATTTAAGCAACCATCAGGACACTGCTCAGAATCACTGATTGTGCAAAACGTACTTACTGCCAAACGCTGCCTCTTGCAGCACACCCTTTGTTTTATTCAGTAAACATTTAGCGGACGCAAGCAGGGGTAGGATTTTGTGTTGGCTGTTTGTGGTTTTTGTGGGAAGGGAGGGAATAAAATCAATAGGACCTAGTCCCTTTTCTCAGGGGACTCATAATGTGGTAAAGAGCTAAATATGAGGAAGGATACCTTTGTTACTTCCAGATAATTTTTCATTTGCTCAAGTCCTACCGAAAACCACAACAAAGTCATGTGCAATGTACCATGGCAGGCAAAGCTGTAAAACAGGTAGAGTGAAGGTGTTTAGGGTGGGAACAATTCAGGGTTCAACCCTAGAGTTGCTGTGTGTCAACTGTGTGATTGTGGTGTGTTACTCTCGGATCTTGTTAAGCTTCAGTTTCCTTTCATGCAAATAGTTCCTTATTCATGAGGCTTGTGTGAGGAGGGAATGAGATAATGTGTAAAAGGCCCTGTCATGCTAAGTATGCAGTAGATGTTAACCATCCATTCATCTAGCAAGTACCTACTACGTGCTGGGCACAGTTCTGGGAGTTTGGGATTTATCAGAGAATAAAGCAAAGATTCTGTCCTGAGAAGCTGAATGTAAAGGGGCAGGAGGCAAGTATATGATAATAATGATATTTCTTGGTATTAATAATAGAAAATAGGACCAGACAAAGGGTCATCAATTGCATGGTTTTATAGAGAAGGTGGCATTAGGTGCTGGATATGAAGGATCAGTAGAAGATTTGCAGGGAAGGGAAATAATGGTGTGAAAGGCATTCCTGACAAGAGAGTAGTTCCGGGTAGAAATTTCAAGGGCAAGTTCACAAGAGTGCAGATCCAATGTGGCTGACAAATAGGGCACTATTAGGCAAAGACATAGAAAAAAGACTGGAGCAATGGGTTAAAGAGTCTGCATGTCTTGGTAGAATTTAGATTTTAGTCCATGGTGGGTAGTGGACCAGTCTGGGTTTTTTAAAACAAGGAAACATACAGGAATGATAAGTCTGAGAGAGTGGCTTGGGGCCAGAAGGTAAACCTTGAGGCTGCTGGAATAGTCCAGGCAAGAGACAAGGAGTGGAGTCAAAGATACTGGTAGGACCAATACAGGACAGGTTACAGAGGGGAACCACTGCAGCCTAACGGCATACTGAATTATCTTGTGGGTGAAGGTGTCAGGTAGGAAATGATGAAAAATTTCATTTGACTGCACAGCAAGAAGATAACTGGTACTCTTTGATTAGCGTAGTTTCTGTGGATGATACAGACAACATCATGGATTGAAGAGCAAATGGGAGAAGAAGATATTGGGACAGCATGGGGACAGTAGGCCAAGTTTTCAAGAAACCTGATGATGAAGTGGGTTAAAGAGAAACCAATGCAAGGACTGAGAAGGCCAGGCCTGGACCTGGAAGGTGCTCTAGGCCACCAAGGATTTGGTGGTTTGTTAGTAACAACAAATACCAGACACAAGAGTTTGTTTCAGGCTATGTTTTCATTTATACAAAGCACAAAAATAGAAAAAGCTAGTCAATGATATTGAAAGGGTAGTGATTTTTCTTGAGAGTAGAAAGAATGAGCATGAAGGAGGCTTCTAGAATATTTGAACTCTTCAGGTTTTGATCTGGACACAGTTTTATGGCTGTGTTCATTTGGGAAATGGCATTGGGCCGCACACATGCGATGTGTGTGGTTTTTCTGCATGTACAAATACTTCAAGGACAAGTTAAGAAGGTGATGGAGGAGGCCCCATGTTCCAATGCCAGGAAAGCAGCAAATCTCTGTGAGGAGCAGAAAGGTATTCCACGTGAGTGGAACACAGCACGCCAAGGGGGAAAGTGGCAAGAACTGAGGCTGGAGAGGTGAGTAGAAGCTGCAGTGAATGGTTAAGGGGTTTAAACTTTAACCTGAGGGCAAAGGAATTCTACTGAAAATTTTAATACGAAGAGCAATGTGATTTGATTTGTATTTCAGGAGGATAACCAGTGTGCTGGGGCTGAAACCAGCCAGAGTGAGGCAAGGAGACAAGTTAGAGACCCAGACAGTACTCTGGGAAGGATGCTAGGTGGCCTGGATTAAGAAAGTGGCAGCAAGCATGGGAGAGGTTAGTGGAGGAGCGAAGGGCTGGCAGGACGTGGTGAGTGACAGACAAATGAGAAGGGCTCAGGCTTGAGTGACTGTGTAGATGCTGATGATTCCTCAAGGTAGGAAATTCCAGGGAAGGGCAACTTTGAGAAAAGATAACAGTCAATTTCCTGTGTTCAGGGTATGAATGTTCACCCAGGTATGAATGTTTCCTGATAATACACTCTGGGACTCAGGTGAGAAACTGGGATGGAACTGGAGATTTGGAAAGCTTCTTTTAGCAGTGGGTGTGAATGAGCCCCTGGTGGGTATGGAAAGCACTCTCACTTGGTACCCCGGTGGTGACTGAATTTGTATCTTTTTCTGTTTTGTTCATAAGCCCTACACACCAATAAACATTCTTCACTTCGACAGATCTGCATTTATCAAAATATGAATAAATTACCATGCATTAGAATTCTTTATGCCCCCTGGGGCTGTGGGGCTTAGGAGGCTAGGGTAGGGAGGTGAACTGTCTCATAACTGAATCAGGCCGTGGGCCTTTTACTGACCTCCAACTTGGTGGTCTTTCCCCAGTGACTTAAAGCCTAATGAGCTAGAGGTCTAACTCAGTCTGGTGAAATGGTCATGGTGGGTTTTGTTCCTCAAATGTAGAACACTGGATTGAACTCTGACTGACAGAAGGATTTCTCAGTGAAGTAACCTCAACACCACGAGAAAGCAGAGAGGGGACAGACAAAGCAATGGTACCAACACAAGCTTAACTTAGAAGTGGTTTCAGTAAAAGAAACAAAGACTGGCAATGAGATATCTGAAGAGTTTAATGCACAGTTATAAAATGTTCTAAAAAACAAGCAATTCTGAACAGCCACTCCCACCAGACAGGGCATAAGGAGGCCAAAGAAGGATGATAGGAGAGGGCTTTTGAGCATCCAGAGCGAATGACATGAAAGCAGAGGCCAGGCTGCAGCGGGGAGGGTCATGGGCCTCCCTGAGTATCAGGCTTGTCGATGTGCCGGCCGGAGGGGAAGGGTGGCTGGGAAGTAGGCTGCCTGACAATGGACTACTGGCCACGCTTTGGCGTTTAGATCTAATTAGATCTAATGACAGACTGTGTGGCAGAAAGGAATTTGGACAGCTGCTGTTATTTTAGCAGAATATGGAACCATTCTATAAAAACTCTGAAGAGAGTGCAGAATCTATACAAAATTTGCTGGCATTGTTTTCCTTTCATGGAATCATAATAAAGGAATTCTACTGAGGATTTGAATGCAAAAATACATTGTTATTGATAGTAGTAGAGCCACACTGTGGCTCCCATCAGTCTTTCTAAAACAGAGAGCATCACAATTGGGCTTAAAATATAAGAATAAACATTATGCATTTATAGCACCAGGAATGTGGCTCAGTGGTAATTTGCTTGCCTAGCATGTATAAAGTCCTAGTTCAACTGGTAGCAGCACCAATAGAGAGAGAGAGAGAGAGAGAGAGAGAGACAGACAGACAGACAGACAGACAGACAGAGATTATACACTTATATGTACATACTTTTAATAAAAAGACAGCACTGTGTTTTAAGATCTACCTACTTGCTAAGTTCTAAATATTTGGGACACATGTTGTAAAATTTTTTCTGAATAATATACTCATGTATAAATTACTCAATCACTCCTGCTTGGAACATGTCAGGAACCATTGGGGTATAAACCCACTTACACCTATCAGTCATAAACTCATAAAGTTGAGTTTTTACATTTTCCCTTTTTTTCTCCTTTCATTCCTTTTTCTTGCCTTACTTTACCTTTTAATCCTTTCCTTTTTTTTTTCCCTCATAACTAGAACCCCAAAATTATGGAGTGCTAAACCCCATGACAAAGCATTTTACCTGCATAATCTCATCTAATTCCCATAAGCTTCTAAGGCAGGTACCATCATCATTATTGAAAGGAGGAAATGGAGGTCAGGGTAGTGCAGTTATTTGCTGAAGATCACACAGCTAGCAAGTGACAGGGTCAGGAATAGAAGCCAAGCTTGTCTGGTTCCAGAGCTTGAGCCCTGGCTATGTGCAGGAAGCTCTGTCCTGGAGCCCTGCCAGGCACCAGACAGTAGGCTCCCTTGGAAGAGCACATGACCAGTGCTTCAGTGTCCTTCCTGCCCCCCCCCATATACACCCTAAATTCTCTTAATCAAATAAGGCATTTTCAAAAGCCTGATATGTATCCTTTTTAGGACAGGCCCTTTTTCTGTAGCTCATGTTGTGCCACAGACAAGTCACTTAAGGTTATGTGCGAAGACAGAGCAGGCTAGTTAACATGGTGCCACTGGATTCCTGGAACCTTTCTGAGAAATGAGAATAATTTCCTTGCAATGCCAGGATATACACTTCTAAAATATGTAGGCCCACAAGGTGGCTTTGCTATCTGTCATTGGCCAAGGGCATTGAGAAGAGCCCTCTGTACAGCGGTAGAGAGGTTTAGGGAAGCCAATAGCATCAACTTATATCTTACTCAAAATAAAACTTTCCAGACTTTATTCTAGGATTCTCTAGCCATTTCCAACAACCAACTTACCCTTTCAGGATGAATATTTGTACCACATAGTATCTCTAAAAGCACGTATGGTGGCTCTAAAAATATTTCAAAGGAGATATTTTTAAAAGCTTCAACTATTTAGCTATTCAACTGAAAGCCCTATCATTTGAGTCTCCCAAATCAGTATCTTAAAAGGATAAACATGTTCAATGTGAATGCTTTTATGGGATCATTGTTATTGCCTTATAATGTTATCTCTTATTGCACTTTGATTTACATAGTTCATGGAAGACAGAAGTGACAGGTTGATTGCTCATTTCCCTAACTTCCTTTGCTTTGGCTTTGAAATGTGCCAGATGTGTGGCCAGCCTGGGGACAAAGCCCAATCCCCAGACATAGAATATTATGGGCTCAGATTCCACTCTTGTTGTCTTTACCCCATATAATTGCTGAGATCATCTGCCTAAACTCAGTGACTGTTAAGACCTAGGCAAAGTTTGTGAGGTCCAACAAGGTCAGTACCAGGGGAAGATGCTGTCCCTGGCCAGATGTAGCGTTTTCCTCCCTGTATGTTCTGTCTTCATCTTGACTCATACAAGCGGTCACAGGATACAGAAGAAAAGGCAGATAGAGAATTGCAGTTTCTAAATCACACGTTTGGGTCCACATGACACACTTCGGTGGTGCAATGTGGAGACAACTTTACAGAATCAAGCATCTCATCCCTTGAGCTACGAAATTAATAATGGAGTCAGGGTTCTCAGTGTAAAAACATTTCTGTCTCCACCAACATGCATCTTCCTGACAGCAGAGGAGGAGCAGAGGGCTTTGGCTAATAGTTCCCAGACCCACACCTCTGGGACCTGGAGGAAGGGCGCTCTTATTTCTCCCTCTCCGTCTCCCCTTCCCTCCCCCCTCCCCCCTCTCTTTTTCCCCTTTTACCCCTTCCCTCCCTCTCTTTCTACCTCTATCTCTTTCTTGATTGGCCTGTATCTTTGGAAATTCCTGCCACTCAGGCTGACGGAGGCCCATATGTTGACCATTAGGGCGTAAAGCAAGATTCACTTAACCTCGTCATCCAATAGGCTGTGTCTCCTCTGTTTGACTTACACATTGTCATTAATGACATAGATTCATTGAGGGAACAAAAGAAATGTTAGAGAGCAAATGTGAGGGAGGGACTGCATTCATGTACTTGCCAGGTTTGCCCCTTCCTCACAATGCAAAGGTAATGCTACTTAAGAAAAACAATATCTACATTTATCTCAGATGATTTTATTCAGTGCTTTCAGAACTTAAGAAAGTTTGACTGGCATAGGAAAACTATGTCCTATTAGATTAGCAAATCCTACAATGGAATGAATATTGTTATGGTCAGACTCGGTGAGGCTTTCCATATCTGGCATACCTAGCCTGCCCAAAGTGATTTCTTATCTCCCACTAGTACCCTCTAAGCAGGCCATCTCCACACTATCCAGCTGAAGTGACCTTTGATATTATGGTCTTAAGGGTTACTCAGCTGTGTGTGGTGGTGTGTGCCTGTAATCCAGCACTTTGAAGCAGGAGGATTGCAAGTTCAAGCCAAGCCCGGACAATTTAGTGACAGCAAGACCCTATCTCAAAATTAAAAACAGAATAAAGGGGCAGGGGATTTAGCTCAGTGGTTCAGCCACTTGCTTCCCAAGTGCAAGGTCCTGAGTTTGATCCCTGCTACCAAAAAAACCCCAAAACAGAATAAAGGACTGGGGATGTAGCTCAGTGCAAAGGCTCTGGAATCAATCCCTCTCCCCCTAGAACGTACCCTCATCTGCTGCACTGGCTTTCCTCTCCCTTCTTCCCTTGCAGAGTCCTCCTCTCTTTGAAGAGCCTGGCCTCCTTAAGTATTTTCTGTAGAGTGCCCCGTATCTGCTCCATGCCCACTGACCTTTGTATTTCACGCAATTGGACTTGCGTACTGTTTTGAAATGTCATTTCTCATAAACCTTGCCTCTTGGGAACAGGAGTTAGGCCTTATCCTTGTACACAGTGCATAGTGCTCAGGTAGTCAACACATATTTGCTGATTAATTAAAAATAATTTCTTAAAAAACTAATAGCAGCCTTTTCCTTGCCTAATGAGGCCCCCTTCTCTGGGTGGTTGTTGGTCAGTCCTCAGGTACCTGGCAGAAGCAGTGCAGCTAAACCTTGTCTCTCTTTATGTGATCTCCCTTGATATACATAGAACACTTACAAGCAAGGTGGCTTTAAGTGATAGAAAAAGAAAATGCTAACTTACAAGTGTCTGTGGCATTAAGTTATGGTTCTGTTACTGCAAACAGTAAGATTAATAATACACTGGGTTGCTGAATCATAAGGACCTTAAAAATTCCTGGGTGAAGCACCATATACTAAGAGACACAGCGAGGCAGATTTGTCCATGACTACCTAATTGGTAACCAAAAGAAACAGGTAATTTGTAGCACCAGAGTCTCCTAATTCATCATGTAAGGCTCTTTTCTTAATAATGTGAGCTTTGCATACATTTAAAGAAGAGATTTATGAGTACAAAATTGGTTTCATTGGGAATTCACGATTTTTAAGTATGTTAACATCACCTGTTTATTTGAAACACATTAATATGATAATTAGAAATGAGTTTTTCCTATCCCTCACATCTATTTGGTGAACTCTTTGTTGTTAGTAGTTCAAATTATATCAAAGAATTGGAAAATTTTAAATGAATTTTTTTAAAAGAAATTTTTTCTTTTCTTAAATTATTTTCAAAAAATTTTTCACAAATTCAATCTGATTTCCACTGTCAATCAGTTCAAATTAATGTATGTTTTGGTGTATCTGAAAAACATAGTTAATTCTACTGTTTATATCTTGAAAGAGAATACTTATAAATCGTGCCCATAACATAAAATAGCATTGCATGTAAATTTTTCTGTTTGCATTAACAAGGAAATCAGATGAACTACTCAGCAATTCCTTTTCTATATGTCTCCTCTGATAGAAGTAAATAAAGAGTATAATAATTGAGTATCTAGTGACAGCTAAAACCAGTAGCTGTACTCTGCTATTGCATTTGTTTGAGACCTATTTTCTCATCCAGGAAAATGATCAAGCAACATCTGAAGTCCTGTAAATGCTCTACTAATGCATTTGAATATGAGGAAAAATTCCATGTATCACGTAAGCTTAAGTAGGAGTTTGCATAGGTTGTGTGTTATAAGGTAACTGGTGACAAGAAGACGGGCTTAGTAGTTCCCTTCAAAGAAGCCAAGCTATCTGTAACCTCTGAAGCTGCACCAAAATACCTAAGAACTCAGCTACTGTAATGAACTTATCTTATGTTGTTTACAACTTGCTATTCAATTTAATTCAGCAATGTTCATACATTAGTATTGTGCATCCAGTGGACAAGACAGATTCAGTTACTGCAGTCATGGAATCCTCAATGGAGTCCAGTGGGGCAGTCAGGTGGCAAATTGATGGAAAACTGTGGCACAGGCTACGAATGAAAGAAATGCACTCTGCTTGCACCCAGGAGGTGGCAGTGAAGACGGAGAAGGTAATAGATCCTTCACATATTCTAAGAGGTCCTGATGAAGACTTGCATGATGGAGGGGAGAGGGAGAACAAAAGGCCTGAAGGTTCATGTCTTGACCAACAGGGTGAATAGCAGTGCTATTTTTTGAGAAGGGTAAAAAGCAAGTTTCAAATCAGGAGTGCAGTTTTGTTTTTGTTTTTATATGAATGTGAGAAATCGGAGTGAATTTGGTAAGCAGGGAACTGGATGCAGGATGAGGCTGAAGGATACAGCTGAAGACAGGGATAACCTTTAAAGACACAGGAACAGAGAAAAACAAACCAAGAAGGGAGTAAAGAGGGAGAATGGAGGGTTCAGAGTGAATTCTGAGAAGTCCAAAACAGTAAGAGGCAGAAGAGGAGAAACTGGCCCTGAAATTTAAAAAGGACAACAACTGGGACAGGAGGCAAATCAGGCAAGAAGACAGTTTTCCAAGGAGGGAAAGGCTAGTTGTATTATTTGCCACTGGAGTTTGAAAAGTGGATTTACTGGACTGTAATTAGTATTATTTATACAACATAATCAATAATTACCTATGAAAGCGGTGACTTATAAGCCTTACCAAAACATTTTTTCACACAATTTTCTTCTCATCTAAGTGTCTTACCACCTTTTAGATATCAATTCATTAATTTCTATGTCTCAAACCCCAGGAAGATAAACAACTTATTCTGTACGCTGTCAAAATGACAAATGTAAGGAAAGACTTTGTATAGATTAATGGAGTAAGGACCAAACCCTAAGAAACTGCCCTTTTCTGTCCAGGTCTGAGGGTTCCCTATCCCACAAGACTATTCCCTGGCTCCTGAGGCCACTGATGCCTTGAGGCCAAGGAACATTTCTGCTGTTCTCACTTTTGTATTCCCAAATCTTAATATTTGTTCAGTGAGGAAATGAGGGACCTAAGATGTATGGCTGAATTGTACATGATAGTCCCTGCAAGGTATCTGCACAGCCACTTATTGGCTAACATGTTCTTCCCTTAGTTTTAATTAGCTCACGGGACATAGTCAGCTTTCACGAGTTTCTGCCACGAGGCAAATCTAAAGCACCCGCCTTTGAACACCACAACTGGGCCTGGTTTTTCATGAGTCCTGAGTTCTGTTTGCCAAATACAATTTATGTAGTAAAAAAGATGATGTCTCAAGCTCACACCACTGACAGCCTGCATCTGTCAGCAAGGTACAAGGTTTTCAGTGGGCAACCGGTTGCACAACCATAAAACTCCATTCATTTTTGAACTTGACTGGAAAAGAGGTGGAAGGCTGCTTGTTTTCTACAGTTGGAGAGGAGAACTCAGAGTGACCTCTGGCCTAGGTCAGGGTTTCACATCACAAGCAGTGAAAGTGGCCTGTGATTAGGTGCAGGCACTTTCTCTGGAGAGGACAGCAGCATTCCTTAGTTAGAGATGTACCTATCTCTAAGTGAAGGGCTTCTTTGATTTACAGATGCCTGGGTGGTAACCAGAGTAGATAACCACAGAGTCACCAGAACACTCATCCCAGAAAGCCCAGCTTTCAAGATCTAGCCTACAGTTCTCTCTGTAAAATGTCACATGCACAACATCACATGGTTGTTGCTACTCTTCAAATCTGAGTTGCACGAAGCAGTATTTCTAGTTGACCATCCAAACACCCACCTTCTTCAAATGAAGACCGGAGAAAATGTCTTCCTACTATTGCTCTCATAATATCTTCTTTAATGTGTTTTATTTTATTATTTCTTAGGAATGATAAAAGATATTAACACTCTTAAAAGCTTGAAGAGCTTGTAATTGAAGGGACTTCAGGGGAACCAGAACTAACATGGGTGCTTAATTCTGATCACTTTGGACCTCCCCACTTTGTGGGCACCTGAGCCCATTAAATTTCCACATCCTCGGGCTGCACATTATTACTAAGGACCTTCCCCTGCTCCAACACCTCACACATTTCTGCAGGTATGTGGTATAGTGAAAAAGGTATAGATTTTTACTAATTTATCATGTTTAATTTGCCACTTTCAGGGCATGCACTTTTTGGCAAGTTAAGTAACTTTTCAGAGCTTCATTTTCCTTCTCTGGAAATGAAGGAGACTGCTGGGAAAAGTTAGGGAACATTCACATAAAGTCTGTAGCCCAGGCCTGAGGCTGCCAGTTCTTCCCCAGAAAGTTCTGTCTGATCAGAAACACCCCAGGGTCTCCACTTTACTAACCTGGCTATCATTTCAGAACTTCACCAGAAGTCTGACTTGGTAACCTGTCAAGGTAATGCCTGTGAAAGCTTTGCCAGCTGAAATAATTTAAATGAGTTACTCGCAGTGAAAGAGGTAGAAAGCTTAGATGTGAATGATCAACCCTCTTACATCAGGCAAGCCTAGGCAGGGGTTACTTTTTGTGACAGTTATTTAGGGCTTTTCAAGTAAAGAAAAGTTTTTCCCTTGATAAGAGTTGGGTACTCCAAGAAAAACGAAAGTCTCCCTGGATTTCTTTTTCCCTGACAGAGACAACCAGGGATCATGATCCCAGTGATTTTTGAAACTTAGATGTGCTTAAGTTTGAAACTATCCCCTGAGCTTTCTGATTCACTAGGTCTCCGAGGGGCTCCTTACTTTGGACAATAGTACCCACTGTGCAAACCTAATTGACAAATAAGACAAATCACTTCTGTCCATGTGGTTGTCTGAACAGAAAACAGCTACCACCCAGCAAGAGTAAAGCCAACCAGTTCCAAATACTGATGACCTGACTGCTCACCACTATTGCTTTGGTAGTGCTGGCAAGTAGAAGGTATCCAGTAACTTGAATGTTAAGTGTGCATAATTTAAAAACAAAAGCAATGATGAAACAAAACAGTGACCACAACAAAGCTGACTGGGTAGTATTAGGTGAAGCGTAGGGAAGGGTTAATGCTAATTTTAATAGAATAAATGAAAAAAAAATTGTATGTTACTTGATTTAACTTTTACTGCAAACTTTTGACCTATTTTGGAGCCTGGTTACCCTTAATTCGTTTTGAACAAGTGCAAACAAAGTCCATTCACCAGAAAACACATCCTTCATAGTGTAACATGATTCTAGTGCAGGGGAGAGGGTCCCTCATTGTGTGCTCAGTTAGTTGTGTGCACATACTGGGTGGTTCAGCACTGACCCAATACCTTCATCTCACAGACAGGGAGGGCTCTTGCATTTATTGTGAGTTAGAGGCCGGAAGCCTCCCTTCTTGCAGCCTTAGAATTTTCTGCTACATTCTTTGCCTTCAAAGACAAGCTAGAGGATACTCCACCATGATTCCATACTGAAGACCTGCCATGACTATGTTTTAACCAGCCTGCTACAGCACATGCCACAGATGTTTATCCAGCAGGGGGAAGCCTCATCTTTAGAAGGCCATTAGTTATACAACCAAAGGCAAGCCCTCAGTAGAAATAGGAGCTGAAGCAGGCTTTTTCAGAGAGCAGCTGCATCTCATACCTGTGGCTATTTGTACATGACTCCGAATAGGAACAGTGAGAAAAATATTCTTTTAACAAGCTGAACTTCTGCCTACATGACTATCAAATGTCCTGGATCATATTTTCACTAAAATCATTATCTGGGGTCAACAGAATTAAAAAGAAGTATCACAAGTTTTGCGTGGATAAACTTGGCACTTAGGTTTTCCTAAAAAGGACATTAAATAATGTTCAGATAATTTACAAGTAATCTAGGAATCTTACCAGAAATCTGATCTAATGTATTGGAACTGACTGCTTTTAAAAAGAACAGATTCTTAGTTAATCAAGACCAAACCCAAACTAGAAAAGTCACATCATCTTAAGTCACATAAGCTAAAATGTGTATAAGATAGAAAAAAATAGATGAAAAGAGTAAAGTACATAGTTTCCTTCAGAAAGGCAGCCCCTACAACTTAGTGATCTGAACTTTGTAGAGGAAAATGGTTGAAAGGACAGACAGTCCCTGCTCTGCCTCTTACCAAATGAAAGTCACTGGGCAGAGTTTGTGTCCTCTCTGAGCTTCAGTCTTCCCTTATAAAATGGGATAACAAAATTCACACCCTGGACAGTGAGAATCAATAAGAGGATGTAGACTGAGCCCTGGCATGTGGTGGGTACTCAGGTATGTCTGCTACTTTACAATCAAGAAACAAAATTTTATTCTAATACAGGAAATTTCGAAAAGGGCAGTGTTCAAGAATCATTCAGTAACTTGGAGAGGGAACTTGGATTAGATTTAGAATTCCTCTGTGGGGAAAAAAAAGTATGGTCTTTATTTTATTGATGATCTATGAGGCAGTAAAATTCATTAGCTATAGGGGCCAGGGATTTAGCCCAGTGGTTTCGCTGCCTGCTGTGCAAGCGCAAGGACCCGAGTTTGATCCCCGGTACCAAAAACCAAAAATTCATTAGCTATAACTGCTGCTTCTCCAAAGGACCAGAAAGATGTGCTGGGAATCAGGTCCTCTGATATTCAACATGAAGTTCTTGCTTCACAAGGTCTTTTCCCCTCCATGTCTAGGATGCAGGGGGGAAATGTGTAGTTTCAGAATCAAAGCACAGGCCATGAGGCCAGGAGTCCCCTCCTCCCCATAAGATTGTGAGCAGGTCATTCACTTTCCTTCTCTGTCCAGTGGTCATGATGATACCTAGGGCTGCTTATCTGACTACAAAACTAAGCTGTGAATTTTGTTCTTTTTTTTTTTGGTACTGGGGATCGAACTCGGGTCCTTGCGCTTGTGCAGCAGGCAGCAAAACCACTGAGCTAAATCCCTAGTTCCAAGTGAATTTTGTTCTTGGTTGGTGTTGATCATCTAGGAATATCTCTCTTTTTATCATTCATTATTGTTAATTGTTGCAAAAATTAGTTTCAATGCATGGATGTCATAGGGGTGTTCCATGGTTTCAACAAGACCATGTGGGCAATGATCTTGGTCTAGTATTCAGCACACAGTAGTCAATTCACAGGACCAAAACTGATCACAATATCCTCATCCTCATGCCCTGTTTCAGAAGTCTGAGATTAAACGCTTAGCTAAAGCCAGACCCCTGGGGGTAATTTTATAGCAAAGCACAGGTTTCACAGTGATTTGGTCAAAACTTTGACCTGACAGGAGGATGACTCGCTAGCAGCTCCAAAGCACTTCAGGAATGCAGTGGAGCTCAGCTGCTGGTCCTTGTGTTCAATAGTCATTAATCCACTGGCTGCATGTAGAAACCTGTTCCTCTGCTGCAGAGAGCTGGCTCATTGAACCTGAAGGAAATTCAAGCACTCAAGAAAGAAGTCCAAGAAAGAAACTGGGGCCTTCTTGTGATATTGCTGGTTATTTTGCTTCTTGGTCAATCTAACCTTAGGATCTGGTTGCTATCTGTACTGTTTCTCTGTTTTTTTGCAGCAATTTTGGAATGAAAAAAACCTCCAAATTTAAATTAGAGAATTTTTTTTCTGATAGTGAATTCCCTTGCTTTCAACCAGAAATTGACTTGAGCCAAAGTGGGCTTTGGGCTTCCATCACTTCCCATTGACTTAGACTTGTTTAACTCATTCTTATTTTGCACTAGAGCCTCTGCAAAGAAAGAGCTAAGCCTGGAGTTCAGAGTGAATGGGGAGGGGTGAGAGGCAGAGAAAGCACATGCATGCAGTCAGACAGGTGGGAACAGCTGCTGGGCTGAGACTGAAGAGGTGGTTTTTTTGAGTGAGTTCAAGACGGAGAAGGTGCCATCTGGGAGGCAAGGGTGTGGCCCTAATAAATGAGGTGCCTCTTACACAACCCTTATACACTGCCCACCTGTGGCCAAGAGAGTGGGATAAATTCTTGCTTTTGAGTATTTGGCAACTTCTAAGCATATTGCAAAGAGTGAGGGAATGTGAAGTAGGGCAGACAGCAGAGGAGGCTAAATTTAAAGCTCTGATGCCCTTTTCCATAGTCACAGAGAGGAGATTTGTAAAAGGGAAGATGCCATCCAAAACTATCCTGCTCTCAGCTTCGGGATCCCCCAAAAGAGGTACATGTAGTGCACATTAGTCCACTAACTAGAATTCTGCCCAGGCCGAAGAATCTTGCTAATCTACATATTTTGACTTTTTGCCATGCACATTCTTGGTGGGTTCCTCCAGAATCTGCACATTATCAAGCTGCTTCTCCAGTTGCTCAGGAGAGCATTATGTGCAGTTTCAATAGGAATTATAAAGCCAGTACCTTGCAACCTGAGGGAGCAGGCAGCTCTTATAGAAACAGTAGGCTGAAAACATAGAACTTCATTTAAATTGTGGAGTACTGATCATTGAAAGGAGTTTTTTTTTGTTTTTTTTTAACTTACCTGACTCTCGGTCCCTGATACAGTAGTCTGGAGAATTCTCAAAATACACAAGGTCATTTTTCGTTGGTTTCTTAAACCTCTTATTAGCCACAGTGAAACCAGTGCCATCCTGGTTCATCACAACCTGGATGGCCCCATTGTACTTCCTCCAGAGATAATCACCCGTTTTTCTGAAGTCGGCCATGGCCAGCCAACATGTCCGCAGAGTACATGAGCCGCTCACGCCATGACACTTGCACTCTTGTTTCAAGAACCGCTTTACAGCCTGCGGAAGATACAAGGGCAAGTTCAGTGAAGGAGGCCTCAAGCATATGACACATGCTATAACCTTCCTTATCTCCAAGCGGTCAGGAAGTAGCTCTGAGGATGCTGGATCCTGGGGCTCATGACTGAGAGATGTTAGAGAATCGCTTGTCACTGTTGGTCACTTTAGACACACTGAGACTGTAACAGGGCAGGAGCAGTGGGTAGAGCATGGAGGGGAAGAACCTAACTGGGAACCCCATTGGCTATAAAGGTAACAAGAAGCTCACCATATAATAAGGTATATTTAATAGGGTAGATGGCCAATTTAAACAATGAGGGAAGATATTACAGTATTTTCTAAGTAAATATACCTTTATTACTTTTTAAAATGTATACCATTACACACTGAGTATCCCTCATCCAAAATGCTTTGAACCAAAAGTGCTTTGGATTTTGGATTTTTTTTTCAGATTTTGATATATTTGCATATACTTAATGAGACATCTTGGGGATGGGACCCAGGTCTAAACACACAATTACACCTTATGCAGCAGGCTGAACATGATTATATATAATATTTTACTGTACCTGCATTTTGACCAATCACATGAGGTCAGGTATGGAATTTTCCATTCATAGCATCATGCTGGCACACAAAATGTTTTGGATTTTGGAGCATTTGAGATTTCAGATTTTTATATGATGGATGCTCAACCTGTGCCAATTTAGATTGGTTACCAACCTATAACCAAATTAGATTGACAAAATAATTGCCAAGTCTGCATCTTTCAATAACCCCCAAACAGTAACTGTTAGTACTTATGGAGTGCTTTCTATGTTCTACGCAGTGTGTAAATGCTGTGCATTCTATCCCAGTTACTCTACATATCACAGTGGTCCTACACTATGTTTTAATTTTGCAGATGAGGAGCAAGGTAGAGAGGGTAAAGCTCTTGCCTGAAGGTAAAAAGCTAGTAAATGACAGAGCCAGGCAGTACTGAGGCAGATGTTAAGGTAGGAAAATTATCCCCTACCTCTAGCCAAGAGATTTCACTTAGACGATGAGGCTGAACTTGTTCTGTTCTTTCTTTGAGAGGAAGCAAAGAAAATTGGGACAGAATGATTGGGTGAGAGTTATTTCACCCTCGGTCATTTCTCTTGGTTTTCTCTAGGTGAAGAGAATTATTAGCACGCATGCTCTGAGCTGTTCTTCCCATTTTACAGATGAAGAACCAGGGATCAGGGAGGAATTGTGATGCTCCAGGGCTGGGATGTGGGACAACTGGATGCAAACTCAGATTCTGAAGTCTTTCCAACTCATAGCACATGCAAATAAATGGATTTCTTCCAAGTGTTTTCTAAAAGCATGCTTTCTGACTAAAAACCTCTATTTGTTCCCTTCTTCATTATTTTTTCTCCTGTAACAGGTAATCTTAATGTTCTGTTCAATTCATCAGTTTCCCAAAGTCTTACAATATTAAAAGAGTTTTTAATATTGTAGTGATTATTAGGGCTGTGACCATCAGACATCCAAAGCCATGAGATGCCAAAGAAGGCTGTGAGGGAGATCACTAGCCTTAGATCTCTTCTCAGCCCATGGCGTTAAGTAACAGAACAGCGGAGAGACCTGTGTGAGGGTCTATTTGCATCCCAAGCTGTAGGGCATCTGGGGTCAGAGCATAGGCAAGTATCTTTTTGATGACATTCTCCAAAGTGTTACTCTGAACAAAATACTTATGGTAACTAGTTCTGAAAACTCAGAATTAGGAGCTCCAACACTGTTTTGGCCTCTCCCAGAGACTTGGATGTAATTAGCCAGGTAGTGGATGTGGATGTAGGTGACTCCCTCAGCTCGTATGCTCACCTGTCCCTCACTGCCCCTACTCCCCATATTCCCAGCTGCCTCTCCCCAGTGGTCTCACCCCAGCTAATTTTGCCGTAGTGCTCAACCTGCTTTTGCCTGTTCCACAAACTCAGTTTCTGATCAAGGCTATAGTAGAACCAGGTGCATAGAGATGTTCTTCATTCCAGAAAGTCAGTCCCAGTTTATCCACAGGCCTGGAAATGTCAAAAGCATTAAAGAGCTGAAGATGCAACCACAGGCTGACATCCTAGTGAACCTGGGTTGTTCAGTCACAGGAATGCACTCACACTCTTCCCCAGTGGGGCCTTGGTATTCAGCAGGTATTTCCAGCCTTGCCCCTTAGAGCAAACTGTGCCCATGTTAGACTTGAGATCTGTTCTCAGTATGAGCCAGTCTTGAATAGCTGGGACAGAGAAGCAAGCAGGAAGAATGCCATCATTTTGGGCATTCCCATCTGAGCATCTTTAAAGGATGAACGTCTTCTCTGGAACTGCCCTCCTCCACATGCCCACCTCTCCATATCTTCATATGCTGGGCATTGGGTATGAGGCTGTCAGGATGACTGGATGGCTGGCCTCTGTCACAGGCACAACCCTAGGAGCACACTCATGGCTTCCCCAGTCTGTCTTGTGTGTCCCACCTAGCCAGGAGTGCCTCTCCTAAGACCTGGGATAGCGCCACACAAAGCCATGCCGAGTGTTTGGGAGTTAACTCTGTATATACTGCTAAGTTCATTCCTTTTAAAGCTCAGTTATTTACCCATAAATCATACTTCTAGTTCCAAAAATGGTAGGAAATATTACCTTCTTTCCCTTTGTAATGCTTCTTCCAGGTGGCAAACCTCAAAATTGATGCTTTCACATCATTAACTGAAGGGTTTACATATTAATTTAAAATTGAATCTTAAAAATATACCTCCCAAATCTTATCAAACCCATGAGCGTGCCAGACATTGCTGGTCATCTGTGCCGCACAGATGATCTTTTTTCCTCCCTTCCTGGCTCACAGTTTTGTCCGGGTGTTGAGCAGGCATGTGCTCTGAAGGTGGCCGCCACTCTCTGACCCCAGGGTTGCCTAAATCAAGCATAGTAACTTCATCGTCCTGTCACTGATTTTTCTCAGCAAGAGAAGTGAGATGATTCAATTTGGGCTGATTTGATGTTGCACAAAATCTGCTGGAGGACTCATAAGAAAGATTGCTTTACTCTCCATAGAAGACACAAGGAGAGTCAGATTTTCTTTGACTCTAGATGCTGTTTTTTGCAGGAGCCTCCTTGGAAATGAGTGCGGTCAATACAAGACAAAGCAATTAGCTGCAGATGTAGTCTTGAAAGTAGTCTGGAACTGGGTTCTGGGGGTGTTGTTGAGTTGCTGAATGAGCCCAGCTTAAAACTGCTATAACCCCAGGTTCTTGTGACTGAAGATAGTGAGGTTTCCTCATTATTTAGAGTCCCTTGGATCGGATCTGTTATTCACAACCAAAAAGTATTTCACTTGTTACCAAGGTCAGCCATTGACTGTAGATTAATGATGGGCCCTATCTGATAATTAAGCTGGGGAACATGATCACCTTCTCTGGTACTGGGTTCACTCAGATCTCGGCCCCACTGCTCAGTCATATGTGAGGCTACCTCCACCTCTCCAACTTCCTGATTTACAGACTTAGAATTCAAACCACAACCTTGAAGAGGACAAAACCCTGCTCAATCAGAAAAGAAGAGGAAAGGAGATCGAAGCCCGGTGGTCATGGAAATAAGAATAAGGCACAGGACTGAGAAACTCACAATGCGGATTCCTAATTCAACAAATATTAAACTCCAATTTTCCATTGTCATAACATTGTAACAGTAGCAACCATTTATGGAGTAGTTAACTATGTGCTAGGCCCTATACTTCACAGTTTAAACACATTACCTTCTACAATTATTGCTATCAGGCTAAGCAAATCATTTTCCCCATTCAATAGTTAGGAAAACCAGGGCTCAGGGAAGAAAGCAAAATCCCTAGAGTCAGCTATTCTCCAGCAAAACTAGGATGTGAATCAGGTATGCCTTACTCTTGAACCTGTGATCTCTATAAAAACACATTTTAATCCTAATATACATTGCATTGTGATTTTTCTGAAATTTTAAATTATGCATACTCTGATTCTCTAGGCTCTTAAAAATAATATTGACAGTATTACTGGACTGTTATAATGTGGGAAGGGGGAAGAGACATAAAAATTGGAGGGAATTACATTGCATTTTCTAAACTGAAAGCATCAAACATTTATTAATTAGGCAGTTCAAACCACTAATAAAATACAGAGTACTAACAAAAAATGTAAAGATGTTCAACTTCACTAGAAATCAGAGAAATGCAAATTAAACAATGCAACACCATTTTCTCTATCAAATTAGCAAATAGCAAAAAAGATTTAAATATTTGGTGTGGATAAGAATCAGGAGAAAGAGATGCTTCATCAAATTGTTGATGGGACAATATGCTCATACCTCATCTACATGGAAAGTGTTTTTTGTAAAAGCTGTCCAATTTTTCTCCCTCCCTCCCTCTCTTCCTTCCTTCCTTTCTTCTCTTTTCTTTCTTTCTTTTTTTTTTTTTTTTGTGGTGATGGGATCAAACCTAGGGCTTCATGCATGCTGAGCAAACACTGCACCACTGAGCTATATCTGTCCAGATCTGAAGTGTTTGTATTGTTTGACCTAGTGATTAAACTCTGGAAATACTTGACACAAGTTTTAAAGGATGAAAACTGACAGGAAAGTTCACTGTGGCATAATGAACAGTAGCAAAGTATGAGAAGAAACCCAAATAACATCATCAGGAAAGTGGTTAAATGAATCATGGTATATGCTTAATAAGGAAGTATTACATAGTCTTTGAATAATGAAGTAATGTGTCTTCTAGGCATGAAAGGAAGTGAAATGATAAAAGCAAAACATGCGTGGTATGTTCCACTTCTTAAAGATCTGCATATATGTGTCCACACAAAGGAGGAAGGGAAAAAACGTTCTCTTCCTACCTGGCTGCCTGCATGGTCTGAAAAGAGGGCGGGGCGGGGGAGGAGTCAAATTACCCCACCTGGAAAAGTAACAGGAATTCACGGATTGTTCCCTGGCAACTGGCGAGAAAGCAGTAGTGCTTCTCATGTCTGGTACACATCACAGTTACCTGGGGATCATTTCTAGCCCTTTCCCTCGGTGGTCCTGAAAGTTCCTCAGGTGATTCTAATACACAGCCAGAGTTGAGCGGGGCATCAGAACCCAGAACTTCGGGGCAGAAGGTAACACACCCCTGCTCCGTGGTTGGAGTCTAGGGCCCCGTGGAAGGCTCCAGTGGCGAGAAATGCCCGTGGCAGCGCTGGCATGACATTTGTAGGAGTAGGGAAAACTGGTATTCCTTAGAAGGTATCTCCTATCCTATGCCTCCGAAATGTCTGAACCTCCAAGAAGAATCTGCCGCAAGTAGCAGTCTCTGATACTGTTACTTTAGGGGGAATAAAGCTCTCTGCTGCAGCTGCTGAGACGGGTAATGAAGGATGGCTCAGGAGGCCACAAGCTGCGGGGGAGAAGCAGGCTTTCCTTGCGGTCTCTCCCTCCAGGGTTTGGAGTGGTGGGGCTGGGGTAGTGGCAGGGGAGTGTGCCCGTGCACAGGCCCTAATGGAGGGGCTGGAGGTATTTTAGTTCCTCTCTAGATGTTAATTTCAAAACTCGAAAACAATAACGTCTGTGTAATGCAGTAGGTACTCCACATCCATGTATTCAACCATGGGTTCTGTAGGGTGAAACTTTTTTTGGGGAAAACACCGAAAATGCTGAGAAGCAAAACTTGAATTTGCACGTGCCACGCACTGCACTGACTCCACGTGAGTGAAGTGAGGTGCCCCACAAGCTCTGCTGCGCCTTCTGCCCTTTCCCGCACCCTCAGTCTCTCTCCAGCACCGGTTGTGTGAGCATTGCTCATGGACGTCTTATGTGTGTACTGGGAGGCCTGTGTCTGTACGGAACATGAACACATTTTTTCTTGTTTTTACTCCCTAAGCTGTACAGTATAACAACTATGTGCATATCATTTGCATTGTATTAGGTATTTTAAGTAATCAAGAGATGATCAAGTATATAGAAGAATATGCTCAGGGTATGCAAATCACCTACCATTTATGTAAGGGTCTTGAGAGTCCTCTGATTTGAGTATCCACAGGGAATCCGAGAATGCCTCCCCCCCAGATACCAAGAAACAACTGTGTTGTTAGCTGCACAGCCAAGTACAGTGCTGAGCCAGGACTGCATTGCATTATCTCTGATCCAATATCGCAACCTCTCTGTCAATGAACTGTGCTCTTGGAGTGAAGTCTGGAGTTTTGCTGGCTCCCATCAGCACTGACTATAACCTCATGATCTCCATCCTCACAATCATTCGCCTACTCCATCAGCTTCCTGGCTTTCCTGAGTGTGGGGGTGGGGTTCACAGCCCTGCACTCTCTTGTTCCAGCCTGGACCAGCTCCACAGTGGAGGCTCAGCATCATGCTCTCCTACACTGGACGCACTCTTCTAGATGCCACCCCCCCTCACCTTTTTGGTTATTTTTTCTGTTTGCTGTAGCACATTCTTGAGTAATTCCTTCAAGGGGCATGGAGAATACATTTTCTGAATTCTTGCATGTCAAAGATGTCTTCATTCAGCCTTCACGTTTGATTAATAGCTTGGCTGGGTATAGAATTCTGGATTGAAAATAATTCTCCCTCAGACTTTGAAGGTGGAGCCCAGAAAGCTTCTGGCCTCTAAAGTTGCAAATGGGAAGTATGATCTCTGACTGGTTCTTTGAAAACAGAACTGTTTTTGTTTTCATTTTACTTCCTCTTATTCTTGGTGGTTCCCAAATAACACACCTCAAGAACTTTTCTCACATCAATCCTGCCTAACACTCAGCAGGCCCTTTCAGTCAAAACTCACGTGTTCTGAGGCCTTCTCTTGAATATCTTCCTCCCCTTGTTTTTTGTTTTGTTTTTGGTATTCTTTTGGGCATTCTAATTAGTTGCCAAACCTTCTGAATTGATCATCTATGTCCCTTATAATTTCTCTCATAGTTTTTAGGTCTTTCTTCCTGGCTTCATGAAGAAGAAATTCTATCAGAGCAATATTTCTGTCTTTCTCTACCCCCATACTCATTTCTCCCTAGAGGAAGAGAAGTGACTCGTCTAACTGGTGGGTTTAGGGGAAGGAGTAGGGCTTTTGGGCCTGGATTCACTGTCCTTGGAGACCTGCTGGCCAGTGACAACCAGCTTCTACCATGCAGCCCGCTGCCAGGGAGCACTGTGCTCTGAAGCCACGTCCTCTGCGGCAGCTTTGGTCTAATAGTGAGCCTGACATGTTTACTCCATCTCTTTTGTACTCTGTTTCACATTCAGGTGGGAAAGAGGGCAAGGTTGTTGGTGGACATTAAACTCCATTTGTGTTCTTTGTTTTCTGTTTTACTTTCAGAAGATTTCTTTGGCTTTCTCTTCTAAGTTCTTGTTCTCAAGTTGTCACTATTTTCATTATTATTTATGGCTGATAATATCTCCTTGAATCTCTTGTAAGCAGACTAATTAGGCTTTTAAAAAATTCTCAGCTGAGTACAGTGGAGCCCTGTGATCCCAGCTACTTGGGAGGCTGAGACAGGAGGATGGTGAGTTTGAGGCCAGCCTCAGCAACATAGGGAAATCCCATGTTTTAAAAAAATTCTCGTCTTATCCCTGAATTACTGCTTTTTCTTCTGGGGTCACTTTTCTGTAATTTTTGGTCTTTAAAAAAAAAAATTCATGCTGTTGAATTTAATCTAACATGATAATCTTTGGACAGTCTTCAGTGGAGGGGTAAAAGGCATTAGAAATTCTGGTTGTGTGAGTAGAGCTTGTGGACCAGAGAAGTTTGCTTTCTGGTTAGTGGACAGGACACAGGCCATCATGCTGAGGGTTTTTAAAGGCAGTAAACCAGGAAGGTAAAGTGCCATGTTCCCAGGGGTTCTGCTCTTGGGTGGAGGGAAGGCAGAGCAGGGTTCCTGATTAAATCTATGCATTTTATTAACTCATTCCAATTTGCAGGGCTCTGCTCCCCTCCAGTGCTTATTTGTCTGTGAGAATTCTCGTGGTGTAATGCCCCACCTCCGCCTGCCGCCCCATCTGTTTTTACACTTCTAGGCTGGGACTTCTCCATCTTCCTTTATAGTTACACTTTCTTCATTTGCTTTCCAGAAATTTGTTGAGCTCTTTTATTTCTTTGATTATTCTTAGTGTTGATTTAAACCATTCTTATTCCAGTACTCTCATTTGAGTGAATTTTTGAAGGAAGAAGTGGAACTATGGATATCACGCCCATGGAAATGAGATTGTATTGCTACGTGCAAGAACCATTTTTACAATAGGGAGAGAAAGAACAAGAAAAGGAGCCCATTAAAGTGCTTTCTGTCTCCAGTGTGTAAGGTTAAAAGCTTCATTCAGAATATTAGATCCTGATTTCTGTGCTGTCTCTTTAGATCTTTCCTCAAAACTATCTTGTTCTATTTCTGCTTCCCAATTTGAGTCTTTATTTCCCCAATACTGGGATTGAACTCAGGGCCTTCACATGGAACTACATCCTCAGCCTTTATTTATTTATTTATTTATTTATTTATTTAGAGACAGGGTCTAAGTTGCCCAGGCTGGGCTCAAACTTATGATCCTCCTGCTTCAGCCTCCCAGAGTGTGAGGATTACAAAGCATGCACCACTATGCCTGGTTCCTGCTTTGAGTGTTAATGCATGTTGCTCTAAAGATTCATTTTCAACCTTCCTTTGAGCTTCTCTTTTCAATTTCACAGTCCTTATGGCTTTTTATATCACCAAACTGGCCAGCACCATTCTGAATCTAACCCCGCCCCCGCCCCGACACACAGTGTTTGCCTGAATCCTGTCTAATTTTTACTCTGTGGCATCCTGTCAATATGTACTTGCTCATTTTGAGGCAGGAGACTAGGGCATGGCAAAGTGGCTCAGGCAATTGGGCATGACTGGTCATTTGTGGAGACCTGGTAGTCATGGAGGACGCTGTCTTCAATTCTTCTGGCACAGGATCTTCACGAGATCAGGGTAAGCCCTGTACCTGATACCAATTTTCTGGCACAAGATAAGTGGGTTTTTCATGGGATGGCCTAAAGCTGACCTCACAATGGGGATAGAAAAGACAATGGCCATGAAGCTCCTGGCTGCTGTGAGCCTTCTCAGCAGCGTGCCTTGCACTCTGTAGGGCACACTAGTTTTCCTACTCCCTTGGCAAAGCTCTTCTTTTCAGAGCACTTTTTCTTCTTGAGCAATTCTTTTTGGGTTGCTGCTTCTTCTTTTTTTGCCTTAAATAAATGTTAATCTTTCACTTTCATGGATTGTTCTGCCCAATCCTTTGAATGCAGAGAGCCTGGAAAGGACCAACTGCTCATTATCTGATAACAATTAGATATGGATGCTTTCTAAAAAGACAGATGAAGGTGATGAGTCCCAAGGACAGCAGCACTCTTTTGGTGGTTATCTTCACAGAAGCCAGTTTTAACCTAATGTATAACTTTTCTCAACAAAACTCAATAGGCTCATAATTGCTCAGCAGGGTTTTTTTTAATGTGCTCCTTAAATCTTTGATTTTGAGCATTTTAAGCTTTTCATATGCAGAAATTATTTTCTACTTTTACAATTTGAGAAACTTAAAAGTTATTTTTAAAAGAAACTTCAAGATATTAGCATTCTATACTAGAGACAGGAGTCTGAAAGAAAAGAAAAGCTATGCAAGGATATACATGCACTGTGCAGAACAATTCTGTTTTATATTTCTCTGCCTCAATTTACTGTCAAAATATAATGTGGCATTACATTCAGCAGGTTCTTACCATGTGCCGACCCATGCTAAGTATATTTACCATTTTATTTACTCCACATAAGCATATAAAATATATGCCATAATTATGCCCACTTCACAGATGAGGATATTGAAATGTCTAGAAGTAGAGGTCTCTAGGCTGTAGTAACATAACCCAGAGCTGTCTCACACCAGAGTTCAGGCATCAGTCCGCTGGCTAGTGTTTCTGATACTGTGCTTTGTGGACCCCAGCGTTCTTGTTCCTCAGATTCAGTTAGTTCTACTATAGATTTTTATACCTAGTGTTTGCATATTTAATTACACTCCTAAAAGAGTTATTTTGCCAGTTATAAAGGCAAACTTCCCCAAAGAAGAATGAAATTGTAATTTCTAAAGTTGGCTTTTCTAAAAACTGAGTCCCTAGGGTGTTTCTGGTCAACTTCTTTGTAGAATATGAGAATTTTTTTCTTGTAGGTGTCTGCATTTGGCTAAGTTTATAAACTTTGCATTGTGTCTACTAATTCTTTTCCTATCAGAAAAAAGCAATCTACTTTATATTGTGTGAAATATGATATTGTCAACATAACAACTGATTTTGCCTTAAAACCCTACTTTATTTAGTTAAACGTGAGCATTTGAAGAAGTGTTAGTACATTTTTAGATGGGTATATTCCACAAGGCAACTAACATGTTTCTGGTCTTATGTCAATTTTTCTGAGGGAAACACATATTAAAAACATTATTTAATTTTCAGATGCTGGCTTAAAGCCAAGTACATTTATTAACAATTAAATTCTTTTGACAGGTCTACATCTCAAAGATAGGAGTTACTGAAAAGTGGACCAATTTATACTCTTCAACCATACATGCTCTGGAACTAAGAAAGCAAGGAATATTTATTAGCAAGTGATGTAGTTGATTTGCTTATGCAAACATTGATTAACTTCAATAAGGCATTTTGATTTCTTGAGCACTGGTATCCTTTAAAAACTGACTGTGGGTGGGCTTAGTTAGAAAATATAAGGTGTGGAATTTATATCTGTGGAACTCAAGAACATTATTGTTGACTACATATATAATTTTAATTGACTAATGAGGCAGGTCTAAGAAACATTTTCCATTAATAATAGAACTTTACATGGAACCATAACAATTTTGTCAAGGGTTATTCCTTGTTTGAGACTTTAAACCTGGTTATTTTTTGACTCATATGATATATCAAAATCTACAATATTCAGCACATCCTATTTTGGGGTCTAACCAGACGGGGGTGAGACCGGCAGAACTGACCTGATTTTTCAAAATGCATTTAATTTTATGAAGTAAGGAGACCAATCAGAAAATCTGCCAAGTGCAATTTGTGCCCAATAAAGATGCTCAAGATTATTGAAATGAGGGCTAGGAGGAATAGGAGGTCAATGCAGTCTGGCTGTGTTACACAGTTTGGTTTCATAATTTTCTTTCCTATTGATAGTCTTCACTTTTTAAGAGTATGATTTCTTTTTAATCATGCCCTAGCTCTCTGAGGTCAGATTCATATTTGTTTATTATGTGAAGTGGTATCAGGGGATCTCTTTGAAGTCTTTATTAGAACTTAGATTTCCTTGCATGTAAGGTTGTGCTTACGTCTTACACAGCGTCCTTTTTTTTTTACACACAGTGTCCTTTTGTGTTTACTTTGGAGGCACTTCCTGTGCACAGAACTTTGAAGGGTCTTTTTTGTCCCAACAGCCCAGGGGGTCATACTGATGGGCTTTATGGTCCCCTGGTATTGCCTGGGGTGGGGGCTTGTTTGGGCAGGGAGTGCAACCAAAACCTCTGGAGCCCTTCATCCTATGAGCTGGTCTATGTGAAATGCAGGGCATCAAGTGAAGCCAGAATTTCAGATCACTTTCGGTTGCCAAAGACATTCAATTAATTGCTAATCTGGATACCATGTCAGATCCCTGACTCATCATAAGCAAAAGTACATGATAGTGGCACCTACCCCTTCCTTAAAACCTGTTGCATATGTGTATGTGTTTTATTTTATATGGCAACCCTAGATAGGTTGTGCTCAAGTATTAGAATCAGTTTTCTGATTTCAGAGTCCTGCTCTCCATACTGTCTATCAAGATGGTATCCATAGCTAAGAACACTTAATGAATACAATAGCAAATAACAGTATTAACAGTATGTTAAAATACAGTATAAATATCAACATAGTTGCCACATATGACGTTTTTATTACTTTTAAACATCCAGAAGCTTACTATATTGTACCTTATATTTAAATTTAAGGCTAAAAACGAAACCCAGGGAGATGGATAGCTTACAATTTTCCTAGTAAATATACTTTGTAAATCATTAATTCAAAAATTTTATAGAAACTTTGAACTTTGATATTCATCACTCTCCCAAAGTGGACTCTTGGGAAATTAAATGCATAAAAATTGTTAAGTATTGAAATTTCTCCCTATTATTCAGTGCCTTCCCAGTGATACCCAAATGTCTCTACATGGTATTTGAGGCTTTTCAGATATGGCTGAGACTCAGTGTTCCAGCCTCAGCTCCATTTAACCTTGTCTTGAGCTCTACCTATGGGCCCTTATCATTCCTCAACTTTATGATACACTCTCTCCTCTAGTATCTCTTTGTCTTAGAGTCCCTTCATCTTGAAAGGTGTTTCCCTTTCTTGGCCATAGGAAATCTTATCTTCAACTCAAACATTCAGTTCTTTAGTGATACAACCTTTACCTCATAGCTGGCCCCTTTGCTAACTTTGCCATAATGCCACTCAGCAGAGCTTGCCTTGCAATTACATTGTTTTTGTCTCCTTGAATAAAAAATTAGTTTCCTATGGTCAGGGCTTCCTGTGCCTTATTCTTTGTTTTGTTTTACACCTGATTTAGTACCCAAAATGGTGCCTTTCCCAAAGTAATTTCTTAATAAATTTTCTGTTGAGCCAAAGGTAGTTCAATAACCCACAGCAATAGTGCTCTCAAACATATAGTGTCATTAGTTGGAGTTCTGTGATTCCTCCAGATAAGGTCAAGTTGCTTTGGGCATGCTCATAACAACTAGTGGTTATATTTTCAACTTTGAAACTGTCTCCCTATTGTTAAAAATGAGCACATGTTAATTTTAAAAATCTGTGAAAACATACAAAGGGGGAAAAGTCATCAATAAAACTACCTTTCAAAGGCAACATCTGCTATTCTTTTTATTAAGTATAGAAATACTGCTTATTTTTACTTAGAAACTCTCAACGCAGTTAATATGGAAACACAGACAAGTGCCTACAGGCAAACACAACTGGGTTTGTATCCCTAAGCCCAGCATTTTTGGGTCATATGATCCTGGGTTAGTCACTTCCTTTGGCTGAGGCCTAGTTTCTCATCTGAAAAGTAAAAATATTAATACTACAGTATTTTGTATTCCTATGGGTATTTTGGAAAAATCCTGTTATAAAACATTTGACAGTACTCTATAAATTAGAACATATTCTTTGCCTTTTTTATTAGTGTGTTAGACTGTACAGAAAATGAGTCTATGGATAGATGGAGAGATCTGACTGAATTCTGAGTAAACAGTTCACACTGGGTCATGAGTTACAATCTTCACTTCACAAACAGGAAAGGAGGTAACTTTTACTGAGCATCTACTATATGCCACATTATCTGCTGTGTGCCTTACTCCTGTCTTCCCATAAAACCACATATTATCTTTCACATTACTTATGAGAACAACTGAAATCCAGTCAGCAAAGCCTCTGGTATTGCAAGATTAATGCTAAAGTGGATCTGATCTCAAATTCCAGGTTCTTTCTGTTTTCCCTATAGTAAGATAATACCTTTCTCTTATTCTTATGGAAATTTCTAGAGTGGGTGAATGGGCAGTATTTGATTGGATACATGGATTTTTTTTGGATGCAGATTCTCTTAGGAAAGTTTAAAGTTAGGATTATTTCATCTTAAAGGAGAGGGGACTAATTTAAAAGCCTTTTTGCAAGCAAATGAAAAGGAACAATGCTGGGTAAATGACCAGATACCTTTTGCTTGTAATTTACCTATGCCTACCTTAAAATATAATTTGCTAATTTGCATACCATGGTTTTTTTAGACCTGGAAAGAGTGGCTGAGGGAAGCGGTGGAACTTCCTTCTTGAGAGAATGTTTGTTTTTGAGCTAGGTGGACTTATCTTTTCAGTTCTATTTGAAAGTGGAAAAGTAGACTCAATCAAAGATGAGTCTCAAGTGAACAAGGAAAAAACTATCATTGTAAACTCTGCTAAAACTGATTAAAATAAATGATAGTACAGCACAGAGGATCCAAATGATATTACAGTGCAGAGACACATGAGGGTGCTCTAACCAGCTGCTGTAATAAATGAACTGAACTGATCAAGTATCGGGAAGATTGCAAGCTGGTGCGAATGGCAACATTCAATTCTTTTAGTATTGGCTGAAGAGAACAATCTTGAAATGGATAATTTTTCTTTTAAATAAAATGTACTGGCCTTCTTTACCATCACTACTCCCAGTTTAAAAAGTAGATGTTCATATTGGACAATTTGGTAGATACTAAGAAGTATAAAGGACAAGAAGAAGGAAGAGGGAGAAAAAAGAAAAAAAGAATGGACTGACATTGTATCATCCCTGGGAGGCTGGGGTTTTCTAGAACTGGGCCAGTTGGAGGCTTTAGCTCAGGAGGCCTGCCTTCAAATGAGAGCCCAGCCTGTTCTCATTTTGATTCCACAGACCTGCTGGTACAAAGAGGGAGTAAGGGCTGGGGGTCTAATGACCGCAAAAAGAGAATTAGAGACGCATGTTTATCTCAATACATTTACTCTCATTAAAGTTCATATTCACTGACATCATGCATCTCCTTGAAAAAGTCTGCCCACCCACCATTAATTAAAGCCACATTTTAAAAAGTCAGCATGTGCACTTTTATTCCAATCAAAAGTAGCCTCCTAAGTTTTGCAGAGTAGGCAGGAGAATATCTGAGGCCTGACAGCTGTTCACCTCTACACAGTGAATAATCATGTGATTTACATTAAAAGTTGTGTTTATGCAGGGCCTAGAATATAATAGCTAAGATCTATTGTCTTAAAGAGTTGAAACATTCAATATCTATGGCCTAGTATGCAAAATTAACATTTATTTTGATAAGTCAACATTCTTCGGGTACAATGTAAGACCACCTGCCTTTATCTTTCCAAACAGAAGAATCTAACTATATACCCTGTTGGAATAATTAAGCAGCACACTCCTATCAAAGACGTCACACTTTATAACTTATACATGTGCTATCAAGGTCAAAACAAAGGTCAATGTAAATTCTTTTATCTAAATCATTGCACAAACAGCAATTACCAACACTTACAGGACTGCACAACCGTGGTCTATATTCTTGGCAGTAGTCACTATAAGTTCATAAATTCATGAAGATAAAGAATGTTTATTTCTTAAAGTTTAAGAAAGGTACTATTTGTAAACAGTTCAGGTCATAGTTATCCATTACTAAAGCAGGAGTTCTTTCCTTTGAACTTCCTTTAAATTATATTTGTTCTTTCCAGATCCAAAGAAATTTGTATTCTTCTCTATTATTTTCTGTATTAAAGCTCCCTATGGGGGCTTTGAATTTTATGCTGATCTTTCTTTATATGTTAATATCATGCACATTTTCAGTTGTATTGATAAAAGACAAACTATGGTTATCTCGTTCCATTGGCAATTAGATTATTCTATAATAGTTCTGACCAAGTATTTGTTCAGCTCAGCCAGTTTATGCTTTCTACCCAAAGACATAAAGTGTGGCCCTCAGATTCTCCTGTTATTCTAATCAGGCAACCATAGAGAGGGACACAGATCAACAGTGGTTCTGAACATTGGCATTGAATCCTAGTTTAATCCTGTTCAGAGCACACTTGGACTAGGACTTGAAACCTGAGTTCTAGTCCTGACTTTTCTACTGACTCACTTGAGTACCTTGAGGGCCTCGATTTTTTCATCTAGCAAATGGGTGTCAGAGTGACTAATGCCCAGGCACCCATAGCCCAGGAGGCTTGTCAGGGTCAAAGAAGAAGGGGCCATGTCTTCCTCTGGCCCTCTTACTCATCCAGTACCAGAAACCTCAAGGTGGGGCTTTTGTGAGCTGGAGGTGGGTCTGGCTTTAAGAGTGAATCTTTAAATCTAGAAGAATCCAACAAACCATGCCTATGAATTTCTTTTATGAAAAATTTGAGAGAAGAAACTCTGACTCTTTTTCTTTCAGTGGTATTAGAGACTGAGCCTAGGGCCTTTGAACTGAGCTAATGTCCAATTTTTAAATTTTTTAAAATACTTTGAGATGGGGTCTTGCTAAGTCATTAACTCGTCCAGGCTGGGTTCAAACCTGTGATCTTCCTGCCTCAGCCTCCCAAAGTTCTGGAATTAGAATGTCATCATCCCTGGTTTATTGAGTGTTCATATTGCTTAAATATAAATATTCAGTGTCCCATTGCTATGTGGGATGAAGCACTATCCTAACCCACAGAATTTACCTCCTGCCCAGATGATACAGTGTCCAGAGGGACCATAAAACACTTGACTCAATACAATGCCAAAAGCAATGGGTGGAGTCCTTCTGCTCAGCTGAGCGAAAGAAGGTGGGGTGTGGGTGGGGATCTTTAAACCAAGATGGTGGCATTCTTTAGAACAAAAAGCTCTGGACTGGGCGGCTGTGGGAAGCTGTGACTATATAACATTTTATCAACTCTAGAAAAGCTTAAGATAATCTCTGCCTAAGTGACTCATAAGGCCTTGTGGTCCTCAAAATGGGTGCAGTTGCATTTCCATACCTTCCTGCCAGCTCTGTTGTTGTGGAGATTCATCAGGGCTCTGGCATCCTTCCCCTTCCTTTCCTTGGCATCCACAAATGCACGGGCAAATTTGATCCCATAGTCAATGTTATCACTGCAGCCACCCCAGTCGAAGATGCCCTTGCTGTCCTTGGCAGTTCCTTTCTTTTTTGGATCACAGGAACAGGATTTTAATTCTCCTTGGCTACAGGCCCTGGTGATGGCAAATACAACTCCAGCTGAGGAGATGGCGTAAACAAAGGCAGATTCCCGACTACCTGAAACAAAAATGTTTTTCTTAAATGTGGTCCGGGAGTGCGAGTTCTGAGTAACTTTCACACAGTGACTGTTCAATACTTGATCTGTCCCTGACATCCTTTGCTACTAGACAAAAAGGCATTGGTATTCTAGAGAGATTCTTTTCTACAACCAAGATACACCTTAATATCTCTACCTAAGATTTCCATTAATTTAGATATCTCTTAGGTAACTCGCCTTAATTAGAGTATAATAGAAAAAAAATGCCCTTTCCCAGTTAATAGTTTCAGTGTGACTCATACACATGCATACCCTGCATTTACCTGGAACCCTAGACATGCCAGAATAATGCAGTGTGGCATCTCTAAGCTTAGTGTCTTCATGCATAAAATACAGGAATAATATGGAATTCTATTATTCATTCCATAGTAGGGTTGAGGGCTCAAGAAACCATCATTTTCCTTGCAAAAAACCTTCCAAGATAGGCAACATACCTGTGATCCCAGCTTTTCGGCAGGCTAAAGAGGGAGGATTGCTTGAACACAGTAGGGTGAGGCCAACCCAGGAAAGCCAAAACAAAAAAGCCTTCCTCACCTGCAGGTATTACTGAAGACACTCTTATGCATTTAAATTATTCACACTGAAATTCTGAGTTCAGAGAAATCTAGGGGTTGACGTAGGAAGAGAATTCAGGCAGTAACCGGCCCCTGGTGTTAATGCTGGAGAGCTTTGGCTTGACATCAACTTTCACAAGTAATTGAGAGATTGTTGAAGGCAATATGCAATATCCTTGAGTTACATACTATGTCTAACTATTAAGGTGAATTTACTTTCTTCTGGAACACCTGCACTAATCACTGGTATTGGGTAAAAGACAGTGAAAAGCTTTTCTTTGGCTTTTCTGGAAGGAAACAAATTTACCGCCTATAATTAGACTTGGGCAAGAACCCTTTGGGGTGCTTTCTTAGAATTGTTCTTTATTAGAACACAGGCCACTTTCACTTACAGGCTGAAAGGTACATATTTCAGTGCAATAACTACATTAAATTATTTTAATAATCTGTAGTAACTCATAACATGGTGTTGTGATATAGTGACAGATATAAGGCTCTTTAGGGTCCGTGTGCACCTCATTTTTCAAGTAGAGCTGTATTTCATTGTTATTAGCATGCCTTTTTATTAATGGTTGCTGCAGCAAATACATTAACAATCAAAATAGAAGCTGGACAACCTAATGCCAAGGCAAGGCAGAAAGTAGAGAACCATTTGGCGATTCAATATGTCAAGACGAGTGTGTGTGACTTTTTGAAAAATACAGCTGGGAGAACAAACCACCTTTTTGCATGGAATCCCTGCTTGTTTCCGATTGTCATTTAGTGCTAAAATTTATTATATGTCCTTTGCAATATTTGCTCTGCTAGTCTCATTAAATCAGGAAAACATATCTACACCATATTAAATGCACTTACCTCAGCCTTCAGAAAATATCTCAAACTTCTAAGCATCAAGAAAGGAATCAGGCATGCACTGTAGCCAGGTAAAACCAATGAGATGACTATGTGCCATAGGTAGCAGGCTGTTTTCTCCAGAGAGGAATGTGTGGTCACAGAGCTGTTTTAGAGAGTCTCAGCTCATTATTATAGGGATCACAGATATTCTAAGTGGAAGTGAGATGTTGTGTTAAAAAAAAAGTAACTGATAGAGGCAAACATGGCTTAATCTTAGGTAGCAGCTTTTGGATAAAATTTTTATTATACCCATTTTACAATATCCATTTTATGAAAATTCCTTGTTCATAGTTACCCCATTTATCTTCTAAGCTCTGGTTTTACTGTCCATGCTTACAGATATCACATGGGGGAAAATTCCTAAATGCTTAATATATTTAGCACTATTTTTTTTTTTAAGGAGACAAGAGAAATCTTATGAGCCGGTCTTTTAGGGGAAAGGCACAGAAGATGTGGGTGATAGTATGTCAATGAGTATTTTGAAAGCAGTAGAAATAAATTTTCTAGGCACACAATTCATCCCGGTGTAATTTGTAAACAACTGCACTAATTTGTTGGGTGAAAAAAATCACAATCTGCTACATTTTATAAATAATTTTCAAAGCAAAAATATCACCTTTCTAAATATTTGTCATTTATTATTCAAACACATTACTAAATGTTTGTTTATTTAAATAAAAATTTAGCACATTGACTGACTTTTCATTTTATCTCCAGATGTTTTAGTATCTTGTAGATAGGGCCTTAAGATGTTTTCAGTTAAGTGTTTTAGATGAATCACTAAATTACTATGTGTGAAATAGTAGCACATCTCAAGTGTTGGCTTTGTAACAAAACAAATTTTGATCTTGGGCCTCTTAGAAAAACCAATTCTTTTTAAGGCCATCACAAAATGAAATAAAATCCAAACCAAAATGGGGATATTTATACTTCCTCGTATGTTACTATTGAAGTTGCTCTCATTTTTGGATAGCCTATGAATCAAGCAATATCTAATATGTACATAGGCAAAGTTTTTGTTTGGGTTGGGGATTGTTACCTGGGAAGGCAAAACACTAAAGGTCACTAAATGTTTTTTGAAGGTTATGGATTGTCTAATTCTCTTCAAAAATATCTGATGTTTGTTTTTTGGCTTTTATTTTTATATTTACAAGGATGAGAGGTAATCACTCTTTTGTTTCTTAAGGCTTTTTCTAGAATTCTGGAGGTATAGCCTTGCTTCTTGCAAGAACTGTTTTCAGTTTTCTCTGCCTGTAACTAATAACTATATGTTGAATGAGTAAACTAAAAATGTTCCTAAAAATTGTACTTTCTTTCTCTGGCTCTTTAAAGCAAGACAAGTGAATGTTCTTCATTTCTCCCTGGTCATGGATGGGATGTTTTAGTAACTCCAACATTCTCCCTAGAATGATGTGGCCCTTTGCCTTTCCTGTTCATCTTTCCTATTCATCAAGCACATTTAGGTTTCCAAAGGAGAGTTCAAAACTCTAATAAGCAAATTTCTCTCCAAGAAATTAATTGCAAAAATCTTAAGATAATTTTATTGGAATTTCATTATTATTTCCAAGATAAGCTGCTTTGGGCCAAGTTCAGCCCTCTTATTACCAACACAAAATTGTCACTGACAATCACAAGAGTCTACATAAATGTCTGGGAAGGAATCTGGCCTTCTGTGAAGAATGGAAAGAAATTGTGTAGCATGAATGTTTTAAGTTCTGAAAACTTTGCCAAAGCATTCAGCTTCATCCAAAAGAAACCAGAAAGAAGTACAAGTTGGAATCTCCTCTTTACCTGAGATCTTAGACTTAGTCAATCTGGTTATATCTCCTTCAGTTCTAACCTGTTTCTTTCAGCAACTCCAGCTTTGGCAGATATACTATCTTTAGAATCACTAGTCAAAATTGCTTTTTTTGATTTGTGGTCTAAAGTTTTTCTTTTTTTCAATATGAAGACATAATGGATCTCAAGGTGATCATTCTATAAATGAGAAGTGTATCTAATTTTAAATCACTGGAAAATGGCTGTGAACAGTTTGATAAAGAAAAATCTTTATACATCTTTTAATACTCCAAGACTTCAGATATATCCCAAGATTACTTGTGCTAGATACTTGCAAACTCTCTTTGACAAGTTCTAACACATAATTTTTTTTGGTACAGGGGACTGAACTCAGAACCTTGCACTTGCAGGACAGGTGCTGGAACCACTGAGCTAAATCCCTGGCCCAGGGATTTAATTGATTTGTTGGTGAGCTAATCTAGGTGAAGTCTTAAAATTCCATGAAGCTGAAATTTACTATTATTCTTTCAAAAATTTGTGATGTCATATTGAAACTCCAAAACGAATGCAGAAGAATATAGTTCTTATATTGGAGAATAAAATTGCAGAATATTGAAGTAAATTAACTTTAGGGATACTCTAAGAGTGAGAGTACTACGCCCATGGGGGATTTTAGAGACATTCAGTTATGCATTTGGCCTCATAAAACCCTAGGGCTGTGGTGATTACATGATAGAAACACCCTCTGTTAAGCATTACCAAGTGCACAGCCTGGATGATTTTCTTGGGAATGGGGCGTGGGGGTGGGCAAAAAACAAGTGTAAAGTTCCTGCTTTCTGGGGTTTGCACATAAACCATTGTATTTTCAGGCAGATTTCCCAGTAGCAAATTGGCCATGTTGTTTCATAGATAATGCTAATCATGCCAGATTAGTGGATAAGTATTATTTGAAAGTAAAATCTTCTTTTCAATTGTTTTTCTCTGATTGTATACTAGCTAGTAAGCTACTTTTAATATTAATTTAATATAATATTTTAATAACTTTCAAGAAGTTTATTATGTAATTAGATAATGTTTAAATCTTCTTCTAAGGAAAAATAAATCTGTGTATACATGGTTCATACTCCTATCTTCCATAAATAATTGCACTGATTTCCCACGATGAAAACAATGGTCATGTACTTCAAAGATGTACTAATAAGAAAATGTAGCTGGAAAAGAACAGGCGCTTACTACAAGTTCATCCCGTCATTCATGGTAATAAATGCATGAGGCCTACAGTACACATGGCACCAAGCAAGGTGCAAGGAATACAGGCTAGTCCTTGCCCTTAGTGAATTTACAATCTATTGAAAATAGTGTTTAATTTAGATACAGATTGACTCAAGGCTCAGTAGCCAGATGAGAGGTCAGAGGTAAAGAATAAACATTTGTCTCTGCTTCTTAATTTTCATGTTTTTTTTTTAAATTGCAAAAATCTGGCTAATAAAAGATTTGAGTATTCCATCCTGATCTTCTTCCCAAACTCTTCTAAAATGTTCAAGCCCAGAAAGATAAGGGAAAAAGTCAAAAGAGCCCTGTGGCTGCCTCCTCTGTTCTAGGGACAAAATCTGACCATGGAGGGGGAACAGGCAAGGTTGAAATGACACAGCAAAAAGTAAAAAGACAACCACCTGGCGCATACATCATCCTCTAGGACTGGGCCCTTGTAAGACTTCAGAAAAATTCCTTGATTTCTCCAGGTGTCATCTGTAAAATGAGACAATACCATCCCACAGCACAAACTGATGGAAGATATAGAATACAGTAAAAGATGAGTGGTGGCTCTGAAGACCAAATGAGGAGAGAGCTGTGAGAGCAGCCCGTGGAGCTGGGCTAAGGGAGGATACTCACTTCGGAGCAGGACCCTGCCAAAGAGGCTGTGGTCCCTGTCCAGGGTGTTGCAGTTCCAGCGATGCTGGCGGAACTGGTGCTGGCACTCTGCTGTCCACTCAGCCACTCCCAGGCCAATGGCACGCATCACGTCTGGGTGTCGGTGGCACAGCTGCCGCTGGCGGCTCACCAGGCCTGGCACATTGTCACACATCACCCTGGAGGAGCCACCAGTAGCTCTCATGTACCTGAGAGGAGCCAACACAGAAGCGAGAGCAATGTGAATAGCCAGGGTGGCTCACTGTTCCCCAGGAGACCCAGGTTCAAAGCACTTTTCAAATATGAATGCCTTCTGCATTTGATAATATTAGAAACCAAGGATTATTTAATTCAGTGAAGATGCAGGCAAGGGAGGCATAGGGAGTGATCTGGCAAAAGGCTCCTCTAAATGGAGTGATGAGAGTCTCTTCCACATAAAGCAAGCAAGTGCTGAAGCATGATGCTCTGCACAGGTCGTAGGGGCGAGGTCCGCATGCAGTCCAGCCAGAGAACTGAATTGGGTGGGGGCTATGTGTCTTGAGGCAGTGCGCCTTGGGGGGTGGAGGAATATTCTGCTCTCAGTGACACAATGTGTCTGGACATGGCTTTGAGAGAAGTTGACCTTTAAAAGCTCCTCGATCCCATTTATTTGACCTAATATCTTAAAAACTGTCTGAGTCTATCTAATCAACACCTGCTGGTATCTGACATTACATTCCACTCAGACATGCTGCTCTTTCCTTTCTAAAGAATCCTTTAAATACTTCCATTTTCCAGCTCTTTTTGGCTTTTACAGAAAACCTTTGGATAAGAATTCTTTCTATTATTATAAGGACACTAAATGTTTGGAAGAATCAGCATTATAGCTCCATAAAGTACTTTTTGTAAAGAAACTTTAACAAAAAAAAAATTACATCACCATCCCTACCCAGATGTTCTCTATTAGTTGTGAAATGTTTAGAAAGGTACCTTTTATATAAACCCAAGCTGCCATAGGTGTTTTTTGAAGTGCTCAAACAAGGAGAATGTCTTTTTCTTGTATTTTCATTATTTTATATGATCATAAAATTGTTACAGCTGTGACTTCCAAAAAATATATTTAAGTGACAGCTGAGAGACAATGTGACAAAATGCCTGAGTAATAAATAATGTTTATACACCTATGGAAACAGAAATAGTCATTTTATTGAAAAATGGTCAGTCTGATAAATCAGTCTTTGATGCTGTGTCAGCAATGTCAAGGCTACACACCTTCTTGTTCAAAGCAAGCTTAGGAAAGAATTGAAGCTCTCTTCCCATCAAGGCTCTGCCTTGCTCTGTTGAAGAGCTCAGTGTCCTCCTAAAACAGTCCCTGCTCTAGTCTTTCCTTTGGCTAAGATTCCTTACCGTTGCCAAATTCTTTGAAAAATAGCCCACTATATCCCAATTTTCTGAACCAGTATTTTAATATCTATTCTGAAACTTTTAGGGACAGGGAATTTAGAGAGCTCTCAACTCCATCTCTTTTCAAGATCTGACAGTCAAGAGATGGGGAAGTTTCTGAATAAGTAAAGAATATGCCTTTAAAACTTTTACTTATGCTAATACCTGTTAACCCCCAAGATCCCATCACTGTGCAAAATAAAGAAACTGTAGGTCAGTGTACAAAGGACAGCAGCAAAGTTACTCCTTGGGGTGACAGTTTTGAGCAAGGTAACATCTTGGAAACCTTAGGGTCAGGAGCTTTGCATCAAGACCATAGTCTCTACCTGTAGGCAGCAAAATGTTCTTCTGCCTCACTGGGGTGAAACATCAGGAATGTGGAAGGACAGGAAATAAAGCAAAATCACAAGCTTTGGGCTCTATAGCTCTTGACTGTTTGAACTGGTTTATCTTGAGGCAGTTTTTTGAGAACACTGGGGCGGGGGAGATGGTTATAGTTTTCAAGATGAATTTGCGCGCGCGCACACATGTACACATACACACTGCTAGAGCAAGAGACCAGGATAAGGCGACTCTCAACAGGGTGAGAGACTGACTGATTTTTCTGTTGCTCAGCTGGATCCAAATAACCAAACATCCGAGCTCTCATTTGAAGAGGCATGTGATTTTTTTGGAGTTGTCAAAGCTGAAATAGGTTGCAAGGAAAGCAAAGGGGCTCAGTTCAGGATGCTGGGATAGGAGTAGGCAGCAGTCGGACTGGGGCCTGAATCCACAACTGCCACAGCTGCGGGAAAGCGTCGCCTGGAAGGAAGGGTCTATGTGGCTAGTGCGGTCCCCACTTCCATCTCCAAAAATCCACCCCGCACCCTGGTGCACGGACTTACCACCATGAAGAGCTGACCTCAGGGATGAGGCAGGTCAAGAGCAGAGGGAGCCAGAACCAGATTCCACCGAGAGGGGCTTTCATATTAACCCCCTTGACTCCGCATCAGGTCAGACTCCGTGTGCGGGCGCCATGCGTGCCCGGAGCAGAAGCGCTCAGCGCCGGAGCGCCTCGTCACGGCTGCCGGCGCCTCGCCCCCGCCCCCCGCTCGCGTCTGCGTCGAGTGGTGAGACTCCCTGATAAAGTTTCAAAAGACGAACCCAGGGAGCGATAAAGGCCAGCCGGGGCCGCCGCGCCCACAGCCCAATTCCCCAGGCGCAGTGAGCATAGGCAGCCAGAGAGCTGTGCGCGCCTTCCGCGCGCCCCTGTCCGTTCTGCTTCCAGCAGGGCGCAGCCAAGGGAGGGGGCGCTGCGCCGGGCGGGGCGGGTGGGGGCACGAGATTTTATGCAGGAGTGGATGAAATGAAATGATGGTAAAAGATGCCTGGCTGTGAAGTGCGACGGGAAGAAGAATGCGTCTGCGTAGCTGCGGGCACTGAGGCGGCAGGCACCTTTGGGGAAGCTCCTGGCCAAAGAGCATCAGTGGGCTCTGGGTACAGGAACATGCGTTTTGAAACATTAGTCCCCAACGTGCAACCTAAGAAGCGAGGGGAAGGATAAGGAGATTGCTGTGTGCAATACAGAAGAACCCAGAGATGATTTTTAACTCACAGCTTCGCTTGTCTCCCTCATACTAAGAGGGACAGAGCGCTTGTAAATTTGGAGCTGCCGGGTGTGTGGGGTGAGCTTGAGGAGGAAGGGCTTAGGCCTCAGGGAAATGAAGACATGGGGCCTTGGTTCCTTAGCGCTGGATATATACAGAGCTTGCAGGGACCAGGCCCCAGGGCTCGTGACCCTCAGGATCTCATCCAGCAATCTGGGCCAAAGCACCCCGGGGAAGGTGAGGTTTTTTATGCATACCCAGCTCCTCCCTGGCATTACAAGGAAGATCCCATACAGCGAGGCATCCACAGGGTCTATGCCCCAGCCTGGGTTGCAGCTCCCGCTGCCCCGGTGATCAGACCGGGCCCCTGGGAGAGGTAAGGGGACCCTTGGTTCTGAAACTGGGGCCCCACCGAGCCTAGACAGGGGCTTGGGCCCGCGGGTGGAGCATCTTGAGCAGCAACTGGCTTGAAGCCCCACCGTTTATCACCGGAAAGGAAGGAAGACCAGGAACTCACAGCGGCCGTGAACTGTTCCACTGCTCTTTTCCTGGGGCGGGGGAATCTACCACCCGCTCCTGCTAGCGTGCCCTGGGGAACAGGGGTGGGGGCAGCGGCGCCTCATTGTTCAGAGAGAGTTGGGGGGGCGTCTGGGTAGGAAAAATGGGCTTCCCCACCCCCATTCCGCCCAGCTCTTGGGCCTGAACCGGCCAAAACGTCAGCTCTCGCCCAGCGAGAACACGGTGAGAGGCTGGACTAGGCGCAGCCCAGAGATGCCAAAAACCTGAAAGATGCTGTCATCGCCGCCCCTTCCCCCATGCCGGTCCCTGGCAGGTCCGGCCCCTCCCAGGCTGACCCAGATACATCCCCGTTTGGGTCCGGAAAGGGAGGAGAGGGAAACAAGCACCGCGCCACCCACGACTCGGGAAGAGCAGGGCTCTGAGCCAGGGCCGCTTCGTATCGCGGGCCGCGACCCAGGGGAAGTTGTGCTCAGTCTGCGCTGGTCTCCAAGGAGGGGGGTGGGGGGGTAGGCTCGTTTCTGCTCAAGCACAGGCGCAGGCTGGCGGAGGAGGGGCTGGATCGCACGGAACGAACGGCAACTCTTCCGAACCTCTGTCCTGAGGCTCCCTCCGGAGCCCTCTTCCTCATGAAGCAGAGGAATAAGCTAAAATTTACCTCCACTATCCTTTGTCTCACAGTTTCTTGAATTAAATCCAGACACTTGGGATGGGTAGAAGAGATGACTGCCCCTGAAGAACCCTAACTTGCCAAAGTTTCACTTCTAGCAGAGAATAAAATAGGGGTGTGGATGTGTAGGTTGGAAAAGGTAGGCAACTGTACACTTCTCTCATGGAGAATGAGAATTTAAGCTACCTTAAAAAGTCCAACTCAAAGTTCCACCCATCTCAGCACATTATGTACTCACAGCTCAGGGGTGTTAGAAGTGCATGGAGTGTGAGCATTAGTTTAGAAGCCCTTCTTCTCCACCCAGGGAATTATTGAGTGTCAAGGAGACCTGCCCTTCAGTTGATTATGAGGCCAGTCGAATGACCTAAACCTGAAACAGACCTCCAGGAAAAGGAATAGTCCATTCTCAAAGCTAATTAAATTCACCCCAGAGAACTTCATCCTGGGGATGGAAGAGGAGCTGCCACATATCTTGCCCAGGAGGGATCAGTGTTGGTGAAAAGCAAAGGGCTGAAAAATTTCAAGAGAAGCTAAATCCAAATTGAAAAAAAGGTCCACCTAAACACCCCTTCCTGATCTGTCTAGAGACAGTCTAGACTAGATGACTTGTCTCTTCCATATCTGTGAGTCTATTTTCCTCCTGTATTCCACCTTTATTCACTTACGACCCATCGCTTAGCCTCATTCAACTTCTCTTCCTACCAGAATCTTTACTCCCTTCACATCTGTGCCTATTCTTTTATGTACCCTTCACGTTGAAGATGGGGTACTCACTAGGAGATGTAGTTGAAACACACTCAAGAAAAGTAAAAGGGAATGAGGCTACAGCAAACTTTCACTTCTTTTGCAATAAAAACTACCATCCTAAAGAAGAATTAATAAATAAGTAAACTGCAAATGACTTCAGTCTAGCTATAGCACATGATGAGATGACAAAAAGCAAGGTTCAGAGTGCCATTAGATCTATGAATTTCATACCTGATTTTTAAATTTCATCAATGAGAAATCTCAGAATTGACAGCAAAATTCAGTTATAGTATATAAAACCTGATTCCCTTTCTGGAGATTATTGATAGTTTTCTTTTAACTTCAGTATAGTATTGTAGCCAAATGAGTCAGCCTATTTTCTTAGATCCATTGTTTGCCTAATCTCCCAGGGCAGAGAAAGAGAACTAACTTACTACCAAACCACCTCCACCCTTTAAAAAATGGAGTCACTTCTTGAATCATTTGTCTTTCAATCTGAGCTGGCTTCTTCTTAAGGCAGTGACTACTAAGTTCCATGCTTACCCACTAAGCTGGGTACAAAAGGACCTACCCTAAAAAATTACACCAAAGACTTTAAGTCTAGAGTTATGGGATATACCAACATTCAGAGAAACTATTGAGTTTTATACATGTGAGAAATTCACGCATATCATTGAAAATTGAACTAACATCAGATCCAGAACCCAGAAAGGGCTGGTCACAATTTGTGCCCTGAACCCAACTGAGTTGGATTTTATGCTAAAACAAAAATATTAACATTCTCCATATAGTATTTAAAGAAGACCCTGAGTCTCTTAAAATTATTTTCCCACCTTTCAAGATATGATAAAAATTACTTTGCATAGAAAGAATCAGAAAAATTGCATTTCTAATAAGGAAAGAAAACAAAGACTGTTGCCTAAATAACATGTTGAATTTATCAAAGACTGTAAGGCAGCTATTATTCAAAAAGTGGCCATTGTAAAAAAAAAAGTAAGGATGAGTCTCTAAAAAAGACCATAGGAATCTCATCAAAAAATAGAAAATGGAAAGAGGAGCCTCAAAGTTTTAGAACTGAAATATGTGGTTCAGTGAAATATCTATCTCACTAGATAGAGCCAATGGAAAAGTTGAAATGACAAACTAAAGTATGATTAAGCTTAAAGATAGAGCAGTACAAACTGATCTTAACAGAGTGGAAAAAAGCATTAAAAAGCAGTGACCTTGGGGATCTCTGGAACAACACTATAAAGATTAACATTTTATTATTTGAATCCTGGGAAGAGAGGGAAAATGGTCCATCCAGCAAAAAAATATTTGCAGAGATAATGGCTAAAACCTTTCTAAATTTGGCCATATGTGTAAGCTAGGATTCAAAGTCTTACAGAACCCCAAACAGGATAAACACAAAGAAATCAATGTAAGATACCTTATAATAAAATTGCTAGAAACTAAAGACAATGTGTATTACTTGTGTATTACTTACAATGGAGAACAAAGGGGAACTGGTGATTTTAATGACTTCAGATTTCTCATCATAAATTATGAAGGCAGAGGGAAGTGGAAGAAAATTAACCATTAACTCAGAGTTCTATATCCTGTGAAAATATGCTTCATGATGAAAGTGAAATAAAGGCATTCTCAGATGAAGGAAAACAAAAACAATTCATTGTCAGCACACCTGCTTTGAAGAATTGCTAAAGGAAATTCTTCAGATAGAAGGGAAATGATACAAAAAGAAAATCTGAAGAATTTGGATGGAGATACATGGTAAACAAATAGATTATTTTAGTCTTCAGTTCTTTAGACTATTTTTAAAGGCAAAAACTGTAACATCGTATAGAGTTTTCATTGTATGTAGAGGTCATATATAAGAAACTATAATATAAAGAGGGAGGAAAATATGAAAAATATTTTTATGAAAATAAGGTGATAATTTTGGATATTCCTTTTGAAATGGTAAAATGTTGACTCTAAGTATACTGAAAAACTTATGTACGTATACCATAATCCATACAGCAATCGCTTGAAGAACTGTATAAAAAAAGCAAAAACCCACAGTGAATTAAAATAAAACAAGACATGTTCAAATCCCAAAGAAGGCAGGAAAATGGAAATAGGGTTGAAAAACCAAAGGAACAAAGAGTAACCAGATAATAAAAGGTATACTTGAATTGCAACATAGTGATATAAAACTTACATAGTCCAAATACAATAATTTAAAAACAGATTACCTGAATTGATAAAACCCACAAGACTCAGATGTATACTGACTATAAGAAATTCACTTCAAATATAATATAGGCAAGTAAAAGAAGGATAGAAAAAGAGAAATGATGCAAACCCTAATGAAAAGAAAGCTGAAATTGGTATATCAGTATTAAAATAGTAAAAAAATTTACTCAAGATAATGAGGGACATAACATAATGACAAAAAAGTCAATTCATCAAAAAGATAACTGTTACGGTTTATATCTAGATGTTCCCCAAAAGCCTCCTGTGTTCACAAGTGGGGTTTCCAGAGGCACCTGGGATCATGCAGGTATTACAGCTAACTTGCTGTTAGGAGATGGGGTCTGGTAGAGGAGGTGTGTCACTGGGGGCAAGACCTGGAGGGGTCTCTCTCCCTCCCAACTTCCTTCTCTTTCAGCTTCCTGTCTGCCATGCTGTGAGCAACTCTCCTCTGCCCTAACCTTGTGGCCCCCTGTTGTCTTGCCTGGGAGCCAGATGACTATGAACTGAAACTACTGAAACTTCTACAAACTGAGCCACAATAAACCTTTCCTTCATTAAGTTGTGGGTGTTATTTTGTGTCAGCAATAAGAAAGTGACTAAGACAATAACAGTTGTAAACAACAGAGTTCCAAAATATATAAGGCAAAAATTGACAGAATTAAAAGAAAAACAGACAAGTGTTTCTATATGTTTTAACAGGTGATGTCAACAGTATTTCCTCAGTAATTGATAGAACAAGTAGAAAAATCAATAAGTTACAGAAGAATTTAATAACCATCAACTGATTAAATTCAATTGATTTTATAGAACACTTACAGCAGCATAATACATATTATTTTCAGGTGCTCATGATCATTCACTAAAATAGACCATATGCTAGGGAAATTTTAAAAAACAGATTCAGGGTATCTTCTGTGATATGGAATTAAGTGAGAAATCATAGGACCTCCCTAGATTTAAGAGAGTAAGACAGACTCTACCTCTTGGTAGGAGAATAACAAGATAACATTGTCGAAGAGCATATGACAATACTGTTGCCATCTCTAGAAAATTCAGTCTTCTACAGTGTTGTCTTTGAATTTAACAATTCAAATTCTTCCCACATGCAAAATAAACTCTCTCTCACAGTCCACCAAAGTCCTATTCCAACGTCATCGGCTTGAAGTCTAGAACCTCATCATTGAAATAAATTCCAAGTGAGATAAGGCTCTTTAGGTGCTGATTTTAAAATGTGTATGAAAATGCTATAGGCTTAAAATAGTCATGACAATTTTGAAGAAAAACCAAGATGGGAGATTTATACTGTGAGCTATCAAGCTTACTTACCTTTTGCAAAGCTATAATAATTACTGCAAGGTGGTATGGTGGAAGAATAGTCAACTAGATAAATGAATCAAAATAATAAGCTAAAACATAGAACCATATAAATAGAGCCAATTTGATTTTTCAGTAAAAATGTAAAACAATTTAACGAGGAAGAAAAGTTCTTTCAATACTCGATAACAGAGCAGCTAGATACCTGAATAGACATTAATCTTGAACTCTGTTTTCCATAATTCAAAAAAATAATTTGAGATGGATTATACACCTATATGTAAAAACCAAAACAATCAAGCTCCAAAAATAAAACATAGGACAATTCTTCAATGGCCTTAAAATTTCTTACATAAAATATAAAAATTATTATAGAGAAATACATTGAACTTAATTAAAATTAAGAGTTTTGTTCATCAAGATACCATTAAAAAAGTAAAACAGCGAGACCCAGACTGGGAGAATATACTTGGAATACTATCTTCAATAAAAGACTTTGATCCTGATTCTGAATATTTAGAGAACTATCAGCCAAAAGAAAAAGACACACACTCCAATTATAAAATGGATAAACTACTTGAATAAGCACTTCACAAAAGAAGATATTCAAATATCAAGTAAGAACATGTACAAGTGCTCAATGCCAAGTAAACAAAAGGAGAATGATCAGTTAAAGTTTCCTGGTTTCTAATTTTAAGGGAAAGGTAAAGATACTGCTTACCTTTAGACTTTCCAACTGGTATTTGGTTAAAAATCTAAGCATAATCACTGAAAAGAGTACAGAATATAAATTTACAGTCCAATAGGAAAAAAGGGAGTGGAAATTAAAAAAAAAAAACCCTAAACTTAATAAATTCAGAGGAAAGAAGGTATAAAATGAGAAAAGTTTAAAAAGAAAGCAAAAGAATAAGTGGTATAATTACATTAGAATCAGAAAATTAGATTTTAAACTTGTGTCTAGATGTCACCCCAAAGCTTCATGGAGTCATAGGTGGGCTTTTTGGGGTGAGGGGCTGAATCTAGAGTGTGTGATTCTGGGATTAAGGGAGTAGGATTACTAAATTATTCCAGTGATTGGTTTGACATAGTTCTGGGAGTGGATAATGGGGAGGCCCTCCCTGGGTGTGAGTGCTACCCACCCTTAGGGCAGGTAACCTGAACAGAATATAAGGGACAGATAGAGGGCTGCTGTGGTCACTGCTGCTGCTTCCTTGCTACTTCACTGCTTTGCTGGCCTGCTGCCTGCCATGAACTGTTTCTCCTCTGTGATGCCCCTCTGCCATGTCACCCTGCCTTGGAGCCAGACAACGATAAACTGAAACCTCTACAAACTGTGAAGCAAAATAAAACTTTTCTCCTTTAACTTTGAGTGTGGGGTATTTTGTCTCAACAATGAGAAAAGTAATGAAGACATAAAGCAATACATCAGTAGAGATAAAGAGGTTGATTATATGAGGATGAAAGATACAACTGACCTTTTTCAAGTGGGAAGGGGATTAAGAGGTGGAGGGAGGTTTAGGGGGAGGGGAAGAGGATGAATAAATAACTGAGATGTGTTATGTACATGTACCAACTCCCCACAAAGAATGTAATCATTATGTGCTGCAAACATGTACTAACAAAACAATAAAAACTGAAAAACTAAATTACTGAAAATACAGTCTCAAATTATCATAGCAAAAATTCGCAGAAAGGTTATATGACAAATATATAGGTTATATGACAAATATATAACTTTAATCCATCTCTCTTAGTAATGGAGTCTTATCAGTTTGCTTTTGCTATTTAACATGCCAACCCAAAATTTAGATGCTTAAAATAGTGATCATTCTTTATTATGTGGGTCATATTTTAAACTGGATCCAAGTGGGCAATTTTTCTCCTGGTCTTAATTGGGACTATTTATGTTTGATGGCTTCACTCACATGTCTGTGCATTTTCTTGAGTGAAAAATAATAGGGCCATATTTATTTCATTATCTCTGAAGTTGTTTATGGGATAATAGATCAGAAAAAGCTTCAACAGAGTAAACCCTAATGCATAAATACTTTTCAAGCCTTTACTTGCATCTCTTTTTGGCGAATATCTGATGGGGAGGGGCATGGCTTACCTGGATACAAAGATTCCAGTTTTTTAAAAATCTCATTACAAGGGAATGGATGCAGGGGGAAAAGACCTGTGACCCTTTTACCCTTTTTTGTGACTAGTTTTTATAATCTATAGATTGATAAGAGCATGAAGACAAATTAGTAAGATTATAAAAAGAACTGGACAGCACAAAAAGTTTTATATAATTGATGGATATAAAACTTGGACTATACAATTTAAAAATACAAAATCTGTTAAAGTGGACATGATACACTTGCAAAAAACTGATTGTATACAAAGCTATGGAATAGTCTCAGCAACCAAAGAATTATTCTTTTATAAACCCCATTTTCAGAAAAAACTCAATTTATCTAAGAATTAATTACAAGATAACATTTTTTTTTTTTTGGACCAGGGATCGAACTCAGGACCTTCCACTTGCGAGGCAGGTGCAGGAATCACTGAGCTAAATCCCTGGCCACAAGATAACATTTTTAAAGGCATGTTAGAAATTTTAAAATGTTTCTAAATCATTGATAAAAAATTCATAATAGGAATTATAAATGTAACAATAATAGAAATACTATGATACAATTTATAGGATATAAAGTACTACTTAGGTGAAAGTTTTACCTTTAAGTGCTTATGTTAGAAAGGAAGTACAATGTAATGAGTAGTACATCTCATCTGAAATTAGAAAAAATAACAGGATAAACTCGAGAAGACAAGAGGAATAAGATGAAAAAATATAAATTGATGAAATAGGAAACAGTTTCATTAGAAAGATTTGACAAAATCCTAGCTCTTTGTAAAGATTAATAAAATAGACAAGTTTCTTATTCAACAGATCTAGAAAAACAAACCAAGACATGAACTGTTTAGGAAAAAAAAAATAACAGATTCAATAAGATTTATAAAATAGAGAACCCTGGGCTGGGGATTTAGCTCAGTGGTTCCGGCGTCTGCCTGGCAAGTGCAAGGTCCCGAGTTCCATCCCTGGTACCAAAAAAAAAAAAAAAAAAGAAAATAGAGAACTCCATCTTATTTTTATGAGGCAACTGTTGCCTTGATAACAAAACCAGACAAGGGCAATATGAGAAAGGAAATGATTTAATACCATTTGTGATTATAGATATAAGTATCAGAAATAAAATATCATTAAACTGTTAAAGTTTGGATCTGGAATATCCCTCAAAAGCTCATGTGTTGAAGGCTTAGTTCCCAGCTCAGTTCCACTCCTATTGGGAGTGGAAATCTTCGAAGGTGAGGGGTATTTGGAGGAAGTAGGTCACTGGGAGTGTGCCTTTGAAGAGTACCTGGGAACCTCCCTTTTTTCTTCCCCACCTGCTCCCCCCCCCAACAGGAAGTGAGCCACTTTGCTCCACCACATCTCTCCACCATAATTGGTCAGCCTCAGCCTGGTCCTAAAAGTAATGGAGCCAGGTGAACAGGAACCAAATTCTTTGAAATTGTTAAACAAAATAAATCTTTCCTCAATTAATTGTATTTTGTCAGAGCAATGAAAAGCAGACTAAGATAAATCATGTGTATATGCAATTCATAATTTAAAAATTCAAGAATATTCCAACATTAAAAAAAACCCATCCATGCAATTTAATATACAAATGTATAAAGGAGGAAAATACAAAACCCAAAATATGCAGAATAATTGATTAAACTGTTTACATGAATTACACATAATTATGGTTTTTACTCTTGATTGTTTAATCAAAATTTTAAAGAAAATTGTAGATTCACAAAAATTTGCAAGAAATAATATAGAGAGATCCCATGTGTTTTCCTCACTATCCTCTAATGGTAACATCTTGCACCACAAGTATAATGTCATAATTAGGGTATCAACACTGAAACAATCCATGATTTTATTACAAATTTCCCAATTTATTCATCCTTGTTTGTGAGCATGCAATTAACTCTGTGCAATTTAGGCATATGCATAACTTTATGTATCCACCACAATTAAGGTAAAAACAGTTCCATCACCGTAACGATCCTTCATTTTGTACATTTATAATTTACTCCCCTCCTGCTCAGGCACCCATATCTAATCACTAGAAATCATTAGTCTGTTTTAATCTCTATGATTTTCTCTTAATTTTTTTTCTAATTTTTATTAGTGTATTTTTGCAGTATATAATGATTACATTCATCATGGGTAGTTAGTACATGTACACTAAAATCTTAATTTATTTAACTTTCCCTCACCCCCCAGATGACACAAAAGAGACTAAGATTAATTGAAACTAGCAAAAAATCAGAAGAGCGCACAAATGGCATAAAAACACTATTTACAGAAATAAGAGAAACTTTACTACTATGGGGAAAGAATTTAACATAAAGAAGCACACAGAACTCTAAACAGCCACAGTCAGAAAAGAACTTCTCCAGAACACATCCGTCAAAAATTTCGTAAGTCCAATATAAGGACAGAATCTTAAAAGCTGTTAGAGAAAGCAACACATCACCTTATAAAGGTAAACCCATTAAAATTACAGCACACAAAGCTTAAAGGCCAGAAGAGATTGCAGTGATGTGCTTTGAGCCTTAAAAGCAAACAATTTTAGGCTGCTCCTAAGACCCATGGAGCTATTGCCCGAATGGAGGAAGAGGGTGACAGAAGCCGTAGTGGGGTCTTGAGTGTTGCTTATGAAGACATTAAGGATTGTATCCTAGAGCTGCTCTCCCTGCCAGAAAGTCCAGGTGGCTCCCCTACTTCAGTAGGTTCTCCATCTGTGCCTTGTATTTTCTGTGAAGAACATTTTCCTGTGGCTGAACAAGACAAACTTCTGAAGCACACGATTACTGTGCAAAAGATTGTCATTGCTGATGTTAAGCTGGTTGCTGATTTCCAGAGGTATATTTTATATTGGAGGAAAAGGTTCACTGAACAGCCTGTCACAGATTTTTGCAGTGTGATAAGAATTAATTCCACAGCTCTGTTTGAAGAACAAGAAAATTATTTATTATTATGTGATGTTTTACCAGAAGATAGAATTCTTAGGGAAGAGGTTCAGAAACAGACTGAAAGAAATTCTGGAACAACAGCAGCAAGAGTGGAATGATACCACTTTTCATAGCGTTTGTATGTTTTGCAGTGAGGAATTCCTTGGAAACAAATCTGTTCTTTTGAACCACATGGCCAGAGAACATGCTTCAACACTGGATTGCCAGACAATATTGTAAACTGGAATGAATTTCGCTGTACATTACAGAAGAAACTTGACAATTTGCAGGCCCGTACCGTGAGAAGACCTTCAGGCACAAAAACACACTTAAAGATCACATGAGAAAAAAGCAGCATCGTAGAATCAATCCAAAGAATAAAGAATATGACCGATTTTATGTTACTAATTATTTGGAACTTGGAAAATCATGGGAAGAAGTTCAGTTTGAAGATTATCAGGAGTTGCCCGACCACCAGGAAGATGACTGGTCTGATTGGGAAGAACACCCTGCCTCTGCTGTCTGTCTCTTCTTTGAAAAGCAAGCAGAAACAATTGAGAAACTCTATGTTCACATGGAGGATTAAATTTCTATCAACTAGTAAAACTGGTCAATTTCATTCGAAGGCAAATTCATCAATGTAGATGTTATGGCTGCTCTGTGAAGTTCAGTTCCAAAGCAGATTTAAGGATTCACATGGAAGAAACCAAACACACTTCATGACTTCCTGAAAGAAAGACATCGATCAACTGGAATATCATTTTCCAACCTACGAACATGATACTCTCCTGTGTACACTCTCTGACGGTGAAAGTGACCTGACAGCTCAGGAACATAAGGAACACGTTCCTGTCATCAGTGAAGACACATCTAAATTGCATGCTTTGAAACAAAGCAGTATTTTGAACCAGTTGGTACTATGAGAGTCCTTGAAAAACTAGAAGAAACTGTAGAAGTGACTTCAGAGTTTTCTGAACCAGACACAGAACAGTTTAAATTTGAACATCCACAAAGGATTAGTCCTTAGTGAAATAGATTTGTGTAAATAAATGTTTTTTTTAAAGAAGACTTTTAATATTTTGGCTATCAGGTTTTTATTATAGGATCATTTAAATTCATAATTATTTATGATAAGGAGGTCATACAAATCACAAAGAAATGTTTCAGTTCTTCATAAACTTGATTGTAACCAGTTGTTTCAGCCTTCTCACAGGCCTCCTTTATCCAGTGAGTCCCAAATTTAACAGTGTGATTTCTGCAGCATATTTGTAAATTGTAAATGAAGTAGGAAAAAAAAAAGTCATAAAAGAAAAGGAAAATGATCAAAGATCTGGATAAAGCACAAACTGAACACTATTTTCAAATAATCACAAACCAGGCACTGGGCATGGTGGTGCACGCCTGTAATCCCGATGCCAAACTCAGAAGGCTGAAGCAGAGAGATTGCTGGAGTTCAAGATCAACCTGGGCTACGTAGTGAGTTTGAGGCCAGCCTGATGTGAATAGTGAGACTGTATTTCAAAAAAACAAATCTAAAAAGATAAATAAAAGAAATTGGTTATATTTTCATCATTACCTTCTCTCTGGAGTTACCAAATGTCCTAAAAATGGACATAAAGGTAATATCATTTTTTCCTGCATCTGTGTATCATTAACAAATACCATTTCTTTAAAACATAACCACAGTACACAGTGACACCTAACAAAATTAACAGTAACTTCCTAGTATCATGTACTTTTAGTCTTCCCCAGTTGTCTCAAAAATGTCTTTTTACAATTATCCACTATGGGATAAATATTATGTAAGAAGACAATTCATTTCTTTTGTAGATTTCTACCAAAAATGTATGACCTGGATATAATGAAGAAATATGTCAAACCCAAGTTGAGGGACAGTCTACAAAATAACTTGCCTTTACTCTTCAAAAATGTTAAGGTCATAAAAAATAAAGATTAAAATCTATTTCAAATTAAAGAGAGCTAAACAAAGCACAATGGATAGATTGGATGTGAGACCGTGAGATAAATATTTTCTTTCTGCTAGAACAGGCATTAGCGGATGGGGCTGGGGTTCTAACTCCATGGTACAGCATTTTCCTGGTACTCCCTAGGCTTTGGGTTTGACCATCAACCCTGAAGAAAAAGTAGAAGAGCTGACAAAATTTAAATAAGGTCTGTAGTAAATATTATGGTATTGGTATCATATTGTGGTTATGTATAAGAATGTCCATGTTTTTAGGAAATAAATACTGACATGTTTAGGCTAAAGGAACAAAGTTTTCGCCACTTAAAAAACTAATGTGGATGTATAGAGAGAGTGATAGAAGTAAACATGGTAAGATATTAATGAGTGAAGGGTTTGCAGCAGCGCCGTAAGTGGGAAATGGCTTTTTACAGCGGGTTGAACTGGGTTCCAGGAGAGATCTGTAGATTGCCTTTGGTTGCTGTGGCCCTCAAAGATCTCATGTAAGCTATAGTAGTTCATGTGCCCTGGTATTTTAACTGCCACTTATTTGTTAATGAAATAATCATTTGTCAAACTTTCTGAATTTTGATCATTGAATCTTCCTTGTATCATGTAACATATTCCTGCTTTACCCATTTTTCCTTCAAAAACTGGCAGATTTAAAAGCTTCATTAAATTTGGATGTATTTTTTTGTAGCTAGACTTAGTGGTACACACCTGTAATGTGTGTACTCAGCACTCAGGAACCTGAGAAGGAGGACCATGAGTTCAGGGCCAGCCTGTACTACATAGTGAAACCTGAGTTCAATCCCCGGTACAATATATATATATATATATATATATATATAATGTGTTTTG
>NW_004624827.1:1960986-1990164 GCF_000247695.1 Heterocephalus glaber | reverse complement strand
AAAATAAGTACACTTACATATTTTTACTTCAAAAAGCTAAAACCAAAGCACATGAAACTAGTAAGTTTTTTGCTGGTGACTTATAATTTTTCAGTGTAAAATTTCCTTCATTCAAGAAACTATATTGATACAGTTTTTTTAATAACACTCAACACACTGTTTTGTTTCAACTTTCACTTTAGCTTTCTGTCACTTTTTATTTTAAACAATCAAATCCGCTTTAAAGTCAAATGGTAAGCTCAATGCTTGGATCAGTTTAATTTTTGGTCTGACTCGTTTTTTCTTTCTTGAGGGTAAGAACAAAGTTTTTCAATTCATTGTTATGTAAGAGAGTAATATTCAACAAATATACTTATTTAGATCTTGTGCTGAACAATGGATATAGTTTTACCAGATTAGTATTGTTTACTGAATTATCATGAACTTATCTGCAGTATTCTTCAGCATTTATACTTAATAATTTTTGTAGAATACCTTGTGAGAATTTACAGGTAACTCAGTAATGATATTCTGTACAGCTGTTATTAAATGGCCACACTGTTTGTTTAATTTTAGAAGAAAGTTGAGGAACTCATCACCACTAAAGAAAGGAAACAAACAAAGAGGAATCACTTAAAAGCAATTTACTTCATTCTATTGGGCTAGTTACTAAGGATCTAGTCATAAAATTAAATTCTTTCAAAAATACTTATAGAATAGATAACATGTAATAGCAACTGAAATGGAGATTAAATACAAGAGAAAAATAAGATCCTAATCTTGAGAAGTTCAAGCTTCAAGATGAGATGCAGAGACACAATTATAACATTGTTATTATAAAGGCACACAGGGAGAAAGAAAATAAAAGAACCAGTATCTGAGTATCTATTATGTGAACACACTATACTATTTTTACATTTATTATTTAATTCTCCCCAATAACATATGTTAATACTAGTTTATAGTTGAGGTATCTAAAACTCATAATGAATTTGATATCACACAGTATGGTTAAGAAAAAGAAATTAGAAATACTTTACAGAGATAATATTTGAACTAAGCTTGGAGCTGAAGAGTAAGTTTGCCAGCTAGGTAAGGGATTCTGGATGGAGAGAATAGGTACAAAGTGCAAAAGTACAGGGCCAGGCCAGGGATTTAGCACAGCGGAACCACACCTGCCTTGCAAGTCCAAGGTCCTAAATTCAATCCCTGGTACTGTAAAAAACAAACAAAAAACCAAATGTACAGGGCAGCATGCATTAGGGTATAACTAAAGTGTAAATTATGAGAAAGTACAAGAGAAGAGGCTACATGTAACCATTTAATAAAAGATTATACCTTTTTGATAATGTAGTTACTAAAGGATTTTAAACAGGAAAAGTAGAAAATCATGCTTTATGAGACAGTTTATTTGGAGAGTGTATGGACTAAAGGAACACAAAAATATAAGTAGAAAGGATAACTGGGTGTTATGGCTTATACCTAGATGTCCCCCCAAAGCCTCATGGGCTTATAGGTGTGGCTTTTGGGAGGTGGCTGGGTCATGGGTGACACTGGAATTAATGTATGTGGTAATTTAGTTTAACATAGATCAGGGTATGGATAATGGAAGCTCTACCCTGGGTATGGGTGGTACCATCCAAAAGGTTTGTAGCCTGGATGGGTTAAAAGGGAAAGGGAGGCTTGTTTGTTGCTCCCGCCTCCTGCAGGTCCTGCAATGGACTATTTCTCCTCTGCAATGCCCCTCTGCCATACCAGCCTGCCTTAGAGTTAGTCAGTGACTATAGACTGAAACCTCTACTGTCTGTGAGCTAAAATAAACTTGCCTTCTTTAACTCCAGGTGTTAGGTATTTTGTCCCAGCAACAAGAAAGTAACTAAGACCCTGAGGGAGTTAAGAGAAAAATCATTCAAAAGATGCTGAAGGAAAGCTTAAAATAAATACCTGACTATCTCAATAGAGAGAAGAGAGAGACAGTAGTTAAGAAATTTTTAGGAAAGTAAATGGAAAAATTTGGTAATAGAATATATGAAAACAAAAGGAAGAATGTGGGATGAGTCTCAGTTTTTTTGGTTTCAATGGAAGTGTTACGAACAAGCAAGGAATTGAATTTGGGGTTGGGTGGTGGGAGGGTAGGGGATGAAGAGAATATTATGGTATAATAATTAATAACACAAACTTGGATTCAGCTTCCATACTTATGAGCTTTATGATCTTTAACAAACTTAATCTTGAGCAAAATGTTTCTATATCTCTAGAATGGAGACAGAGAAAACACCTAACATTCTGTCACAAAATAGCTGGCATTCAAGCAAAGTCATTATGGCAGTGTCTGCAATGAAGATGAAACACGCAGGTGACAACAAGCAGTAGGCAGCAGAAAATGTAGGTCTTACAAGGGTATTTATCCTGAGATCTACAGACTCATGAGGCTAGATACAATTCAGAATGAGAGAAAATTAATGGGAAAAATAATTTTTATTTTTACTAGCCCCTAACTGGAACTGAATCTTTCCTTCAGTTGTGAATATACATACAAACCACAATAGTATTAGAAATATCTGTGATTTGGTCAACAACAGAAATCAAAGCTATGATCATGAAGAAGACCACAGAGAAAACGAACATACTGCAAAGAGGGGTGAAATGGTAATGGTAGAAGAAAAAAGCCATTAAAGGAAATGTAGCCTGAGAAACAGGAGAAAATCTGGAGTTAAAAATTGATATGAATAGCAAAATGAAGGAGATGACTTCAAGAAAAAAAAGGTTAAGCATGTTAAATAAGTTTAGATTTTTGAGTCAGCAGGAGAGTGTAGTGATTAGACTAGTTTCAGTGACAGAAGCCCATTTACAGAGGAGACTACAAAGAAACTCATACAATCCAAAAGAAAAGTTAGCCAAGGATATGAACAGATAATTCAGAGAAAAGAAAAAAAATATGAATGGATAATTTGGAAATATGAATAACCTTCAGGTGCTACATTCTAGAAAATGACAAAAATTAAATAGAACATCAACATTCAGAGCTGACAAATGATGGGCTGGGGATTTAGCTCAGTGGTTCTGCTACCTGCCTTGCAAGCCTAAGGTCCTGAGTTCGATCCCCAGTACCAAAAAAAAAGGCAAAATAAAAATTTTGGGCCGGGGATTTAGCTCAGTGGTTTCACCGCCTGCTGCACAAGCGCAAGGACCCGAGTTTGATCCCTGGTACCAAAAAAATAAATAAATAAATAAATAAAAATAAAAAGAGCTGACAAATGCATGGGATGACCTTTCTGGAGAGCCCTTTAATAGTATGTATTCAAATAAAAATGTACCTAAAATCTATTATTATGGGGCCAAAAGATATAGATCCAAACAAATTCTTGGACGTAGAACTCTCTGACTATACCTATAAGGCTTTTTTCACATTATTTTCTAGAAGAAAACTTTATAAAAAGCAAATGGGTTAGCTTCTAATGAGACAAATAGCAAACTTTCCCCTAAGACATCCTGCTAGGATGTATAAAACATTTTCACTTAAGACAAGTCTTTTTCTTATTATTAGGTTGAAAAATTAAGTTTTATAAAATGTAAACTTTATAATCTATCCATCCAACTACTATCTATCAATTGATGTGTCACTGACCATGATTATGGTTGATTTCAAAAAACAAATTAAAAAATTATAAACTCATGTTCTATTTAGCAATAAAAACAATACTTATGAAGGCATTTTCAAAATACATATAATTCTTTATTCTATCTCCTTTCTGATCTCTACTCTAGAAAGAACATACAAGACATATTTCTGCTAAAGCAATAGCAGTGATTACTTGTATTAATTTTTGTTCCTATGTAATATTTATAAATTATACTTACAATTTAGATTTTAGTGCATAAATACTAAAATTTGTTCATTATCAATAACTACTCAATGGGCCAGGAATTTAGCTCAGTGGTTCTGTTGCCTGTCTCGCAAGCTCAAGGTCCCGAGTTTGATCCCTGGTACCCTCCAAAAAATCAACCAAAATAACTACTCAACAAGTAACCCATTAATGTTATAAAACATTTAAAGTGCTCAAGAAAATTAAGACCCATTGAGAATTGTCATTGAAAATTATCAAGTAATAGCAGTAATGTAATTCTAGATAGATGATTCACAAATATGTAAGTGGAAGAGAAATTTGTCAGCTCTTATTCAGAAGACAGCAAGGAAATGAATAAGAAACTCAACTGAAACAATATTACTAGAAAAAGTCTTCATTAATAAAAGGAATATTTTAACTTTTTTGACATATAATTCTCAAGGCCACTGAATATGGATAGGCAAGTTATACAAAACATAGTTCTACAGAATACCAAATATCATACATTATGTGAATGGGGTCTTCTTGTCAGAACTGTAGAGCATGAAACCTACACAACTTTACATGGCAGCCCTAATAATTTTGTGCCTATTTAAAAAATTCAAAACAAGCAGATATGACATAGGTGTGGTAAACTGATTTATTTGATGTAATTATTGTGTGTGTGTGTAACTGAGCTAATTACTATTAGGCCCCTCCCTATCCAGGGATATTTCATTGCCCAATAACATGATACATGGCTATGTAACTTGCTTTGGCAAATAAAATACAACTATGAGTGACTGTATCTTTTGAACACAACCATAAAGAGCTACTGAATGGTTCTGCTGGTTGACTGTTCCTTTCCCTTTTTTTTGCCATTTGAACAGCATGACTGAGATTTAGAGGTCATTTGTTTCCACAATGCAACATAACATCATGTAAACAGATTAAACCAACAGGCGATATTTTGAAAAGTTAAAGTATTAAGATAAAAATTCAAATTTGCAATAAAGGTATTATAGTAAAAGTACTATGTATTAATTATAGAATGTCTGAAAAAATGAAAATCATCAACAATCTTACCACTCAAAGATAGTAACTAGTACTACTTTCTGTTGAGGTATTTTTCTTATAATAAACATTTTCTTCCAGTATTCTTCTAGCTTTTATATTACAATGAGTATGCTTCCATGACATTGTTTAAAAATAATTTTAATAGTGGAAAAATAATCATATCAATGCAATCTAATTCAACCATTTTTCTGAAGTTTCCAATTATAGAATGTTTATAAGTAATACACATGAATAATATACTTTACACAACACTTTGTATCTATGTAGATTTTTCTTTTTTGAGGAGAGTAATGTCTCGATGGTCATAATTTTGAGGAGCTTTTGATATATTCAAGTGGATGTTAGTGGTTCAGAGCTCAGAGAAAAGATCTCAGCAGAAACTTTCAAAACTTTTAAGACATGAATGAAAATTGATTATTTCTGTTCAAAATATCTCAAAATAGTAATGGAGTAGTTATTAACATTTTGAAATTGTATCCCTTACTACTGTGACATTGTAAGGCAGAAAAAATAAATGCAGTGTATTCTTGTAACACATTATTTTAGAAAATTTGACACAAAGTATCTTGAAATAAATCAGTAACTAAGTTGTTAAAATTAAACTACTAGGAGATTATAATCAATTAGTTCAACTTTTCCTGCTGTTAGTTTTCTTATGACTTAATGACTAATTTCTTGTTTTAAGGATGACTTTGAACAAATGGGAAGTAAAACCTTTTCCATGATAGCATGTAAACAAATTCTATGATTTAACAACAGGTCAAATTCCTGGAATATATGTCTGCCAGTTTTATTTTTTTAAAATTCAGCAGTTTTAATAAGTGAATCATTAGGATTTTGCATATTATTTAAGTCTATGAAATCCCACAAAATTAATCCTCACTGGCAGCCCTACCTTCATACAAATAGATAATATTAGAAAACTTAATTTGTAACTCAGTCATGCAGAACTTGGGAATATTCCACAATAGAAGTAATAATGGACAGAATTTTTAAAATGAACAAAGGTATTCAAGAAAGTTTGCTTTCACAAGTAGCCCTTCACATGGCAATAAATATTTAAGATCTATAATACTATTCTGAAATGACAAGGCATTATTTTGAATATAACTTTTCCTTTTATAAGGAAATATATTATGAAGAAGGAATGAGGGAAGGGAATGCCTATAATGTAAACTTTGTAACAAAATTTTTAAGAAATCCAGATCACCTGAATTATTCCATGAAAGACGTCTCTGAATTCTAAAATGGTATGGAAATCTATTTGTTCATTATAGTTACAATGTTAGCTTTAGATAGGCTTCACTAATGATGATTAGTACATCACTAATCATCACTAATGATGACTGCATTTATAAGTATTATATTTTACAGGGTTTTACCATCCCTTGACTCAATTTATCAATTTATTCAATCAAATTTGTCTATACAGTTAGGTCTCAGGGAATGGAGAATGTGGCTAATATACACATCAAGTTACTCAGTTTATTCTGTAACACTGCCAAGTATGGGAACCGCCTTGTAAGTCATGGTTAAAAATCCCCAATGTTATGGTTGTGTTTAGATGTCCCCTCAAAGCCTCATGTGAATGAAACGGGGCTTTTTCGGAGGTGGCTGGATCTAGAGCAGGTGATGCTGGAACTGATTCATGGTATAATGCTAGGCTCAAGGGCACTAGGATTAAAGATATGAGTGCTACCTGCCCTAAGTATAAGATAAAAGGAGCCAGAAGATGCCTTGCTACCTTTGTTGCTTTGCTACCTCGGTCCACATGAACTGTTTCCCCTCTGCCATGTGCCACCCTTTTGGAGCCAGCTGATTATGGATTGAAGCCTTTACAAACTGTGAGTTAAATAAACCTTTCCTCTTTTAACTTTGGGTGTTGGGTATTTTTGTCTCAGCAACGAGAAAATGACTAAGATGCCAAACATGTTTTAAAAAGCTGTATGTAGAAAATAACCCTCCATTAATATGTATGGTACTGATATATAATCCTTATTTATAATATTATTTTTGGGGGATTAAACTGGAATATGTTAAATAAAAAAATGTACTACTTACATTGCCCAAAAACTAAAATTGTTGCTATACTCTTAATTTTCAGAAGAAAAATTAGAAAATAATACTAGGTGGTAATCAAAATAAGTTTAGAGGACTCCAAGGAAGTACGAAAATATTCTTGAGATTTTCTATCTGGAACCTGTAGGCACTTTTAAGAGGAAAATAAAACTTGTGTTCTGAACAGACATTATTCCTAAACTTAGTCCTTGTTATGATGGTTATTTTTTGACCCACATGAAACCAAAAGGAGCTCAAGAGTTTCAGAAGTATTAAAAAAACCCCAAAAATGAACAAATATAATAAAAAGGCTGAGAAAGATGTAATAAACCTGACTATGTACAATGACAAGCAGAGGATTAGGGGAAACATATTTGGTAAATAAGTCTCCAAAGAGACAAAAGACACTGCATATAAGAGAATATCTCTTAGGCTCGTTATGAGGTGGTGTTGCAAAGTAAGGGAAGTTCAAAATTACCTAATTGGTAAAAGGAAAATAATTATTATAGGTTATTTAGGATTCTAAAATCTAGGTGACTTTACTCTTGAAAATGTCTATACACAAAAATATTTACAAATATTACTAGACAATTGCATAATCTAAAAGGCAGAAGAAGCCTTACAGATTTTTATAGTCTGTGTTTAAATCCTTCTATAAGCAAAAACCTCCAAATCTAAGTAAGTATTATATACAGTGAAACTAGTACCTTCTTTTTTGGTACCGGGGATCAAACTCAGGACCTTGCACTTGTGAGGCAGGCAGCAGCACCACTGAGCTAAATCCTGGGACACTAGTACCTTTATTCTGGACATCATATTTTCTTTAATGCAGTCGATGACTGTTAGCTTTTCATGACTATATATGCGATACTGTTAGTTAAACTGAATTAATAATTCACTAGAAGCCTCAGTGATTCTTCAAGTACATTAAGTTACAGCTCAATGAAATATAAATAACTTTTTAAATATTCATTTTTTAGGTCTCTGTAGCCACTGGCAGTCACATATAGATGTTGAGCCCTTGAAATCATACAGACTATTTCCTTTGACCATAATGGAATCAAGCTAGAAACCAATGCCAGAAGAACAACAGGAAAATCTGTAAATATGTAGAAATAAAATGATATACTTCTAAATGAATCAAAGATGAAGTCTCAAAAGAAACAAAAATATACATAGAAGTAAAGGAAAATTACCACACAATATATCAAAACTTGTGTGATCCAATTAAAGCAGCATTGAGGGGAAATGAAAAAGGCTAACTGCCTCAAGAATCTAGAAAAAAGTAAAGAAATCAGAAGGAAGGAAACAATAAGGATAACAACATAAATAAAATTAAAAATAATAGGGAAACATTACTGAAATAAAAGTTAGGTTCTCTGAAAAAAAATCAATAAGCCTCTAGGGAAGACTAATAGATAAAAGGACGACAGAAATCAGCAGTACTGGGAATGAACTGGGCTATGACCATAGATTCCCAAGCCATCAAAATGGTAACTGAGATACAACAACTTTATGGTTGTAAATTTGAACATGGAGAAAACATGAAAAAGTCCTTGAAAACCACAAATTACTAAAACTCTATCAAGATGAAACAGATATAACTTCTTGTCTTATAACCATAAAAGTCATTTATGATTTAAAATTTCCCTCCCCTTATCTCCAGGCCCAGATGGTTTCACTTAAGAAGTCTAATGAAAGTGTTTAAAGAAAAATTAACACTAATGTAATACATTGTTGCATTAATTAGCACTAATTCTATACCCTCTGCCTCTCACTGTAAATAGAAGAAGAGGGAACACTTTCAACTCATTTTTTAAGGCCAGTATTACCCAATACCCAAACTGGATAAAGCACAAAACAAATCTATAAAGGAGTCCATGAACTTAGGTGCAAAATATTGACAAAAGAAACCTAACAATGCTTAAAAAGAATAACAAACCATAACTACATGGGATTAATCCCAGGTAGACAAACCTGGTTCAATAGTTAAAAATCTCAAATGTAGCTCACCATACTTAACAGGCGACAGAAAAAAAAAATATGAGAAGATTCAACAACCATTCATAAATACTTTAAGAAAAACAGAAGAACTTAACTTTCTCAGTCTCACAAAGAGACTCTAAAAAGCTCTGTAGCTAACACCATTATCAATACTAAAAACACTGATGGTTTTCTTCTAAGACTGGGGACAAATCAACAATGTTCATTATTTACCACTCTTATTCAACACAATCCTAGAGGTTTTACCCACTGCAATAAGACAAGAAAAATACAGAAAAGGTGCAACAGATTGGAAAGGAAGAAAGCATAGTATATGATTATGTAGAAAATCTTAAAGAACCTAGAAAAAAACTCCTAGAACTAATAAATGAATTGAGTAAGACTGAAGGATATTTGATTAGAGCACACAAATAAACTATGCATAGAAACAAAAAGTCAGTGTCACTGACAACTGCTCCAAAAATAATTACTTAGATATAAATCTTAACAAAATACATAGAGTTTATGTAATAAAAGCACAAAAATCAACTATACATGAAAACAAAGAAATCAGTCACTGACAACTGCTCCAAGATAATGAAATACTTACATATAAATCTAAGAAAATATGTAGAAAATTTATGTAATAAAAATTACAAAATACTAAGGAAAGAAAATCACAAACTTGTACAGATATCTGTTTATGATGTTGATTCTGAATAAATTAATCAATGATTAGAATTATTATCAAAACCCTAGAGAGATTTTCTGTAGACACAGAAAAACTTGATCTAAAATGAACATGAATAGAAAAAGATTCTAGGATACCTAAGACAATTTTGAAAAAGAATAAAATAAGAATCATTCTTCTTGGTGTTAAGGTTTACTATACAATCTTGATTATTCAATCAAGACAATATGGTACAGGTTATATATCCCTAGCAGGAAAATCTTAAATCTCAATAAAATTTCACTGCACTCTGGATTTTTGATTTTCAGATTAGGGATACTCATTAGGTAAAGTCTTTGCAAATATTCTAAAATAAAAAACCTCCAAAATATGAAACACTTCCGATCTTGAGCACTTCAGATAAAGGACAGGCAAATAATACTGGTGACATATGAATAAACTGTGGGTTGTACCAAAGTCACTTTACTGGTTTTGATATTATACTATAGTTATGCAAGATACTAACACTGGGTGAAATTTGGTGAAGGGTGAATGGGATCTCCCTGCACCTCTCTCTGAAATATCATGTGCATCTACAATTATTTCAAAATAAAAAGTTAAAAATACTGCTCCATGTTAACAAAATCAAATATTATTTTCAAAATAGATTTCAGATTATTAATAATTAGTGCTTGACAAATTTATGATATTCAAAATGAAGTTTATATATTGATAACATCATTTATCACATAGGAAGGCTGAAAAGAGAGCCGAATGTACATAAGAAATGCTTTCTTATTGGCCTAAATGTTTTTACTACGTCAAATTTTCAATTTGACATTTCAAGTGACGTAAAGAGAGTAAGAACTATACTAGGAAAAGTATGGGATTTTTACAGAGTCTAATATAGCAACATGCAATGAAAAACATAAAGCACAAATGTTTCTATGTGAATTGTAAAGATGCACTGCATTACTTTTTTTTTTTTTGGTACCAGGGATTGAACTCGGGATCTTGCGCTTGTGAGGCAGGCGCCGGAACCACTGAGCTAAATCCCCAGCCCAACTTTTTGGTATACTAATTTTTTTAAAACTGACTTTCTGAAATAAAGTCCATCCCATTTTGAACACAGTATATTATTCTGAAATCTATTTCTTTAGGAGAATGTGGTATCAAATAAAAAAAAATGTAACTCGGACATTTCAAAATTTAGTTGGTTCTGAACAATGTCAATGTAAACTGATAAGTTAACGTTACCTGATTTCCAACTTTGCCACATCAGGTAAATCTGCATAATTTATCTCTCCTACCTCCAATTCTTTAAGAGCAGCTATAATTTTCTGCTGATCTTTACTGCTAATTCCATTCTACGGAGAGACAATTTTAAGGTATAGTAAGATACTTATATTGAACAATTTAATTTTCTTAACGTTTTCTACTTGAATTTGCATATTAAAAACTAGATTGGAAAATAGCAAATAAAATTAAAATACATGGTTTGCTTATAACTATAATGGAAAAATTTACATCATTAAAATATTTGGCATATAGTTAACACAGTCTTTTTTACAATAGATAACAGCAATTGTGATGGATTATAATCAAACCACAGTTTTCATATACAATAAGTTCAGAAAAACACAGTAAAACTGCTTCCTTCAAAATATTTAAAATCTTATCAGGGATAATTAACAATACTCCACCTTTCATTTGTATTATACGCTGATGTTAAATTGAATTTTATATCTTGGATTTAATTAATTAATATGCTTATTCTGAATTTTGGTAATAGGCAACATTTCAAATTTCTAATGTGTTCATACAATAAGACCACTGCTTTTTAGATACCTTATTCCTCAAAGTATCTCTAGTACTTCCTACAGCTATTTTTTCAGTTGTTATTTAATAATACTAGGTCTTTACAATCTTGAGTATCCATTATAAGGTATATTATTTGAAGACACATATTTATACTCACATACATAATAAAATGTCCCTAATTCCTAAATACCCTGTTTTAGAAATCTATTTCACATTTGGAAATGAAGTAGCAGATTTAGTTAAGATATCATGACAATCTGAAGGAAAAAAATCCAAAACTAAGTCTAAATTTATTTAAAGTAACTTACAGTTATAATTGGATTTCAGATATAGTTATCCATTTTAATATCTAATGAGGAACCTAGGAAAAGATTCAATCACACTTTATAGCACTAGGATTTTTAAAATAGAAAATAATCCCTGGTACCAAAAAAAAATTATAAAATAAAAAATAAAAGGATCTACAATTTAAAAATATCAAAGAATATATGTGGAGTTTTTGAAAGTGATACTAACCTCTGTAAACTCATCTTTTTTCATGGTCAAAAGGTGTCTTAAAGTTATATCCTTTTCCTGTAGAAAAGGAAAAACCCACCACCTTTCAATATAAGTAGTACAAGGGGAAGTAGGTAAGTCTACATAAGTTAGTTATATGCTCCACTCTTAAATTCCAGCTTTCTAGGGAGGACAAAATATAGTATGCAGATATAGGACTGCATTACTGGGTAGACAGTACATAGTCACCTAAAAAATAAAAACAAAACTAATTTTCAAGATTCAAAGAAAGCAATCACATTCATATTTGTTTAAGTAAAAACAAACGTAATTCTATAAGATTTGACGGAAATTGTATTTATCAATATTAAACTTCTGGCTATATGAGATTAACCCATCAAAATATGAACTTTTACTCAAGATTTCTCCAAACAGGAAGAACTTTCAAGACTCTACAGTAGCTCTGAAACACCTGAACAGAATGTGCACTTTTCCACTGAAACTGTCAGAATCATCTAGCTAGTAATTATCGTCATCTACTCAAATCCTACAATGTATGTGGTTTGATCAAAACATAATGGGAATGTTTAAATTAAAAAATTATTACAGTAAAAGACACACTGTCACTTTCTTCCTCAAAATACTCTCCCTTGCTTCAAACACACTTATTCCATCATTTTTGCCACTTTTTGAAGCAGTTCTGGAAGTTGTCTTTTGTCGATGTCTTTAGTTGCACTGTTGTGGTTGCCTTGATGTCCTGAGTTGAAAATATTTGTTCACGTTCATTTCGACTTTTGGGATGAGCAAGAAGCCGCATGGTCTCCCACCTGGTGAATAAGGTGGATGAGGACACACCATAATGTTGTAATTTCATAGAAATTGCTGTAAATGTGGACTGTAAACTGCTTCAGAGAGTCATAAGAACAGTATGACGTGGTTAAAGCAAGGAAGAGTGTTTTGAGAGGGTTCAATGACAATGTGTCTTTTAGTATAAAAATTTTATTTTAAAATGTCACTGTATTTTGCAATCATATTGCATATGCTTAAAGCATCTGGGCAGTGCTTGGTACATGATCTAATGTAAAATGACAACCCTACACTAGCTATTATTATCATCCTTATAAGGAAAAGATATTTAAGTAACATTTCAGTTAATAATCTCAGTGAGAGTCTGATATCAGGTTTGTCTGATTTAAAATCAAGCTTCTAATATTTTATATAAGATTTGCAATTGCAGTTGGGTGTTGTGGCACACTCCTGTAATCCTAACACTTTGCAGGCTGAGGCAGGAGGATCCAGTAAGTTTCATGTCAGTCTGAGCTACACAGGGACACCATGTCTCAAGGCGGGAAAAAAGGGGCCCTTTCAACTGAAAAAGCGAGGCAAAAACAAAGAGTTTAAGTGTAAAGGCACTGGGTAGTGGATTCAAAACTGTTAAATCCACCCAGATTCTAACTTAAGTTAATTTCTAGAAAAAATAATTTGAAATGATCATTACAAGTTAAAACAAGATGGGGCTGGGGATTTAGCTTAGTGGTTCCGGCGCCTGCCTTGCAAGCGCAAGCTCCCGAGTTAGATCCCTGGTACCAAAAACAAAACAACAACAACAACAACAAAACAAAAACAAAAAACCAAGATGTAGTCCAAGTTATGGAGAAAAGGAATGGCACTCATTCATAAGCATGCTTAATGAATTTACATTTAATGTTATGTTAACCATCAAATAAATGTGTATGTGCATACAGATCATTATAATTTATATGAAATCTTACCTTTAGTAAGTCTGTCATATGTTCCAGTCCAAGACCATGCAAAAATATCTCCAGGTCTCCAAATGCTGTATATGAACTATACATATTTATAGCAATGTCAATTTCAGAATAGATTATAAATGTACACATAGTATATATTTATATTTCAGGGAGAGAACAGGAATGAGTAAGAAGGAATCTATGGAGAATATATTTGCAAATTTATACAACAGATTTAACAGTATATCAAAGAATAAGCATGCTTTCTTTTTTATTTCTTTAAAAAATTTTTGGTATGCTGGGGATGAACTTAGGGCTAAGCAAGCACTCTACCACTGAGCTATATACCTAGCCCTAAGCAAGTTTTCTTTAGCAAAAATAAGGAAAAAAATTATAGCTTTTCTTAACAATAAAATATTCATCAATATGTATTCCTTGTGAAATCTCTGCACATAAAAATCTCTTTAATTATAATAAATAAAAATAACTTGGGGCCAGGGATTTAGCTCAGTGGTGCCGCTGCCTGCCTCACAAGTGCAAGGTCCCCCAAGTTCGATCCCCAGTACCAAAAAAAACCCTTTTAAGTGTGGTATCTACAGAGTAATTTTCAGCCATATACAGCATTCAGGAAAAAAATTAATTTTAGCTTATAAAATAAAAAATGTGCTGAAAATAATTACAAGGCAAGATATAGTATACTTTAAAACTTAACAAATATAATCTTGATTTTTTTATTGCTGGGGATTGAAAGCAGGCTTTTGCACTTAACTGCATCCTTAGCCCTTTTCTATTTTCATTTCTTGAAACAAAGTCTCACTAAATTGCTAAATTGCTCATGTTGGATTTGAACTTATGATCCCCTTGCTCAGCCTCCCAGAATGGTAGGATTATAGGCATGAGCCATCAAGCCCAGGTTTAAATCTTTTAAAAATAAATTTTACTGGGGCCAGGGATTTAGCTCAGTGGTTTTGCCGCCTGCTGCGCAAGCGCAAGGTCCCGAGTTTGATCCCCAGTACCAAAAAAATAAATAAATAAATAATAAATTTTACTGATTTAACTAAAAGTTTATGTTTAAGGTTAAAGTTATTATGATTAGTGTTTATACATATAAATAAAAATTTTCTAAAACTCTGAACAACAATGCACCTAAAATTCAGATATTAGTGATTTTAAAATGCTTGTAAAAGTTTTTAAAATATCATATATCTTAAATAGGTTACCACATTTACATTTAAATGTACTGCATGCATTTAAAAACTTATTCATATGGGTTCTGTTGAACCAAACCATGTTCTGTTACCCAAATATGTGATCCTTTTCTTTATCAGAATCTGCTGTCAATAGTTTACAAATAGTCTCTTCTTTAGTTAGCTGTGGAAGCTTTCCTTCCAATGGATTCAAAGTCAAAGAAAGAAAGCTGAAGATCTGAAAAAAGTTCAAAGCCACTGAAATGTACTTAACATGACTTAGACTATCCCTTCACTTAAAAGAAACTAAACATGTAGTTTTTATCTAGAAAGAAAATTTTACCAAGGTGAGAGGGACAGAACTTTCATAACATTATCCTGAGAATAACTTTTATAAAATCAAGTAAATGCTTCCTTGACCTAAAATAATCAGGAAAAAGTACATCTAATTCAAATTAGTAAGCTTAAAGGAAGATAGTAATTAATCTTTTCAGTACGATATAAAACAAAACTAATGTGGCATGTTGACAAATGACTCAGAAAAATTAAGCACTATGGTAGTACTTTAAATACATTGCTAAGTGGAGAAGAAATAATAAGCATGACAAGATGTACACAAATTCCAACTATACACATCAAAATACGGTGAAATTCTTTAGTTTTACAATCTAACTTCTTAGAAAGTCAAGGCTATGTCATATAATCAGTCAAAATATAAGATCAAATCTTATTTTAAAGGAGGGGTGACTCAAAATAAATTTTGATATTCATACATTTCTTATGTCAAATTCAGTATCATCTATCCAAAATTTAATAACGCAATAAAACAATTTTGTTTTTAAAATTTCAAACCTTAGAAGAAAACTGTAAGCTTCTTTTTTGAAGTTTTACAGGACTTTAGGGATTAGCATCTACTCTAAAATAATTTTGAAAATGTAGATTTTATTTGTAAAATGATAGGCATGTTTATTAGATTGCTCAAAAATTAGAGACAGTTATTTTACATGCAGTAAAAGTGACATGACCTGATGATTATATGATGGGACCTTTGGAATTACACATACTTTAAAATTCAGAAACTCAGTGTTATGAACTCTTGAACTAAATAACTTAATTTTACAATTGTACGGTACTTGTTTCTTGCTTAGAAAATACAGACCTGTGGCTAAAGCTTTAGTGTTCAAACCAAAAATTTATGTTGCTAAAATAATTTAATATATAAATAATATCATTGAATTTAAAATCAAATGATAGATCATACACCCAACTGTGTTATTGCTCTACCACATACCTTGTCACAGTATAGGAATAAACGATGTTTAAGGGATTTAATTTTTAAATTTTCTTAAATATTCATAAGTATGTTTTATTTATACACTCTTATGTGATGTTTTACTAATCTTATCAATCTCAATATACAAACTAATTCTTAAAAATATGAACCGGTTTGAAATGTTTAAATAGCCTTGTTACAATTTCATTTCTAGGAAAATATTTTTTTATCCTTTTACATAACTTAAATTATCACATTACATTGCAGGGCTGGGGATTTTTCATTACTCAGAAAAAAGATATATTTAAACATTTAATAATAGTCAAAAATATTCTTACTATACTTGTGAATTCTAACAAAACAATGTAGAAGTTCTATATAGGATTATGTGATATGTGACAGAAAAAGTAATTTAATATACAAATAGATACCTCAAGATGTTTATTTCTTTTTGCAATCTCACTTGGTGTTTTTCCATCTTTGGTTTGTAGCATTTTATTAGCTCCAAGTTCGAGTAACTTTAAAACTACATTTTTATGACCCTGACGTGCTGCCCATGTTAAAGCCTGTAAGTAGGGGAAAAAGTTTAAAGAGAAGGAGTGTAAATGAAGTGGCCAGGAAACAGTTTCAACAGCATTTATGGCATAATAAAAGAGAAAACATAATTAATGGAATGACACAATCTCTTCATTTCACAATATAATGTGAAAGCTATATTTGCAGACTGCAACGTTCACTGATTTTATAAACCAAACAATGTTTTACATAGCTAAGTGATGTCACAGAACAAAATGATTTTTATCTGCCAATCACTAATGTTTTCTATAAAGATGAATCCTTACGTGTGTTTGAGAGCCCAGGCTCTTCAGTACTACAGCTTTGTCAGGAAAGAAGACTAAAAAAAAAAAAATCAAATAATCCCTTTCTCTTTCAGCTTTTGCTGTATTTTACTAACAGTGACTATATCCCAGGCTTTCTATAATTATTACTTCATAAAACTCTTTGTAATAAAAACCAACCAACCAAGCAAAACCCACCTATTTTTATAGACTACTAATAAAAATATCAAAGTTAAAAATAAAATGGAGTATTACAAAAATGTTTCTTACAGTGTAACCATTCTCATCCTGGGCATTAATGTCTGCTCCATGAACAACAAGGAGAGCAACAACCTGAGGGTGACCATCACGTGCAGCATACATGATTGGAGTCATAAGTCTCCTAAGAAAGACGAAGAAACATTTGCATTAATTCTGCCATTAACAACTACTCTTATTTATGAATTTAACCATACTCAATACCATCAGTACTGCTTTAAAAGCAAAGAAAAAGAAAAGCTTTTAGTAATTCAAGTAATTTAAAAATTAATCTTCTAGCAAAAAGTAAAATGTAAAAGGTAACACTTAAAAGTACTGAACGCTTACACAGCACCCTCTAGTGAAGAAACGTTAAAAAATCACTAAGCCACGCTTTCTAATGTTTCATTAATTTACACATTCACCTAGAAAATTATCAGAGTACACACACTGTATTCATGCTGGGAATATAGTGATGAATGAGACAAGGTCCTTGCCTCAATGGATTTGCTCATATTAAATGCTTATTACATTGATGAAATAAAATTTTAAATTGAAAAACTTTCTCTTACTTCTGAATTCATTATGACTCTATTTTAGTCTAAGACTGAAAGAATTTTATCCTGACTTGGATGCTTAATCAAAAAAGAGATCAGTCCAATAATGTAACCTGCCTAATACTTTCAAGAGGGCGGTGGGGGTATAGCGGTATCTCTATAGTTTATCATTTCCCAAAATAAGAGATTCAATCCCTCTACTGCTGGAAGTTAGTCAGTTTCTGGGCCTATTCTTTTTTTTTAAATATAGAAATAGAAATTTATTTAAAATTTTTTATTGGTATTGGTGCATATTTGGAGTATATAGTAATTGTAATTTTCATAGAGAGTAGGTACATGTACATAATTCATCTCAAATTCTTTTTTCAAGCCCCCCCCCCCCATCTCTTAGTCCCTTTCACTTTGGCAAAAGATCTATTTCCATATTCCCTATTATCTTGTATTTTGTTCATTTATACTTTGGCTTTCTCATATAAGAGATATGCAATATTTAAGTTAGTGTGTCTGATTTATTTCACTTAACATCATGGTCTCAAGGTGCATCCATTTTCCTACAAATGACTCGTGTTTATCCTTTGTTATGCCAGACTAGCACTCCATTGTGTATAAGTGGTATTTTTTTATGTATTCATCTGCTCGTGGGCATATAGGCTGCTTCCAAGATTTAGCTAGTATGAATTGTCCTGCTATAAACATGGGTATGCAGGTATCACTGTAATATGAAATCTTTAGTTCTTTCAGGAAGATAGCTAGAAGGGAAACAGATGGGTTAAATGAAATTTCCAGTTTGCTTTTTGAAGAATCTCCATACTGAATTCCATAATGGTTGTATTAGTTTACATTCCCATCAACAAAGTAGAAGGAGGGTTCCTTTTTCTCTGCAGCTTCAGCAACATTTGTTATTTGCTCTCTTGATGATAGTCATTCTTTCTGGAGTAAGGCTAAATCTCAGTGTTGTTTTAATTTGATTTTCTTTAATGGCCAGAGACCATTTTTTTCATGTATTATTGGCCATTTGTATTTCTTCTGAGAAGTGTCAATTCATTTCAGACCCATTTTTATTGGGTTTTTAAATTTTCAGGAATGGTTTAATGTTTTGTGTTCTTTATATATTCTAGATATTAGTTCTGTCCAAAGAAAAGCTGGCAAATTCTTTTTCTCATTCTGTGGGTTGTTAATGAATTATGCTGGTTGTTTCCTTTGCTGTGAAGACGCTTTTAGCTTTTTTGTCCTATTCTAAAGGACACCAGAACAATTTTATCAGTTTTATTTGGGCTTATTTACCACATGGTCTGTTTTAAGGAGGGTCTGATATTCTAGGCTTGATCTTTCTGAGTCATCAATATCTGACAAAAACACAAAGTTCAGAAAAGAAAAACAAATTCACAATTCTATGTTTTGATCTGACTACAAAAGTTCATGTTTATTATTCACATCACTTATATTACCTATTAACAGAATAATTCTCGATAAGATTTGTTAGCATAGGTATATTATGAATCTAATCACTTAAAATCAATGATTTTAGGATAAAACAATTCACATATTTATGTTTCTTCTATTTCCTAATACAATGTTTTATTTGAAATTCCATGCTAAGTAGTAGTAAAACAATAGTTCTTTTACCATGAACAGTTCCTACATATTGGCTGTATTAAGAATGATAAGCTTTAAAGAGTGGAGAAAGAATTTCCTGGATAATTTATACGTATTAAAAAATCAAGTGGGCTGGGGATTTAGCTCAGTGGTGCCACGCCTGCCTCGCAAGTGCAAAGTCCTGAGTTCAATCTCCGGTACCAGAAAAAAAAAAATCAAGTGTTAAATAATCAAATTCTTCACTGTTTAAATTAGACCTCTTTATGTCTATCCTTCATTCCATTTCTGCCCACAAAAGCCAAAATCTCTCCTCTCAATCTTTACAGTTTTAGGGATCCACCATTAAACACATTATTCAGGCATAAAACAAGGGATTGTTTGTGATTCTTTTCGATCACTTACTATAGAAGTCATCAGCAGGTCCTATTGATTCCCCCTTCAAAATACATGCTGCTTCTGAGCACTTATCATCACATTAGTCACTGCAGCAGTCCAAACCATCTCACCTTTCTCTGACTTATATTATTGCAATAGCTTCAAGTTTATTTTCCATGTTTCTATTCTTGGGCAATTACAGTTTATTGTCTTTGAGATGCCAAGTTGTCTTCTTTTCAGGGGAACAATGTTGCATTGGTTTCTGACTCCAGCAACAGTAAACTTATAACAGGGCCTACTTTAAAACACAGACTAATTGGTTTTTTAATACATTCAAGTGAGGCCATCACCAATGTTGCATAGCAATTTTGATGGGAAAAAGGACAATTCTCCCCTTAGTTTTTAAATCTATAGAGATTTGTAACAAATGTAATCTCTTGACTGCTCTAGTTTAATGAAGCAACAATCTTATGGACTCTTCAAGAAAGTTATAAACTTCGTATTAACTGGTTTACTCAAGTGATATGGTAATTATCCGTGCTACTTATACCAATTTTTATCTTATTTCCTGAGTCAACACAAAGAATTCTCTTCACACTGTCTTGAGATTTCCTTCTGTTTGCCCATTCTAACACACAACTGCTTTAGCGGACATCAACACTTATTTAGACTCCTTTTCTTTTCCTACCATTTAAAGGCATGTTCTGTCCTCAATACTCTTTTCTTCTCTCAATATAAAGCATGCCTGAATGATGTCGCCTACTCTCAAGACTACTCTCACATATTCATGGCTACTGGCTTTGCTCCCAGGCTCCAAATTATAGCTGTCACTGGCACCTGGAAATTCCAATAGAACTGAAAACCATTAATGTCCACATCTAAAATCATTTTCCCCGTAACACACAATGCAGGATTCTGTGAAGAGAATCATAATCCAGTAACTACTTGACACACAAACCTGAAATTTATCCATGACTCCTTGTTTCATCTTTGTATCTAAACCAGCATGACTGTCAATTTTACCACCTCTTTCATCATCTGTCCACCTTGTTCTCCTTCCTATGTGTTCAGGCCCTTGTCACATGAATAACTGCAACAGCATCATTAAATGGCTTCCTTTATATTTGTAAGTTTCATTGTCAATTTACTCCTTAAAATTTTTAATATCAGGCTGGGCATGGTGGTACATGCCTGCAACCCCAGCACTAAGGAGGCTGTGGCAGGAGGATTGCTGTGAATTCAAGGCCAGTCTGGGCTACACAGTGAGTTCAAGGCCAGCCTGAACTACATAGTGAGACCTTGTCTCAAAAAAAATTTTTTAACGTCATACCTAAGACTGACTGTACCACCTGGGCACCTGCAGTTTTACAGAATTTCAGCCTAATACTAAATACTAGACTAAAGTCTTCTGGTCATGAATTCCAACTTTTCCTTCCTCTGGATATCCCATATAAAAAAAACAAACTCTGGCTGAAAAGCCTTTTTTACTTTTCTTCTTGATGAGCTTATTCTTGTTCTATCTCTGAGGATTTATTTTAGAAACTAATATGTCTCTTAATTCTTTTAAAAAATACTCCTTTACCAATTTTATATATCTTTGCCCATTTGTATATAAATTTTGCCATGCACCTAGCAGATTTCATCTCAAAAATTGGTGTCTTCAATTTGGGAATATTCCTTACCATCATTAGTTCAAATATTGTATACCTTCCAGTTTCTCCTTCTGGAACTGACAGATGTTAGAACTTCAGGTAAGGTACTCCGTGTCTCTTAGCCTTTCCTTTATCCTTTCCATTTGTTACTCTTTATCTTATATACTAGATGATTTATTCACGTCTAGCTTATAGTTCACTATCTGTTCTTCAGTTGAGTGTCATCTGCTATTTTGTATGTATATTTAGTTTTAATATTCAACGTTCTCTTTTAAATAATTCATTGTTCTTGCTTTGTAAATCCCATTTGTCTTTTTGTGGAGGCAAATCCCTCTTTCCTTCCTTAGAAAAATAAAGTCCTTTTTATGATTCTTCTATTTTTTCTTTTTCCAGGATAAATCACTCTTTTTGTTGATTGTTGTCTCTGTTTTATTTCATGATGCTTACATTCTCCAGATTTTAGCGATTTGTGGCTGTACACTTACGTTCTAAGGCCATCCAACAATGACCCTGGCCGTAAGTAATGTTTTTAGGTGTCCTGAGGGTTCCCGTCTCTCCCTTCCTCCCAATCTCCCTACCTCTCTCCCTGTTTCTTCCACACAGCCTGTGTGTGTGTTTTACTGGGGACTGAAGCCAGGGCTTTCACTTGAGTTGCATCCCCTGCCCTTTTTATCTTTTTATTTTTCCAACACGGTCTTGCTAAGCTCCTGAGTTGCCCAGGCTAGGCTGGAATTTGCAAACATCTGCCTCAGCCTCTAAGAGTGCTGGGATTACAGGCCTGCACCATAGACCTGGCTCCATCTGTTTATTTGTTTAGAATTACTCCTTTTACATTCCAGAGGTAATTCCCTTTCTTATTTTAAATAGAACCCTATTAAAATATTTTAACACCTGAATATCTAAAATTTGGTAGAGGAAGAGGGCAAAATTCTAGTATAATCTCAGCCTAATATCTTGAAGTCATAAAGCTACTTTCCAAAAATTCCTTAACATTTTTCATATTTTTTCCCAAATTTTTAGAATCATTTGTCAAGTTAAAACAATGGGCTTATTCTCTGAATAGTGTTTAATTTTATAAATTAACTTACATTTTTAAAAAAAGTCTAAATGCTTAGTCATCTCAGCCAACAAATGACATGTCTATTCAATCTTCTATTTCACACAATGTGGTTTTAATTTTTTTCATTTAGGTCCTTCATTTTTCTTGCACATTTATCTCTAGATATTTATGTTTTTTCTCTTTAGAATGGGATCTATAATCTCATTATATTCTTAAACTGGTCATTATATACAAATTGGAAATCAAACAAAATTGGCACATTAGCACCGAAAAACTACCTTTTTATTTCTAACAGTTTCTGAGTTAATTATCTAATATAATCTTAAAAATTATAATATCCCTTCTTTCCTAATAAAAAACCAGCTTAATCCCAGGCGACAGAGTTCATGGGTCAGCATGTCCCATGTTTTTGTATAGGACAGAGTAAATCTTTTAAGCTTTGTGGTATGAGAGCATGCCACAACAGCTAAACTGTTTCTGTAACATGAAAGTTGCCACAGATAGTACAGATAGTGTTCCAATAAAACTTTAGAAGTAGGCCAACTTTTGCTTAAGCGTATAAGCTGAAGAGTCAGTCTGCCTAGTTTCAAATCCAGCCTTCAGCATTTATCGTCTGCATAACATTGGGCAAGTTTCTGAAACACTGCCTCAGGTTTTACACATGTGCATAAAAACAATTTCTACACTTGTGGCACCTACCTGTGATCTTATAATCTATGATAATGAGTCAATAATGTTTGGTAAGAAGAGAACCAGGCAAAAAAGTAACTGCTCTGTCATTATCAGTTGTTTTATTAACTATGTTTCATTTTCTTTTCCTAATTGAATTGGTTATAGTTCCCAAAATAATAGTAAAACAAGTATTGCTCATATGTGTGTCTTGTGCCTGATGTCAATATAAATGCTGCTAGTGTTTTTCCATTAAGCATATGACTTGTTTTGGCTTTAGATACATGTTTACAAAACCAAAGAACTACTCATCTAATCAAATTTTATAAAGATTATATTTTGTTTTATAAAATGACTTTATAGCATATAATGATAACCCTCCTTTTAAAAAGTCTCTTGACCTATATATAAAATTGAACCATTTTTTCCATAGTTGACATGAATTCCATTTGGTTACATTATATTATACAGTTAATTTGCAGGTAACATTAAATTTGCTGAGACTTCATTAAAGAATTCAGGGGTTTTGGATCTATATTCATAACTGAGATGATGTATACAGTTCTTTTGGGTGGATACTTTTAAAAAATTGAATTTCAGAATCAATATTGTTTGCTTTTCCAAAGAACTGAAAAGCTTCATTTTTTCTTTATATTCTAGAACTATTTAGAAATAACTATTAACACTATTTATAAAGTATTCACATAATCCATTCCTGGGATCTATACATACTAGCAGGTGTGTTCATAAACACTAGTTTAAAAAAAAAGTAAACTTCCATACAACATAGAGGGTATAATCCCACATTAAAACAACAAACAGAAAAAAAACCCCAGAAAACAAATGAAAAACCCCAACCCATGGAAGAAATTCTGCAAGAATACTTACCAACTTGATATAGATAAGGGGAGATGGAAGATTTTATCCTTCATAACATATATGACTTTCCAATTTTAATAAGAACCTTTTTTAGGCTAAGAATTTTAAATAGAAATTAAAAATTAAAAAGTTACAATGGAGGCAATATTCTTCAAATTCAGGCAAATATCCTTCTATTTGCAACTTTGAATATATAGTCTATGGTTTTGGCAAGATCAGACTCTTGGCTCCAATTCATCCTCAACAGTTTTCAGAATAACCTTTATAAAATACTTATGTTCATCTTCATAAATTGTTCAATGGCTTTCACAATGAAATTCTATTTTTTAGCATGGATTGTGCAGGTTATTATCTAGCCACTGCCTAATTCTGATCCTTTTTATACTCTAATAGCATTATACTTTGGTTGTACTATTTGCAGTTATATTATTTAAAAGTGCCTGAATGAAACAGGTTCTTTCCTCCTTCTTCACTGACACATTTACCTCCCTCTACACTAAATATTCACTTCTGGCATCTTTAGTTAATGAACTCCTATTCATTTTTCAAAACAGGGAAATAAACCTCTAAGAAGTTTCATTTGTCATCTATATCTTAGTTAAGCTTTCCTATTTTATGTTCCTGGAGATACCCACTATCTCTTACTATGTTGTAAATGTCTATCATCTGATTGCCATTTTCTCCTATACTTATACTGTCAAATTCTTAAAGCAAAAACTGGCTCTTTCATTTTCTATCTCCTACTGCCTAGCATATAATAAATATTTAACAAAAACCAGTCTAATTTACTAGTGATATTACGTAGCTTTTTGTTGTTGATTAAAAAGAATAAAGTTTATGTAATTATGTAACCATAAATAAATTTTTTCTAAATAATACAGAACATTTTATTAGTTTTTCTGGTTGTTTCATTTCAATAAATCCTCCACTAGAGGGCATACAAAGAAAAACAGGAACAAAACTGTCAACCCGACAATATTCTTTTACAGTGATTTATTCCCTCTCTAAACTAAGATTATAATTGGTTGGTTTGTCTTCATGTCATATTATATGTATACTTTAGTATTGGCTACTGTTTTAAATCTGCTTAAAACAGTTTATAGCTGGGAGATTAATGAAATAACTATGATAAAGAAGCTTTTATTTATTTATTTATTTATTTATTTGCGGTACTGAGGATTGAACCATTTCTATGATTCACTAAAAAAGAAGACTGCCTGGTCTGCACTGTTTAAACTTACCTTTCTTATGTAAGAATATATCTTTTATTCCTGGAGAAGGAATGTGGAGAAAGGGGGAATAGTAACAAGAAAAATGCCAGTAGCTTGTGGCAAGGACTTTCATATATACAAAGTACAACACTGAAGACCTAAGGCCCGGGGAAAGATGTGTCCAGGAGACTCAGCTATCTGAAATACATTAATAATGCCCAGGAAAATAGAATAGAAATGAATTCTAATGTTCAAATGATACACTGTTTTGCTTATTTTGATTTGAACTATTTTCCAATATTTTTTGTGTATATGTGTATGGTAATGTGGGTTGAATCCAGGGCCTTGCACATGCTAGGCAAGTGATCTAGTGCTAAATACAACCCCAGCTCTTTTTATTTTGAGACAAAATTGTCCAAGCTAGCCATGAATTTGTTGTAATCCTCCTTCCTTAGCCTCCCAGGTAGCTGGGATTACAGGTGTACACTATACCTGGCATCAAACTATTTTTAGCTTTAGCTCTTTTAAAGGGGAAAGTAAGCAACATTAACACTGGTGTTCTGTCATAGACTTGATGGAGTAGGTACTGAAAACAGTCTACTTTATTCTTAAAGCCAAAATGCACTTTGATTTTTTTCAAATCAGGACATAATGCACCAGAAATGTTGCTGATAACATCAATAAAATAAAAATTATACATAAATATTAGAAAGAAAAGAACAAAAATTACTATTTTGCAGATGTTATAATTGTAGGCATATAAAGCTAAGGAAATCAACCAAAAATCACTTGAAGTAATGAGCTAAGCTACAAGACGATCTATAAATCCTCCAAAAATGTTTCTATGGGTGTGTGTACATAAAATATGTTGTATGTATGCCTGTATACTGTTTTATGTATGTGCGTATATATATATACTCCTACACAATAAAACAAAATAAAAATATCCTATTGTTGCTATTACAACAAAAACAGGTTAAACATACAGAGATTTTAAAAAAAGCTGGATAAATAAAAAGAAAATTGTATCGTGATATTATAGCAAAACTGCTAAGAACAAAAGACAGATTAAAAATCTTAAAAAACAGAGTAACTTACAAGGATCAACAATAGGACAAAAAATTGACTTTTCAACAGAAATACTGGAGGCCAGAAGATAACAAAAGGATAGCTTTAAAGTATCAACAGAAAGTAACTACTAACCTGACATTCCATATCCAGTGAAAATGATTTTCAAAAATATAAACTAAGTAAAAATGTTTTTAAACAACAAGACCCTGCCTCCAACAAAAAAAAACCTAAAGAAAGGTTTTTAGAAGGAAAATTTTGCCTGATTGAAACACAAAAATATATGATAGAAAGAACACTAAAAGATGAATACGTAGGTAAGTCTAAATAAAAGCTGATAACAGCATGTATTAAAATGATAATAATGAATTGTGTGACTTAAAATATAGATTTTAAAATAATAACAGCATAAAGATGGGTAAAATGGGCAAATGGCGTTAAAACAGTCTAAATTTTTGCATTATCCAAACATTGGTAAAAGTACTAATTTATAATAGACTCTAATAAGTAAAGAATCCATGTTATATTCTCCAGGATATAATAAAGAATAATAAAATAATAGACTAAGAATAATAAAGGAATGAGTAATCAGCAAAGTTGCAAGTGATATAATGAAGATATTTGATAAATTAAAAGAATCAAAATTGGAAAAAAAACACCACTGGCTAAATGAACAGTTATATCAGTTTATATATATAACACCTAGTAGAGCAAATGTTCCAGTAAGTGGAAAACTATTGATAATAAATTTGGACTTAAAAATGAAAACTATATATTATTTACTTTATATAAATTAACACATAAAGACTGAAAACAGGGCTGGGGATTTAGCTCAGTGGTTCCGCCGCCTGCTTTGCAAGTCCAAGGTCCTGAGTTCAATCCCTAGCACCAAAAAAACCCCCCCCCCCAAAAAAAAAGACTGAAAACAGATGAAAAAAGTATACAAATGTTAAAGATGAACTATCTATACCAATATTAGAGAAAGTATACTATGAAATAAGCTTTATTAGACATACAGAGGAGTACAATTCATAAAGGTAAAGGTACCATATCACACATCAGTGATATGATAGACTTAAACAAGTAAGCAAAAGTTAAGCAAAATATAAATTTTGGTAATTGGCAGAACAGGCAAGCAAAATAATAGGCATTTAGAAGATTTAAAGCACACTAATACACTTGGCCTAATTACCATATTTAGTATGATTTGTTTCTACTCACAACACTTTTGATGCCAAATATGTGCCACCCTCCACATTAACCAATACTCTAAGAGCTACAATTCAATGCAACTCTAATATTATCTACCCGGAGTTAATCAGATTCCACAAAAAAAAAGCTCAGCCCCATAAATCTATACCACTTCAGATGCCAAATGTGTATCTCATACTTAAACTGTCCATAAGCTGGAATTCCTATGACCTTCTCCTTAAATTTGATAATCTGTTAGACTTGCTCACATGTTATAATTCAAGGTGTACACTTAAGATAGGTGATTTCATTTTATAAATCAGATCTTAATTAGAAAGTTGAACTAAAAACATCCCAAGTGATATCATGTAACACTTGAGGATGTATGAATATACAGATGGTCATGTGTACAATTTTAACTTGGGCAAGAAAAATACACACATATTACAAGACTGCAGTGGCTTCTAGGAAAGGATGAAGAAAAGAAAATATGATTAGGGAGCTACAAAAGGGCCTTTAACCACACTGCTATCTTATTAAACATACTTAAAGAAAAATTAGAATAATTATGTAAGGGATGGCTTTTCAAAGATTATGTAACTTGCAAATTTGATATGTTGTCACCTGCAAGAACAAATAAAACAAAGGAAGAATTCTTAAAATTTATTCAAATTCTAATAGTTAAAATTGAACATATTAGCCAAAAATTCAGATTTAAATGTGTTCCTTTATAAAATATCATTTAAAATAAAAACAAGATCTCAAAAAAATCCCCTGATCTCTATTTTAAATAAAATAATTTAGCCAGTTGAAAAAATAATCAACTGTGTATTCAGGAAGAACACAAACTTAAATATCAATTATGAGAACCACCAAAATTTTGTTATAATTTTATCTATCTCATAAATAATATACAAAGTAAGGAGGACCTTGTCAGTTATTTCAAAAATTACTAGGCTGCATGGAATTTAGTAAAAACTTAAGCTCATATGAACTAAAACATCAAAACATATTTTAATTGGTTTGTGAAATCAGATATTTTGCTACCTTCTCTATTTAAAAACAAAAATTAAAAAAAAACAAATTCAAGTGAAGGAGGAAATAAAAAGTTTTCCTTCTCAACTTAACCAAACATATGTTTAACTTGCTTAGCTTTAAACAATGAATGATGATCAAATTTATGACTCTGAGTATTAGCCTTCCTGTTATCTGCTTTAGGAATATGTGAAATTTTCACTAATTCATTTGGAATTTCACATTTACTACAACATACATACTGCTTGCTATAATTTTGGGTAAAAACATCTTAGGGATAAGTAGATGATTTACTTCTACATTTCCTTATAAATGTACTACATTATTAATATACCTGGTATGTCCTTAGCATCACAGCCATAACTAAAAAAGAAAGTATTATTCTTTTTTTTCCTTTTATGCTAGAGATTGAACCTGTGCATGTTTAAAGTATGATTCTTCAATGACACTAATAGTTTTTAAAAATTGTTATATTTATACGCAACACATTTTATAAAACACTTATATGAAATTCTATCTGACCATCACAAGAACCCAACCAAATAAGTAAAGCAAGTTTCCTTATCTTTTTCCATGAGAAATAAAAGTTTATAGAGTTTTACAAGTTTTCCAAGGTCATGAAGCTAATAAGTAATAGAAACTGGGGACATGAACTATCAAGACACTTCACAAATAAATAATTTTCGAT
>NW_004624827.1:1913186-1960886 GCF_000247695.1 Heterocephalus glaber | reverse complement strand
ATAATACTATTTTGGAAGAAAACAGGGAAAAACAATGAAAAAAGGACAAATGAAGGAAAATTCAAGGTTTTTCTTCTCATAAAAAATTTTTAGTCATCATTATACTCTTAAAAACCAATGCACTGGGGACCAGGGATTTAGCTCAGTGGTTCCACCTCCTGCCTTGCAAGTGCAAGGCCCTAATTTGAATCCCTGGTATTCCAGCCCCCCTCAAAAAATGAACCAATGCACTAAAGTTAGGTAATTTATAAAAAATAAATTATAAAAACATATACTAGTTCCTGGGTTTAGCTGTCAGTGCCTGAGAAAATTATCTTACTAGAATCTAAAAACTCCCATTTTTTTGAAATGAATTCTTTCTGTAACCTGGGATGACTTTAATAATTGCATGAGATATGAAAAATTTTCTTCTGAAAGATATTAATGGAAAAAATTACATTATTAAATGAAAATAACTGAATTTAATTTCAAACTTAGAATCTAAAGTATAGTGAAAGACAAAAATCAATTTGTTAAATTAATTTTAGAAGGTAGCTGAATAATTATAACCTAATCCATATATATAACTTAATTAGACATATAAAATATACGTTTGACAGTAACCAAGTTCAACTTGAATATAACAATTTTACATCATGTGACAGACAGTAATAAGAAAAAGTCAAGTCAGAATTTGAAAGATTTTTGTTTTGGAGTCTTAGTTTTTAGTCATTTTTTTTCAGAGTAGTGTTAAAAGAGCTTTTAATCAACTGGCATTTCTCATCTTGTGTTTTCAAAAGAACCAGGTAGATTTCCAGGCATATGAATACCAATATTAATATTATGCCTTAATATAACACTAAGTTATCTGTCAGTGCACACATGCAAAACTGTTAATAAAGATATAATCAGGTCTTAAATATAAGGAAACAAGAAGTAAATAAAGATGAGCATAAGGGATGGACAGGCGATTTATAAAAATCTAACAATGTAAGGAAAGATGTTCAAACAAATTAAATATAAAAACAACAATTAAAACTATAACATGCTCAGGCTAGGATGTAACTCAGTTGCTAGTATGAACAACGCCTTGAGTTTGATCTTCGGCACCACAACAAATCAAAACTATAAAGTGCTTATTTTCATATATCAGATTGCTAAAATCACAAAGCCTAATGATACGTTGGCAAGGGCGCAAAGAAATGCATGTACTCTGTTATGATTTGGTCTAAAATGACCCTCAAAAGGCTCATGTGTTCAGAGGTGGGGCATTTGGTAGGTGATTAGATCATGAAATACTGACCTCATGGATTAATCCACTGATGAGTTCACAGAAAGTGCTCCTAGGAGGTACAGCCTAGTTAAAAGAAGTAGGTCACTAGTGGCGTGCCTTTGAAGAGTAGATCCTATGGCCAGCCCTTTCTTTTCTCTTTGCCTTCTCCCGTTCTTTGCTTTTTGGATGCCATAAGTTGAGCAGCTTTCCTCTACCATGTCTTTCTGCTAGTATGTTTCTACCCTGCACCCAGCCAAGCATTTACTGAAAACTCTAAAACTAGGGTGGTGAACCTATGGCATATGTGCTGCAGCAGGCATGCAGAGCCCTCTCTGTCAGCACACAAGTCCTAGCACCTGAACATTGGACAACAGCTGTTTTTTTCTAAACTAAAATCTCAGTATTCAGGTTTAATTGCAGTATTGGCACTTTGCAATAAATAAGTGAGTTTTGGGTTGCAGTTTAGCCACTCAGTCTCTAAAAGGTTCGTCATCACTGCTCTGAAAGTTTGAGCAAACAAACCTCTACTCCTTTAAGTTGTAAGTAGCAGGTATTTGGTCCCAGCAACAGAAAGGTGACTGATACACTCTCCCACATGGTTCAAGATGTAAACTGAAAAAAACTTTTTGACTATTTGGATGTAACCTGCAAAAACTGCAAGATCTACCATTTTTTGAGTATTTCTAGAAGTCTTTTACAGAATTAATATGAAAGAATATTAGCATAGTCATTGTTATAGCAGATATTTGAATGCTTACTCTGTGGCCAGACAGTTTTAAGCACAAAACATGTTTATTATGTAATATTTTAATCTCCATATTATACAAATGAAAATGAAAAGATGAATAACTCACCAAAATTACAGAGCTAGTAAATGATAAAGGTAGGATTCAAACTTGGCAGTCTGGATTGTTAGACATTATTTTTAAGCATCATATAACAAAAGAATGTAATAATTATATATAACTTACTTGTTATCAACATGGTAATGATTCAGTAAATTATAGTGCATTAATAAAAAATACTATACAGGTATTAAAATAGAGATTAATTTATTAAGGGCTAACGATGCTGAACATATTTTTGAGCAAATAGAACTCTGTGTGTGTGTGTGTGTGTGTGTGTGTGTGTGTGTGTGTGTGTTGGGAGGTGTTTATATGTAGTTTTTAAGAAAAGGTTTGGGAACATTCATCAAACTACTGGGGCTATCTCTGAGATAGAATTCAAGAAATTTCTTTAGTCAAAAAAGAGTCGTGATTTATTATATGTACTTATATATTATTTTAATATTTTATGACAAAATGTATTGATTATAGACTTTAAAAGGCTAGGAAAAAAGTTATAATAAGTAATAAACTCTACTACTGTTTTCTAAATAAGCTTTCTTCAAAAATTGTTTCTAAAAGAATAGTGAATTCTGTCTGTCTATTCTCAGAAGAAAAACACATCACACACTTACTTCTATGAAAACAAGTTAATATTGTTAGCCAATATTATACTTAATCTACAAAGCTGCTCAACTGACATTTACAACTAAATTTACATTCTGAGAAAGAAAGCAACATTTTTCCCACGGCATCTTCTGTTTATTAAAACAGGTAGTTAACGTACATCAAATTAAAGACATAACAATTAGGTCAAAACTTTGGCATTAGTGGGTGCTATCTTATCAGTGGTAATAAAATACCTATTGAAATTAAAAAGCCGTATCATTTTACAAAACCCATTATCTCATGACTGAATAATCTGAATCTAACAAACTCCTTTGCCAAAAAAAACCTTCTTTCTAAAGTAAAGAAGTCTATTTTCTTTTGTTTTCATTTTTTTAAAAGTTAATTTTATTGGTACATTTTAGGTATACCATATAATGACATTCATCTTTGGAAATTTGCACCTTTACATAATCTCTCTTGGTTTTTATTTTTCCCCCATTCCCCTGCCCTCCCTTCAACCCCTCCTTCCCCCTCTATTTACAAAGACTTTGTTTCCATTTTTTCATTTTCTCATATTAATTTCATTCTCTTCTTTCCTTTCCCTACCTCTCCCACTTACCCTTCCCCTTCGCCCCTTTTCTTCCTATTTCACATTATCTATTATACCTTTTAGTCCTTATTTACGCTTTCAGTTTCTCACACTAGAGAAACGATTTGGTATTTACACATGTGTCCTATTTATTTCACTTAAGAGTATCGCCTCAATGTGCATCCATTTAGCTATAAATGTCTCTAACTTCTCATTTTTTATGGCTTAGTACTCCATTTTATTAAAAAAAACCCCACATTTTCTTTATCCAGTCTCCAGGTGGTGGGCAATTGGCAAAGTTTTAGCTATTACAAATTGTGCTGCTATGAACATGGGTGCACACATATCACTGTGGTATGATTCTTTCATTTTGTTTTTTAATGTAGGAAAAAGTTTCTGCCAAAAAGGTAGACTGAAGATTGGGAAGGGAGTCATGGGGAGCTGAGATGGGGAGGTTGGGGAAGTAAAAGTATAAAAATGATCAAGATATATCATATACATGTACATATACACATACATGTACATATACATATACATGTAAGGGCTGGGGATTTAGCTCAGTGGTTCCGCCACCAGCCTCCCAAGTGTAAAGTCCTGAGTTCAATCCCCAGTACAAAAATAAAGATATATCATATACATGTACCTAGTCCCCCCAAATGAACTATTAAGTATTGCAAATAAATACATAAAATTTTTAAAAAAGAAAAAATAATACGATTAGAATTTCAAGGAGAAAGTATTTATATTAAGAATAAAAAAGACATATCTACAGGTGGTAAAAAGTAGTTTATTGTTTCAATAAAGTAGTAGAAGATTAGCAAGCCTAAATCTATTTGTATGTTTTATTCTTCACTTTCTTGGAATCAATATTTCATGATCAAGACACAAGGCAATTCATCAGTAAAAGTAATAAAAATTTTTAAATTTCAAGAAGAAAAAAAAGCCTTCAGCAAAGTGAGGGGAAAACCTCACAAACACTAACAACAAATATTAATTACATATGCTTTTTAAAAGTTTACTATTACTCTAACAATAATAAATGCCAACTCCAGCTTTAAGGCTAAATTGATGAGTATTTCAGTTTTTTCCATGTATTCAATTATCTAATATAAACTTTGTATATTTTATTAACTTATCATTCTTATTGCATTGCCAATATAAAAAGAAAGCAAGAAATGATATAAATCCACACCACTGCACAAATATCAAGTTCCAGTTAATTTGATCAAAGATCACCTTGTTTTCAGGCTCAAATATTATTGAGCTAAATTCAAGAACTAACATTTTTCTATTCAATGACTCCCATTCCAGTTTACGGACTTTTAAAAGTCAAAATAATCTACCATTATTTGGGGAAAAAATATATAAGATACTTTAATATAAATATATGTTTTGCATCAATTAGAACAGTCATGCTGTTTAAACTGGTTTGTTGGAAAAAAAAATCCCAAATAGTGATAGACAGGAAATATAAGTACATTCTTGGTGGATCTTGTTTATTGTTGTAAATATCCTTATCAAACATCTACTACATTTAATGGCATTTGCATACTTGAGCACTAAGTTTCTGTTCTGTAAAAAATTAACGTAGCATCTACAAAGTTGTAAGAATTAAGACAACACATTTGAAAGCAGTTAACACAGAACATGGTACACAGAAAACATTTAACAAATGTTTAATATAAAAACAAAATAAAAAACCTACCCCCCAAATCAAATTCTAAAGCCAAAGTAAATCAATCATTATAAACTTCCATATTTACTAGGCATGGTATGCTGTTCTAAGTACCGTCAGTAGCAAGCTCTAAAAGAAACATGAGGGCCGGGGATTTAGCTCAGTGGTTCCACTGCCTGCCTCACAAGCTCAAGGTCCTGAGTTCAATACCCATACAAAAAAAAACCACCAGCAAAAAACCAATAAAACAAACATGAGATTTGTGTCCTAGTTAAATTTAAAAATTGCTTTCAAGTTGTCAGTTATTTATCATTGCTTCCACAGGAAGTGAAAATGAGAAGAATAAAGGAAAATTAAGAAAAAATTAAAAAGCAAGGTAGATCTGTTTGCACTAATATATGGACAGCGTATCATGAAATATTTTTAAAAATAAGTCTACATGAAAAACAAAGAATTAAAGAGCTGACACAAAAATAACTACAAATACACAAACAATTTAAATATACAGATGATGCCAATTTCTTCTTCTAATAAAGGCAAAATAGATAATGAGACCAAAATTATGAAGGAATTTAAAACAGATGAAAAAAAGTTTTTTAAATTTTTAAAAATTATGAACTAAGATATCAAGGAACTAATGAATGAACCAAAATCTACATGGCAAAAAACCAGGGAAATAGTTTTTACAATTCCTTTTGCTCTAAGGGAATGTGCCAGCCTGAAAGAAGTCAATGAGAAATTAAGCCATGGGTCATTTCAACATTAGGAGGACAGAATTAAAAGCCCTGAGCCTATACAAGGTAGAGAGCTTGATAAACCATACTTAGGGCAAATTAATTTGGGACATAAATGGGCTATGACTTCAGCATGAGGATAAATTAAAAATGAATCAGTCCTTTATGTTTATACCTCCAAAATGGTCTAATCCCCAAATTTAAGATTGTGTGAGTCTTGGACTGAAAATGCACTAGGCACCTTTTAGAAATATGGAAAATTTTCCCTGATGGATCACCCTAGGTGTCGTATTATTCCCACAATAAGTTTTTAAACATAATGATCAGCCCCTAGTCATGAATGAAAAGCATGAGAAGCTTTACTGACAGAAACAAACCTCACAAACATTTCAGATTTTAGAACTGTTCCAATTAAATGATATATTTAGGACATTAAAGAAACTTTAATTCAGGGCAAAATAAGCTATAAAAAGTGATTGTGCAGGGCCGGGGATTTAGTTCAGTGGTACCACACCTGTCTCGCAAGTGCAAGGTCCTGAGTTTGTGCCCCGGTACCAAAAGAAAAAACAACAACAACAACAAAAGTGATAATGTAATTGTAAAAAGAAGCAAACAAGTTCTAGAAATTAAAAAATTTAAATTATTAACAGTTAATGAGTTTAGATTAAAAGGTGAAGTAAAACTTAGTAAACTCAAAGGAAGATTGAAAGAAAGCTATTAGAATGTGGTGTGGTGCAGCAAACATGGAATATGAAAGTTAGCGAGGAGATACTGAGAAAGTGTCATGGATATACTGCAATCACACCAGAAAGAGTGTGAAGAAAAGGGTGAAGGTAATATCTAAGGAGAAAATAGGTGAGATTGGTCTAGCATTAAGGCATCAACCTAAAATTTAGAAGATGGTTGTTATGGTATTATGATGGGAGGTGGAGATACCTAAATGATACTAAATTAAATTGTTTCAGTAGACATTTTCTAGGTGAAACAGAAGAAATAATGTAAGAAACTAAGAAATTTTTAGAAAAACTTTGATATCCAGAATCCATCTGGTCTTAACAGATTTGAGTGTATTATTTACATATAAAATTTAGGAGCAACAGAAACATGGGAGCAGATGAGAACTACTCTTTTATCCAAATTTGGATATTATTAAGTATTCATCAAATGAAAAAGTTATTTATTTAATTTTAAAAAAAGGAAATTCCAAAAAATGTTAAGGACTTTTTTAGGCTACTCTGAAGAACAGGTAAAGAGCTTTCTTCACAAATCAAAGAAGTGACTGAAAAATATTACCAGAACTCAGGGAAACAAATAAAAAAGTTGTAGATTCTGGGGAAAAGTTAGGATTCATAGATTGATGAAGCAAGGGAAACCCCATTATGAATAGTCTAGTACCTCTAATGTTAAAAATTTACTGGATGGGTGGGCTGATTTCCCCTGACCTCTCTTGGTGGCTAGAGAAATATAGAGAAATCAGAGCACAGAAAAACTTCTAAGGGCCAATGAAGGTAGAACACCTTAATTCCTACTACCTAAAAGATTTCTACCATTTTATCAGGTACCAATAATCAGATTTCAGATCCATGAACCACTAAAGAAAAGAAATAATCCAGCTGAGCATGGTGGTACAAGCATGTAATCCCAGCACTCTGGGAGGCTGAGGCAGGTGGATTGCAAGTTTGAGGTCAGCCTGGGCAACTTAGCAAGACCCTGTCTCAAAAAAATTAAAAAAAAAAAAAGCTGAGGATGTAGCTCAGTGAGAAGGCCCTGGGTTCAAACTCCAATACAGTAAAAACAAAAATGGAAAGATAAGGCCGGGGATTTAGCTCAGTGGTTCCGATGTCTGCCTTGCAAGCACAAGGTCCGGAGTTCGATCCCCAGTACCAAAAAAAAAAAAAAAAAGAAATGGAACGATGGAAAGAAAATTTATGTAAGGACTCTAAGTAGCCAAAATAAATAAATACAACAGGATAGAGGGAGGGAGGGGAAAAAAAGGGAAAGAGAGAAGAAGGGCTAGAATAGCTAAATAAGTAAAAAAACAAAAAGGGCACTTAGTGATATTAATATTCAGCACACATACACACACAGCTTGTTGAAGCAAACCAAGCAATAACCACACCATATGCCAAATGCCAAACACAGCTTTCCAATAAGCAGGTCAGTAGGTAAAGGCACAGACAGCCAATGGTAACCTAATGGAATAACAGAATAATGCAAGGTGTTTGTCTCTGTTGAGGCACTTAGGGATAGAGAAACAAGCACCGTGTGGTCAGCACGCATGCTGCTTCAGCTTAGAGCTTTAAAATACTTTCAATTCTGCTTATTGAAGTCTGCTAGCAACTTCATAGCCTTTTTAATGTATTGTACTATTTTGCAATTTATTTCAATTTCCAAGCCAATTTTCTGCTTTTATTTGGTCAGCTATTTTTCTTGGCCATAAAGTCTTCATCCACTTCTTTAAACTATTAAAGAATATTCATACAATGGAACACTATTTAGCAGTAACAAGTAACCAACTACCGATACAATGTGGATGAATCTTTGTGTTTGTGTGTGTGTGTGTGCGTGCACACACACATGATGTTTATTTACAATAAACTGCAGAAGAGGGTTTAAACTAATGGATATAGGACTGCACTGGATAATGAAATGCTTTGTGACAAAGATCCATCTGTGTATCATTTAACTTAATTTTTGGAGGGAAACAAAAGTAGCCTTGTACAAATAATAAACTGTGGGTGTTAGGGGTGCAGAGCTCTTGGAAATTAGGCTTGCTACCATTTTGTTCTAGAGAAAGGTCTACTTATCTAATACAAAGGGGCTGAAGAGTAGGGAGAGAAAAGGGGAATTGGTTCGTGGCCTATGAACTCAGTGATGTTTCTAAAGCCTGACTAGAAGAGTCAAAGCCACCCAGAACATAACTAAGAACATGGACAAACCTTAAACTTCATTATCTTTGGTGAAAGAAATTAGATACACTAAAAATACAATTCTATTAACATTCTAGAATAGAAAAAATTAATTTATAGTGATAGAAACAAGATCCAGATCACATAGTAGCTGCTAGCAGTGGGAGGATCTAATTGGGAAGGGGCACAAGCAGACTTTTATACTTACACTTATGTATACAATACTCAAAGCTGATCCAACTGAACACCGAAAATATATTTTGCTATATATAAAGTACACAGCATTGAACATTTTAAACTATTACAAAATTCACTCAGTACCATAGGGTAAGACTTCTAATTAACTATAGGATATTCAAGAGTCTCCTCTTAATTTTTATACTTTTATTTATCTACTTTTGGTACAAACAAAACCAGTGTTTTCAAAGAAGTAACTCAGTTTCATATAAAGTCTACAAACCTTTAGAAATTATCTTCAAGTAAAAGAAAAGTAAATCCTTGTCTTTTTTTTCCATCTTCTCTACAAACTAACCCCATCATTCGAGCTATTTCCATAGACTGGAGAAGTTTTTGTGGTACTTTATACAGAACTAAGACTTCAGTGTCTACCTTAGAGGTTAACTTCTAAGACTGTTACTTCCATGTCACAAGACAGGACTATGGATCTCATTTTCATTAACATTAAAAAATTAGAGGTCAACTTTTCTTTCCAACTATCAAGTGTCTTACCATCTAGCTATCATAAAAAAATAGTCATTAACAAGCTTTATGGCCAACTTTTCTACTGTGCTTTCTTAAGGGTTAATTTTTCTCAGTGAAAGAATTGCTCAACAAAATAGACTGTGTCAACAGACTAAAAGTAAATTCATCCAAAGATCTGTTTTTCTCCCTGACATCTGAATAGTGGTTCTTTGATATATCTATCCCTGTTATCTTTTGGCACATTTTACATGAAACTAAAACTCTCACTCTTAACATAGGTTTTGATTTTTGTTATTGCTAATGATTTATCTATAAAATTCCCCTCAAATCTCACTGTACTCTTCTTGTGTCCTGAGATTTTTTTCCTCTCATGTTGATATATGTTATCCTGCACCATGTGTTCACTACAATTATGCTTACAAAATCGCCCACAGTATACATACTATTTTTTATTTATTTTTAGGTCTATCAAGTAAATACAATTCAATCACTTTATTGTTTAATGCTTTGAACATTAAAAAGGAAAAACAATTGAACAGTTTTTTTCAGGTTATTTCTCAAATCTGATAATTAAATACAGACTGCTTTCTTAAACCAAATTCATCAGCTATTTTAGGGTTTTTGGTTTTAAAACCGCCTTATAATGTAGTTACCTTATTGTTTTTAGTATGTAATACTAATCTTGTGTCATTTTAACACAAATGGAATCTGTTTATCCAGACATAGCCTATGTATCTGAATGATGTCATCAAGTTCTGGAGGAGGCAAAATAGTTTAGAACCTATGACACTGGCTTAACTACTCCTTCAGTGTGTTTATATGATAGTAATTGAAAGCGCAAAGGTTTACTACCTTGTAGAAGTAGTTTAAAAAAATCAAGCAAAAACCAATTTTCCATTGAACCCACAGAGGCAAATCTTATCTTAGGCTACTTCTAAACATGCAAATCCAAACTACAACCCATGGAAATTTACTTCAGCAGGGTGTTCTGAAGCAAATGTCCCAGTTTGAAGTTGTAACCAAATCCAAAAGTTACAACAAATAGGGGTTATACCATAAATGACAGAATAAAAGTTCCTGTGAATTGATGTGCTAAGTTGGCAGTTTCCTTACTACTTCTTTTTAATTTTTATTTGTTTAAATACTGATTGTCCATTCTATAAGATTTGGTCTTTCCCACACTAGATGAAAGAGTCTCAACTCTGGAACTAATGACATTTTGGGATTGGTAATTCTTTGTTTGGAAGGGCTGTTCCACACATTTAGGATATTTAGCACCATCTCTGGCCCCATTCACTCAATGTTAGTAACATTTTTCATGTGTAATAATCAAAAATATCTCCAGTCATTGCCAAACATCCACTGGGAAGCAAAACAAAACAAAACAAAACAAAACAAAACAAAGTCAAACCTTGCTTGATAACTGCTCCAACTAGATGAAAATCTTTTTTATCTTGGCAAAGATCTGGAAACAATCTAAATCATACATTGCCTTCCAAAGCTGCTGTCCAGGTATCACAGAAACTAAACTAAATTAGAAGGAAACTTCTAAAGTCATGCATAATTATTTCTACCCATCAGGCACTAAATCATCATTATTTGAACTAATGATTTATAAACAATGATTCTATTTATGCTGGACATTTCTGTTGGATGAGCTAAATTCTACTCTCTTCATTCTGAAGTAAAATACAATGAGATTTAATAGGAGGATGCAGTGGAAGATGGGGCCAGACAACAAAGATGTCAATGTGATGGAAATTTTAAGCAACCGGACTCATTTTTCTTACTGACATTTTAATAGATACAAGATATATTTTTTTCCTCTGGGTATCTAGACACTATTACATATGTTATTAACTAATTAACTGGTAGAAACTTAAGAAAATTGAACTGCTTTGATATAAGTTCTTAATATTTATTTAAAACTGTTAAGTATTATACAGAGAAATACTGAAGAGGTTTATTCATATAGCTCAATATTTTTGAGTCCATTAATTCACAGGAAATGATACTTTGCTATTCTCTTTTCCTTCTCATTCCAGATTCTTATAATATTCCTCTAAAAATTAAAACTTGAAAAATTACCTTTATGGGATCACCTCCTTTTGATAATCTTATACAATTAGAATCCTGACCATATGACCTATTTTCATTCAATAACCATGTGACCAAGTAGACACTGTTCAAATTTTTAAAAATTTGTGCTATCAAATGTTTAACAGGATGATAATAAAAGTATGTTTAACATTTGTGAACAGACAATAAGGTTCTTACCTACAAGCAACATTTGGATCAGCATTTCTTGAAAGTAACAGATCTACACACTTCAAGATTTGTTCCTCTGAGCCACGAGCAGAACATGCAGTTATCAAAATAGTTTGCTTATCTATATTAAATAGAACAGGAAAAATTTCCACATATTAGAAAGCATATCTAATTTACTTCTTACCATTCAAAATATTCTAAATATTATACTTTAAAATTCCACAACTTCTTTCTAAATCTTTCACTTTTAGCAGATAACTCATCAAAACATGAGATCAGGTATGAATCCCTTTGATCTCCAAAATGTGTGTACAATTCAATTCTTAAATTCCTTCCCCTATTCTCATTTCTTCAAGAGAATGGAAAGTAGTTAAGCACATAGACTCTGTGCAGCCACACTGCTAAGATATGAATAAGTACTGGTTTATTAAAATTAGTCTTGCTGAACTTACGACTGGAAAACAATCTATATTCTCTGGTTTCATTACTTTTTTTTCCATTTGACAATTCTTGAAATCTTGGTTTATAATTTGGCCTTAAGAACTGCTATAACTGCCACATTTATTGTTCTCTTTCAGTCCTTTTCTACTTGATCTCTCTGAACTCACTCCATTTCCTAAAACTCTCCTCTTGGCTCCTATGGCATCAATGGACATCAGAGTAGATTAAAAACAAACAAGAACACTTCATTTGAGAACTCAAGGAATTCAAAATAGGTCACCACAGCCATGGTTTACATTAGTGGCTCAATGCTGACAGAGCAAGATTCCTAGTCCTAGTTTTGCCATTGATAAACTATAATTCCAGTGATGTCTTATTGTACTATTAGATCTAATTTAAAGATGTGAAACTAATACCCACTCTCTTTACCTGGTAGGGCTATTTATGTGTACATTCTGTGAAAAATATGAAGTGTTTTATAACTGTCCATATTTTTCTTATTAGGAAAGAGGAGCAAAAAAAAAAAATCAAATGTTTAAGCAGAATAATTTATAGACTTTGTAAAAATCTCACTCTTAAGTGTTGCTTTCATTGTGTATTTTTAAGTAACATAATAAAAAATAACCCTGTAAGGAATTTTTATAAAATTTATCAAAGAAAACAGAATAAAAACAATTTTATAAATATCTAACATAGATACAAAAATTAATGTGAAAATTAATGAAATAAAATCTATACCTGAATTGTGAAATATGTTGAAATATGTATGAAAAACGTGTTAAAAATAAGTAATCAGTAATTCATTTAAACTGGCCAGGTGTGATGGCACACACCAGTAGTCCTAGCACTCTGGGTGGCTGAGGCAGGAGGAGCCACTGGTTTGAGCTCAGTCTGGGCAATGTAGCAAGACTCTGTTTCAAAATAAAAAATGGTCAGGGATGTAGCTCAGGGTGAAAAGGCTCTTGTTTGCAAACGAACAAAAAATTACACTGAATTTACACAGACTCTTGTTCTTTAAAAGCATTACTGAGTAGGAATTATTTAATAAAATACTGAAACTTGAATTAAATAGACTATCATTGAAGCAATTCTAAGCGATATAATTCAGAGTTGAGTTCCACAGTTCAACAGACTGATTTTCAAGCAATTTCCAGGAAATTATCAGTTTTTTGATGTCTCTTTGAAAGCATTTTTCCTTTTAAAAATAACCAAAACTCTGAAGCCCAGAAGTTAAAAGTTAACATTATATGTTATAAAGATAAAATATCTGGAATCTATCTTCTTAGAATTTTAAAAAATATGTAGGTTTTTCAATTCAATTTTGCATAAATTTATATAATACAACTCGTAGGTTTTTCTCAAGCTGCTTTAATTTTTTTTCACTTTGCATAAATGCTGCTTGGGAATAAAAGAATCACAGTAAACCTAAGCAGTTACATTTTCTCCATCATCTTACCTTTATTAAAGCTTGCATTAGCACCTCTGTCCAAAAGGACCCGAACCAGTTCTATGTTGGCAACACTAGCAGCATACATAAGAGGAGTCCATCCATAACAAAAGATAGACTCTATGTCAATACCTTTCAATATAAAAACAATCTTTTAAAACCCTCTCCACTAAAAATAATAAAACAAAACAATTTTCATTTTAGTATGTGAAAATACTAATATACACCACACAGTTTATTCTACAAGAGAATTTCTTGGTAATAACAGCCTCAGAAAAATAGAAAAAGTTATATAGGGACTTCAAGAAGACTTGCTATCTTCAGTTTCACTGTAGGCACTATATTCCAAGAAATATGATCAGAACATTGTTTTATCATACAATATATAAAATACATATATAGTATAAGAGGTGTCTACATGCTACCTTCTCTCAAAGGGAGTTAGGAAAGGTTTAACAGAGGGAATGTTTCTTAAATTAGAATATTACCCCTGAGAAATAACACACATCTCTCCAATTGTAAATGCCACCTAAGAGACCCTTACCTTCCCTCCAAGCTCAAAACATACAAATGGGTGACTGAAGAAATACAAAGCTAAAAATACAGATTAGAGTTAGATTATGAAAGCTTGTTATGAAATGCAGTCAGTATTTTGTGATTTATGGATCAACATCATTGTATCTGTATTACAAAGACAACACAGACAACTACTATTGAGAATGAGAAAGTCAGGGAGACCAGTACGAGCCTTAATATCTATACAAAAATCAAACCAAGGATAGTGCAGACAAAGAAGAAAGAACACAAGACTCAAAGGCACAATCATTGGAATTTAAAATTATTCTGAGCAGAAGAGATGATGAAAAAGAATAAATAGCTATCAGGTCCCTTAGAAAAATGAGTAACAAGCAGTGAGCTAGAATAAAGAGGAATAGATGACATACCTGGCCTTAGTAATAAAGTTTTAAATACCCACTATTCAATATGAGACCAGTAATAACTATTAAGAAAAGGCAAAATTATTAGATCTTAAAGTCCTCAAATTATTAACGGTACAAATCCTTGGAATTACATGATTTTCCCTCAACAATATTGCTTGGTTTGGTCATATAAAAAAGGGAAAAAAAAGGCTGAACTGATTAAAAAAAAAGAAAAAAAACAAACTAATTGGGGAGAAACATAAAAGCTGTAATACCAGGATAAAAATACAATTAAAGCAACGAACATAACTCATTACATTTATGTAAAGCCTCTTCAATAAGATCAAGATTTAGGTGGCAATCTATGTGACCTAAGAAATATTTGCTAATCTCAAGAAAAGAAGGAAAATAGAGTAATTTTGTTTTAAAGAACTTGAATATGAAACATCACTGAATATGGGCCTAGCTTGACACTTTGTAACTTACAGATTTTATAGTCTCTGGCTATAAAGTGTTCCACTTGCGAAGATGAAAGTCATATTACTTACTGTGGAAATGCAAACTTGGGAGGGGGCTGATTTTTCTGTTGAAATACTAAGTCACTGAAAAACTAATATCCAATTCTCAACTGTCTCACTTCAATATAAGGTACATGATAATCATTGGGAGAATACACTAAATTAAATATATATATATATATAAATGTTAGTACATCAAAGAGTAATAAAAACTGGAGACATCAATAAAAAAACTCCAGACATTCTGAAGCTGATAAAAGTAGCTCCCTCAAACGGTGCTTTCATTTTCTGCTATCTGGCCCAGACCCCATTCCACCAAAACCAAATAAAAAACAGAAAGAGAAAACTACCATGTACATAACTAGAAACAATTATCGAAAGACTCGTATCATAGCCAAGTAAATGCTGAACATGAATGATCCAAACTTGAAAAAGTTTGAAGAATTGATGATTGTTAGTTAGGCTGACATTCCAAATGTGAGGATGGACACATAGAAAATAGGAGACAGAGAACTCAGACTCAACTAACATATGTAGGACAACTGGTACATTAACATTCATTGTGTTTTAAATAGAAAAGCAGTGCAAAGCTTTTAAAATGAGGGGGGTAAGGCTAAGGGAAATTTAAAAAAGGAAGACATGTTATGTACATGTAACAACTTCCTACAATGAATGCAATTATTGTGTACTGCAATTGTGTACTAATAAAAATTTTTAAAAAGAAAAATAAAAGGAGGCACCCTTGTGAACTTAAACAATTATTTTCAGTGGACACAATCTCTTTACTCTCACCAGAATCTAGAAGCTCCTCTACTAAGGAAATATCTCCGGTAGTCAATGCCTTCTTGAACATTTCACTCTTTTCTTCAGTGGGAAATGGCCTTTTTAATTTCTTAAAAAGCAGAAAGTAAAAAAATACCGATTATACATATTTTCATTTCCACTGCACCAGTAAACAATGTTTAGTTAACTACATGGATCTGTTGTGGCCAACATGAACAACCTGTGAAGAATTCATGTCCAAAAATTACTTTTAAAGGGAGTGGGCAATGAAAGGTCCAATCCCATGTGAAGAGTTACATCTACAACCCAAGGGAAGAGCATCCAATGAAAACGAACTCTGGGAAGGAACAAAAGCAAAAATGTGAGGGTTTGGTCATGCGCAATGGCCCGCTCATACTATTTCGAAGCACCGGTAAAAGCTAAAGAAACACGTGCGAGGAAGTAACAGATTCCACCCGGCTAGCCCTCGCCTTCGAAAGCCACGGGAGGCCACTATCATGTGCAATCCAAACAAGGCCTCCTCCTCTACCTGACACGCCTTGTCCAGATACCCAATCTCCCAGCCATCGTCCTCGCTATCGCTACTCTCGCCTCCTCCGGCCACTGGCAAGCCCCGCAGCAGGCCCGCCGCCATGCCTGCCCCTCAGCTCTCTTAGCACTTGCGCACCGCGAGGCGTAGCGCTGCGCGGCAAAGAACGACGCACGCTCGCACGCTCGCGCTTTGGCCGTCAGCGCAGGCGCGTAGCTGCACGCAGCTGCCCCTCCCCCCCGCCCCGCCCCTTGTCTCCATGTTCCACTTGTGGCAAGAGTCGGATAACCCTCATCTTTCCTTGACGCCTCCCTCATCACCCCGTTAACCTGCTGTCAAATGAGTGCCCCCTCTGAGACAGCTTCTCTTGGCTAAAATACATCCGTAAGGGGCACTACCCAAACTTGCAAGAAGCCATTGGACAACGGGAGCCCTCGAGGAGCCAAGAAAAAGTACCTTCCCAAAGAATTATTAACTTCTAGTTTATGTGATCTCATATCTCAGCTTAGATTTGCAAACGTTAGACCATCAAAATGCTTTCCTATTATGAAGTTTAGATGCCTCAGAGAAAAAAATCAGTCATAAAGAAAGGTTGTAAGGAACACTGTATTCAAAGAACTGGGATGAACTAAATGATTAAAACATTCAGGGAGCGAATAAATAATAAAAGCAACCTCAGGTGAAAGCAGCCCATGGTCAAATACAATTTTTTGCATCTAACATTTAGGTGGTGTTGATAATACTTTATCTTTGCCACCACAGAAAAGTAGTTTCATCAAGGAATACATTTACATACCCCAAGATGATTTAAAAGGAAAATGGCTATGAACTATTTGAAAACTTATGCAGTACACTTTTTTTCTTAAAGATTCTTTGATGCAAGATTTTGAAATTATTTACTTCAGAGACTCTCAAAGATATGTATTTTTAAGTAGGTTAGTTATTTTGGGCCCACATTTGTCTACGTGCACCCATTCAATAAATGTTAAAATCATTAAATATAACTAGGAACAACTAGGTTTGGACAAATGAAGCCCTGAGAGGCAAAATTTAAGGAGGTGAGTATGTTTAAAATTTTGCCCCCCAGGCACCTAACTTAATTCACCCCAGTTGTTACCCTGCTTGAATAAGAAAGGAGGTCTGAAGCTCCAGCTTCTTGAGGACAGGAGTGATGACAAGGAGACCTTGTGGGGCTAAGTAAGGAATTTGGATTTTACTCTAAAAGCAATTGAACACTGAATATTTTTAAGCCAATGAAAGGCACATTCTGGAGTGTGTGTGTGTGTGTGTGTGTGTGTGTGTGTGTGTGTATGTAAGAAACTAGCTTTTTTTGTAGAGAAGGTTTTTTTGCTTGAGCAGCTGGCTTAGGTCTCATTTAGTAAGATGGGGGAAGACTGCAGGATAAACCTGAAGATATAATGAGCGTCCAAAAATGCAACATCGAACAGCTAAATGTAGCTTTCCAGTGGATAGCTGAATATTCCAGTAAGGCTCTCAGGAGACCCTGTCTTAGTGATATATATTTGGGAGTTATCCATATACAAGTGGTTTTTAAAACCTTGATATCTACTCAGCAAATTTTCCTAATCAAAGATATGATTATTCTAAAATTTATGTGGAAATACAAAGGAACTAAAATATCTAAAATAATCCTGACAAAGAATAAGAGGAATTGCTTTTCTTGATAGCAAGATTTATGTGTAGTATTGAATTCAGCACTTTGTGGTATGGATCACCGGAACAGAATAAAGAACCTAGAAATAATACCATACAATGGCCAACTGACATTGGACAAAGATACATGATCAATTCAATAGAGGAAGGATAGTCTTAAAAAAAAAAAGGTGCTGCAGCAACTGAATATTCATAGATTGAAAAAAATGAAACTCAATCTAACCTTCATGCCATCTACAAAATTAACTCAAAGTTGATCATAGATTTACATTAATGTTCGTGGTAGCATCATTTATGGTAGCCAAAAAGTAGAAAACAGCTTAAATGTTCATCAATTGATGAATGGTTTTGACCTTGGGCTGCTTTTATTTGCAGTTGCATGTATTATTTTATTGCTCTCTGGATGTTTAAATCATTTGGTGGTTCCCAGTTCTTTGGATCCATTTTTCCCATAGTTCTTTCATGACTTGTCTTTTTCCTTTGAAATATGTAAACTTCATACTAGGAATGCATTTTGATGGCCTAAAGTTTGTAAATCTAAGATGAGATCTGAGATCACATGGATAAACAAAATTAGTATAACCATACCATTTGTATTAGTTTCCTAGGGCTACTGAAACAAATTACTACAACCTACATGGCTTATAACAACAGAAATTTTTTTCTTTTTCACAGTTCTGGAGGCTAGAAGTCTGAAATCAAGGTGTAGGCAGGGCTATGCTCCCTATGAAGCCTCTCGGGGAAGATCCTTCCTTGCTTCTTCCTAGCTTCTGGTGGTTGGTGGCAATCCTTGGCAGTCCTTGTTTTGTAGACATTTCACTTTAATCTTTGCCCATCTCTTTATGTGGTATGCTCCGCTTTGTGTATGTACCCCAATTTTCCTCTTCTTATAAGGACACCTGTCATAGTGGATTGGGACTCAATCATCCTAATCTTATGTGACCTCAGGTTAACTTGATTGCAATTGCAACCATAATTCCAAATAAAATCACATTCATAGAGTCTGGGTCGAAATGAACTTTTGGGGAACATTGCTCAACTCAGTATACCATATATATCACTTAGCATGTTTTCAAGACCCCATGTTGTACCCTAAATTCACACTTTATTCCTTTTTATGCTGAATAATGTGTGAGGTAACATATCCTATTAAAAGACTATTATAATTGAAACCTAGAGAAATGGCAGGAAAAGTGGAAAAAGCATATGCATTCAAAAGTTATTATGAATTAGAATTAATAGGATTTGGTGAGAGGGAGAGAAGTCAAAGCTAACATGACTGGAACAATGAGGAGGAAAAGATTTGGAGGAAACAGATAAATTATATTTTGCACAGAAACAGCCTAAAAGAACATCAATGACCAGATAAGCGTGGAGCTCCTCAGAGAGGCTATTGGTTAAGCTTCAGAAGTCATCTTCCTAAGAGGTATTAATGGACTTATTAAAATGATGTTTATCAAGAGAGAAAGGAGCTGAAATTGGGAGCTAGGAATAAATCTTTAAGGATCTATTATTCCTTTAGGAAACCATCAAAGGAAAAGAAACAATAAAGAGGCTTAAGAAATAGTAATCAGGGCCAGAGATTTAGCTCATTGGTGCCACTGCCTCATAAGCTCAAGATCCTGAGTTTGATCCCTGGTACCAAAAAAAAAAAAAAAAAAAAAAAAGAAAGAAAGAGTAATCAAACAAAAGACAAAAAAGAGATCAGTGCTTCAAAAAATATTGCACTGAAATGTAACCCAACATAATGATGACAATAGTCATTTTATAGTCTCCTATATTGTCAGTCACCATTATAAGAGCTTTACAAATATTGTCAGTTAACCTTCACATGATCCGATTAAAGTAAATACTATTATCAACTTTACAGAAGGGAAGGTAGAGACATAGTTTAAGTCTCTTGCCCGAGGTTACCTGTTGAAAGGGCAGGAAACAGTCCATATTTTAAAATCATGAATAGTTAACACATATAGCACTTTCAATGTGACTTGAGACTTTAAGTAATGTATATCTACTGATTCACATAATTCTCACTCTAGCTTTTTCTTTTTTTTTTCTTAAATTCTTTTATTGGTACATTTTAGGTATACAACACAATTACATTTCTCATTGGAAATTGTACCTTTACATGATGCATCTTGGTTCTTATTTTTTCCCCATTCCTAGCCCTCCCTTCACCCCCTCCACCTTTCCCTATTTACAAAGACTTTATTTCCATTTTTTCCATTTCTCATCATTTTTCCTTTCCCTTCTTTCCTTTCCCCCGCCCCTCCCACTATCCCTACCCCTTTGGACCTTTTCTTCCTATTTTGCATTATCAATTATTTATTCTAATCATTGGTACATTTTAGGTATACAATATAATGACATTCATCATTGGAAATTTGCACCTTTACATAATCTCTCTTGGCTCTTATTTTTCACCCTTGCCCAGCCCTCCCTTCAACCCCTCCATTCCTCCCTATTTACAAAGATTTTGTTCCTATTTTTCCAATTTCTCATATTAATCCCATTCCCTTCTATCCTTTCTCCTAGCCCTCCCACTTCCTTCCCCTTTGCCCCTTTTCTTCCTATTTCACATTACCTGTTATACATGTTAGTCCTTATTTACACTTTCCGTTTCTCACACCAGAGAAACTATTTGGTATTTATACACGTGTGTCCTATTTATTTCACTGAAGAGTATCGCCTCAATGTGCATCCACTTAGATATGAATGTCTCTAATTTCTCATTTTTTTATGGCTGTCACTCTAGCTCTTTGAAGTGCTATTATCTCTTCATTTTATACATGAAGAAGCTGAGGTATAGAAAGGTTATATAAACTGCCCAAGATCATACAGGTAGGATGGTCTGAATTCATACTAGATTCTCTGACTCTAGAGTGGTGTTCAGATTTAACTTGGAAAGTGTAATGTCCCCCAAAATCATTCTATCTTTCGGGGAATAGTTGTTTCTTCCATTTATTGACTCTCCCAGGGAAGCACTCGTTTTTCAAAAGTTTCACTAGAAAATTGGGCTCAGAATAAACTATGATTCATTTGCAGGCAATTCTCAAAGTTTTATTTCTGATCATATAAAAAAATCTGTAATTTGGGTTTGTTTGAAAACATCTGGGAATTTCCACAGAGTGACTTCCTGGGATGGGTCAGAAAACCACCTACCTCACTCATTAATGACTGCAGTGTTCTGCGTGATTCACTGATTACAGGAGACTGGTGAAACAGGCTGAGAAAACAGTGGCACATGAGGAATAAATATTACTCAAGTTTTCTGTAGTTCCTGTATTTTTTCAGAATTAACTTTCTAAGCTTTGACTCAGAGGTCAGTGATGATTAGCTAATATGGTTCATTTTGTCATAACAAACGATGATGTTGCACTCTTTGGGGAGTGCCTCAAAGCCAATATTATCGGATTTTTAAAATTCTTATTTTATTTTTATAAGGGAATGTAAAATATATGTGGTACTTTGAAAAATTTGAAAATATTCTATTCTGATACTGAAATCTTTACCCTTTTTATGATCTAGCTGGGTTAACTCCATTGGAAATAATTTTAAGGACTTAAAAATGGTAAAAATATTTTTTCACTTACTATAATTTATATTCACAAAATAGCCAGAGAAAAGGACAAGCAATTGCTTTTTATTTTATAGCATTAATTCATTCCACAAGTACTTAACTGTACTGTTACTGTATTTTGTAGGCATCAGGGTAAAAGTTGTAAGGAAGACAGGCAGGATCCTTGATGTCAGAATGTTTTTAGTCTATCAAGAGAAACAAATTAATAAATACATAATTAAATACCAGATAATGGTAAGTTGTCCATAAAAATTAACCAAATATAGAAGATAGAACATCATGGAGGCAAATGAAAATTTTAAATAGGAATTTTGGTGAGGTCCTCTCCAAGGTGTTATTCTTAGCATGATGCGGAAATTTTTTTGGGGGGGGGTACCAGGGATCAAACTTAGGACCTTGCACTTGCGAGACAGGTGGTGGAACCACTGAGCTACATCCCTGGCCCCCATGATGGGAAATTTTAACAATCTGGATTGCCAGTTTAAAAGGCCACTGGCTACAAGAGGAAAATATTCCATGCATGGGAGCATAAAAATTATAAGAATTGATGTAAAGTGTTATGTTACTGGCTTTGGGGTCACAAAGACAAGATTCTTGGTGTTCTGAACAAAGAATTGGACAAGACAAGCTGAAAAGGTAGTGAGGATTTGCATTTATTGAAGGTGGAAAAGGAGTACACTCTGCAGAGTGAGAGCAGGCCACTAAAAAGCCTACAGCAGCCACAGTGGTAATGGCGGGGTCTTTTGTATGTGGAATTCACAGATTGCTTCTCCCACATGCAAACAAGGTGTTTGGGATGGTTGTCCTACCAGAAACTCTCTTAGTGTGATATCGTACAATACTTGAGCTATCCTATCAAAGGCATACTGGGTTTTGCACCAGTATGCGATTTTTGTTGATTTTAATATGTAGCTGTGATTGGAAAAGGCTTTGGGAAGAAGGCTTGGCCTAGGACAGTTACCTACATCCAGTATAAAAAGTAAACAAAACAAAACAATACAAAAAAGTAGAATATTAAAGTTAAAAAAGAGGAGTAAATTCTTATTTAAATTTATTTGTTTCTTAATATTGTTAAATTAGAGAATAGAAAAATTCCTTAAATAAAGAAGGAAAATCATCGGGAAATAATGAAAATGGATATTGGTTGAAAAGTACTGTATAGGTTATACAATAAAAAGAATTAATAGTTAATGAAAATGTCTGTGTCATGTTTGTTTCTTCAAATATTCTAGTTTGGAACTCAGGGTTGAAAATGATTGTGGAAAAAGGATATGGGAGGGTGGCACTTATCTATGGAGGTGGCTAACTATCAAATTTAGGATATGCACATTGTGTGGATAGCAGATTAGAATGTCTGATAGAAAAGAAATCACTGTTGTCAGACCCTGAGCCTCTACCACCTTCTGGGGAACCTCTTGTACCTTGTGGTCTGAGAAGAGCTTCAAGCAGTTTCACACTTTCAAACAAAGAGATAGCTGAATGATCCAATATGAGCACCCTACCACGATCCTGATGATAACAGAATGGAACAAGGGTGAGAAGCAGCTGCTAATCCTGTATAAAACTAAGTTCCTCAGGTCTGACTATATCAATATAGGTGAGTTCATCAATTAAAAAAAAAGATAATTAGAATCTTACAGCTCAATGCTAATCAAGCTTTCTTCCACTTGTGAATGGACACAGCATAGTAATTGTGTCCACACTGACCTAGAAAGTATACGAGAATGAGGATGAAGATGAGTTCCTGTATATGGTGTATGCCTGTCTGGTATGTTTGGAATGAAACTGTCAGTGTAAGACTATACCAGTGCATCTAAGGGTTTTGAAACCCATACCAAGGGAGGGGAGAGGATGTACCCACTGCATTTGATCAGTTTATCTAGTCACAAGTCATTAGAACAGTCACATTCCCACCTAGACATTTAAGGAAGTTGCTTTTTTGTATTTCATGCAGAAAAACTGAACTTCAAATGCACACACTCAGCTTTGGAAGGTTATGTTGGTTGACTTAGATATCTTCTTTTCAAATTTTAGAAGTTTATAATACTTTGCATCCTCAGCTTCCAATAAAATAGACCTTCAGGTTATTTTAATGTTCCTTTTTCCCCCGGTAGGAATTTGCAGTTTAAGCAGCAGTTTAAAGGAGTTGAGGGACACTGAGTCTGTTCTCTAGATTCACAGAACCTGCTGCCTTTTTATAGAAACATTTCTATTCAAGTAAAGAAATCCCCCTATGGATGTCTCTAAGCCAGAGCTGTCAAGCAGAACTCCCATATGCCTTTGCATTCACACAGAACAGGGTCAGGGGGTGTGAAGGAAAGCAGCAGCTCCAGGTTCCTGATCCTAGCAAGAGCATGGCTAGAGACTGCCCCAGTAGTACTAGAAAGTTCTTACTTGATCTCTCCTCTAGCTAGTTACACACAGGAAAGCACTATTTCCACTGCTCAGTGGGAAATAGGGCCCTAAAATAATGTATAATTTTGCTGTAGAGGAAATTTCTTCTGTTTTGGATTTTCTCTAGTCTGAGACTTCAAACTGGTGCCTGCTTTGGTAAGTGAATAAGCACTATATTAGTACTATTCCTTTAGGATGTGGTAGAAATAACAGAATGGTGAAGCCAGAAACATTGAAGTTCAGATGCACTCTCTTTGCCTTTTGGCTTAAAACTACAGATGATAGATTTTTAAATGTCAATGTGTGTAATTAATTACGTTATTAAAAGATTCTCATGTTTTTCAGAGGAGTTCAGTCAGACAATAGTCAGGATTCTCCAACTCTATATCCATGTCAACTGAAGAAAACAGCACAAAGAGACATACACTCTTGGCAAATAATTATGTTCAGAGTTAAATCGCTTCCTGATGCAACCTAGAATAAACCACCAGTGCTCCTTGCTACCTGCATGGGTGTCCTTATTGACTCTTTTTGAGAGTGTTACTGAATTATCACCATCACACCACTTGAGGCAGTAGCAGGCCACAGTCAGCACTTGGGCTTAGTTGTCTTTGGTGTCACTGTGAGAGTCATTTACTGTCATGGAGGGAAAAGCAACATTGCTGCATCTGGGACCTTGGCTCCTCATCACAGGTATTCCCAACTCTCTTTGCCCTGTATGTGTCTGTCTATAAGGACAACTTTTAATACGTATATTTTTATATTATGTAAATTCTCAGAGAATTTGTATATGTCATTATATCTGAGATTCTTGTAATTACTGTGTGATCAGTAAGATTCCTGCAACACTTTTTTAAAACTAACAAGCTGAAAGGAGTGACCTTTATTTATAGAACCCTTTAATCTAGTATATTTTTGACATACTAAATGAATAAAAGCATAGCTAAAACCTTCAAAAAAAGAATGGCTGACAGATTTGAAGCATTATGACAGAGAAAGAGGAATCAGGAATGACCTCTAAACTTAGAGGTCATCAATCAGTTTGGTGAGTGGTGGTGGTTATTTACCCCAGTAGCAGTAAATGGATAGAAAAGCAGAGATATACAGTGTATGTATGCATGAGTGAGGCCAGGTCAATGCTCAACCAATATTAAGAGTATTAGTTCAGGATTCGTGATGTAGAGAGTGCTAATTAAGTTCCAGTGCCAGTTAATCTTGTCAACTTGACTGGATTAAGAGACTCCTGGAGAGGTGATTGGATCATGTGGGTGCTCTACTCATCCATGGATTAATCCACTGGTCTTCTAGCTGAATGTGCTGTATAGTGGTAGGAGCCAGTTGAAGACGATGGGTCATTGGGAGGGGCCGTGTCTTTGGAAGCTATGTCTCTCACTGGTGCTCTTTCCCTGTGCTCTGCCTCCCAGCTGCCATGAAACAAGCAACTTTCCTCCATCATGCCTTTCTGCCATGTTTTCCTTGCTTTGGAGCTGTCTAACCACAGTGACCAAAATAAACCTCTCATCCTTTAAGTTGTGAATATTGGATATTTTGTCCCAGGATTGAGAAAACTAACTTGATGCAGTTCTAGAAGATGCTGAATATAGATCCACAATTTGAATTACTAGTTTTCTAGAATTATAGTCTTTGGCTTTGTTTCTTGTTTTAATCAACTTGCCAATTTATTCATTTGCTTCACTTATAGAGACAACCTCATAAGCTTTTTAATTGCCCATGTAATTTTATTTTTACATTATTTATTTTTCCTCCTAGATTTTTAATGTATATCCTACTGCACTACAGATACAGGCATGGTGGAAGAGAGTACCTCAAGACTATGATAACCTTTACTCAAAACATTTACAGTTATAGACTGCTTGGAAATAATAATAGCTCATAAATACATGGGCACTTGTGTTAAAAACATTTCAAAAATAACAAGCTTAAAAAAGAAATTAAAAAGTAACTAATGATCAAGTCCCAGAGCATTATTTCCAAAACTTCCTTGATTACCAAACAGTTTAAAAATGGTAATATACCAGGTTGGAGATTTAGCTCAGTGGTGCCACCATCTGCTTCCCAAGTGCAAGGTCCCAAGTTTGATCCCTGGTACCAGGAAAAAAAAAAAAAGTAATATGCTGATGAGCACCAAGAAGAGCTCAACAGATACAATGGGCTCTTGAATTATAGTAGATATCAAAAAATTGGCTTTTAAACAGACTAATTGCTACCATAAATGATCAAATTTATCATATGTTTAAAATACAATGTATTTTAAATAACAATAATTTTTAAATTATATGACAAGATACATAAATTTTTACACATCAAAATGAATATAAAATTGGTGGCCTATAGTATGTCGTTAACTGGAAAATGTAGTTAGCCATCCATATCCACAGGTTCCACATCTGCATATTCAACCAACTACAGATGGAACTATTTGAAAAAAATTGCATGTGTATTGAAAGTGTACAGACTTCTTTTCCTTGTTATTATTCCCCAAATAATACAGAATGACAATTTTTTTTGGTACCGGGAATTGAACTCAGGACCTTGCACTTGCGAGGTAAGCAGTGGAACAACTGAGCTAAATCCATGGTCCAGAGTAACAATTATTTTATAGCACTTATATTGTATTAGGTATTATAAGCAATTTAGAGATGATTTATACTTTTTAGTTCAAACAACAGTAATAAGCCACATAGTTAATTCAAATTTGCAAAATCACTCTTTCAAATAATTCTAAGAATTTTCATAAGTAATCTAATATCCATAATTACCTTATAAATCCTTTGAGAAACAGAGAGGTAGATGTGATCATTTGCATTTGATAATTGGGACACTAGATCAAGATCATGTCAAAGAGATCTGAGAGTTAAAACTAGATTTAAAATGATCTAGATCATTATTACCTCATTAGCTATCTTTCAGAGTAGAAGATTTTACTTTAGGATAAATTTTTTCATTTATTCTTTTTGGTACATAAACACATAAAATTATATATATTAATGGAGTACCATGTAATGTAATGTTTTGTACATTTGTATAATGTTTAAATAAAGTTAAACATAGATATCACCTCAAACATCATACCTTTATGGTAAAAACTTAAAATCTTTAAATCTAGCTTTTTGAAACATGCAGTACATTATTTACAGTCCCTCTATTGTACAATAGAATAACAGAGTGTACTGCTTCTAATTGTTACTTATAGCATACCAGAAGTTACTGCTTCTAATGGTTACATAGTACCTATTGATCAACCTTTCCCCATCTCTCTCTGTCTCTTCCCCCTCTCCCTGGCCTCTGGTAACCACCATCCTCTTCTCATTGTCTTCTGATATCAACTTTTTAAGATTCCATATATGCATCAGATCGGAAAGTATTTATTTATCTGTGTCTGGAATATTTTGCTCAACAGTGATTTATAGTTCCATCCAGGTTGTCACAAATAAGATTTTATTATTTTTTTATGGCTGAATAGCATTTCCAGTGTATACCAGATTTTCTTTATCTGTTCATCGGTTGATGGACACTTGCATTTTTTCTATTTCTTGTCTATTGTGAATTGTGCTGCAATGTATGTAGGTGTACAGATGTTTATTTGATAGGTTGATTTCATTTCCTTGGCTATCTAACCAGCAGTGGGATTACTGGATCATATGGTGGTTCTATTTTTAACTTTTTGAGGAACCTCCATAGTGTTTTCCATATTTGCTGTGCCAATAGTGTGCAAACATTTCCTTTTTCTCCATATCCTTAGTATACATTTTAAGAAGAATTAAAACCATCCAACAAAAGATTAAACTTTAAGTATTTAAATACTTCTTACCACTGGTCTCTGAGATACCATATCAAAGCTAGTTCCATTATAAAAATTTCATAAGAAAATGGAGGCAAAAATGGTGAAACAAAGTACAAAGTAAATTTTTATAATTCTACTTTATAAAATGTATTGTCCTTAATAGTTGTAAATTCTATTCAGGTAATGCATACTTTTTTGTTACTGCTTGAAAAAATAACTCATAGATATAACTCATTTTTCTATTGGAATTAGACTTTCATTTCATTTTTTATAATGAAATTAATTTTTGTATTACTTGTTCACATTATAGTGGAAATTGATTTTTAGTTATACAATATTTTGTAAGTAAACATAATATAAATGATTATTTCCCTGTAGTAGACTTCTCTTGTATGTGTATATTGGCATGTCAAAGTAGCTCTCATTTTTCAATGCTGCAAGAACATACAAGGACATAGAGATGTCAACTTAATCTTAGAAAATGGACTTACGCAACACTGCTATGGTAGAATGCTCTTAAATGGTTGTATGAACCTGAAGAAGATGAACTCTTATATATATAAAAATTTTATGTATATGCATATAGAAATTTAAATTAATTATAGCCTGCATGTATTTGGTTTAAAGCCATTCTTGGATTTGTCACATTAAAATAGACTAGTGGTATAGTGGTACAGTTTTTGACCTCCAAGAAAAATTCAGAAATGTGTCTTTTATAATTTTTTATTTAGAGAACCTTGAATAATCCAACGACAGGCAATGAAATTGAAGCAGTAATAAAACATCTACTGACTAAGAAAAGCTCAGGACCTGATGGATTGGCCACTGAATTTTACAAGGATTTCAGGAAAGATCTATTTCTAAGACTTCTCAAATTCATTAATGAAATTGAAAGGGAAGGAGTACTTCCAAAATTGTCCCTAATCTAGCATTACCCTGATTTTAAAACCAAATAAGGACCAAACTATAAAATAGAACCACAGACCAATTTATTTAATGAACATAGGTGCAAAAATCCTCAACAAGATACTGGCAAAGGTAATGCAACACACCATTAAAAAGTAGCCTAGCTAAAGGTAGGCTTCAACCCAGGGATAGTTTCAACATATGCAAATCAGTGAATGTGGTACATCACATAAGCAAAAACAAGGAAAAAAAAATCACATATTCATCTCAATAGATGCAGAAAAAGCCTTCGAAAAAATCCAAATCCATTCATGATAAAACCCCCAAGAAAATAGGTATAGAAGGACCTTATCTCAATTTGATAAAAGTCATTTATGACAAACCTACAGCCAACATATTAAATGGGGAACAGGTGAAAGCATTCCCTGTAAAATCAGGAATTAGGATAAAGGTGTCTACCATTACCACTTCTGTTCAACATAGTCTTCAGAATGTTAGCCAGAGCAAGCATGCAAAAGAAAAAAAATAGAAGGAATATGTGTAGAAAAGGAAAATAAAAAGTCAAATTATCCTTTATGACATGATCCTCTACATAGAAGACCCCAAAAATTCTACCAAAAGACTCCTAGAATTAATAACCAAATTTAGCAATGTAGCAGAATACAAAATCAACACACAAAACATGACTAGACTACCGTACATTAGTAATGAACCCATTGAGAAAGAAATTAGGAAAATAATACCATTCACAATAGCATCAGAAAAAATTAAAGATTTAGGAATTAATCTATGGGAAGTAAAAGACCTCTTCATTGACAAGTACAGAACTCTGAAAAAGGAAATAGAAGAGGACATCAGAAAATGAAAAGATATCCCCTGTTTTTGGATAGGCTGAACTTATATTGTCAAAATGACCATACTTTCAAAATTGATGTACAAATTTAATGCACTTCCAATCAAAACACCAATAGCAGACCTCACAGAACTAGAAAAACCAATTCTAAAATTCATATGAAATGAGAAGAGACTCAGAATAGCAATCCTAGGCAACAATAGTAAAGAAAGAGGCATCACAATCCCAGATTTCAAGTTATATTACAAAGCTACAGTATGGTGGTACTAGCACAAAAACAGAAATGTAGATCAATGGAACAGAATAGAGGATGCAGAAACAACTCTAGGAACACTCAGATACCTTATCTTTGACAAAGAGGCCAAATCTTTGGCTTGAGGAAAGATAGCCTCTTAACAAATAATGCTGGGAAAATTAGCTGTTCACTTGCAGAAGATTGAACCTAGACCCATATCTCTCACTATGTTCTAAACTAAAATCAAAATAAATCAAATATTTAAATATTAAAACAGACGAAACTTGTTAGAAGATAACAATTTATAAGCATAGGCAAGGATTTTGAACAGAACCCCAGTGGCACAAAAAATAACGTCAAGGATCAACAAATGTGATTTCATTAAATTGAAAAGCTTCTGCACAGCAAAAGAAACAACCAACAGAATGAAGAGATAACCCACAGAATAAGAAATAAATTTTACCAGCTTTTCATTGGACAGAAGACAAATATCTAGAACTCAAAACAGATTTTCCAAAATTAACATCCCAATGAAAAAATGGGCAACTGAAAATGAATAGACACTTCTAAGAAGAATAAATGGCCAATAAATACATGAAAAAGCCATTCCTCCATATTTATTCCCCTTATGTCAAACATTCCTTTTCCCTTTTATTTCATTTGTGACCTCTTTTTATAATTGTGACCTCTGTTTCCTTTGCTCATCTTCTTCTGACTTACCCTTAAACAGTTAGATTCTCTGTTTTAAGCCCTTTGCTGTAGCTGTTTCTTCCGTACACAATCATTTCTCTGTTATTTCAACTAGACTAATTCATTCATCTTTTTCAATTTTTTGCTTAAATCTTACCCTCTCAATAAGGACTGTAACACTCATCCATTTAGCATTCCAACCAACTCCTTCATCCTCTACCATGCCTTTACCCTGCTCTATTTTTTGTTTTATTATATAGTTGTTAAACCTAATATACCACAGTATGTTATTTTCTTATTTATGTTTATCCCCTACTAACATGTAAGTGCCTATAGTAGACATTTGCATTTTATTCCCTGATATATCTTATGACCCTAGAATACTGGTGCAATCAAGCAGACTGAAGTGGATGCCAATCACAAATGTCACCCCAATCCTGTATCTATAACTTAAAGCTAGTCAAACACATTTTACACTAATAAACACAACAAAGCCCTATTTCCTAGGGATCTATTGCTATGTTCTCTTTGCTAACTTTTATCACTACCGCTCTTTACTGTCACTGGGCCTGAGTCTTGGGCATCAGCCCCCTTTCCTCCCCTTGGCCCAGTCTCTAAGAATCTCAGATCCTCACAAGCAAATTTGGTCCGCCACTATACAGGTTCAACCATTCTCTCTCTTCCCATTTTAGTTCTTTATGCTAAGTGAGGTGACTTCTGATAATGTTTCTCCATGTCCTGGGCAAGGCTGTTGCTTTCATGGCAATCATGGAACTCTTTTTACCACTTGGGCTCTTTCACCAAGTGCCAACCCTGAGTTTCTGGAGACTTAGCAATTGCCAAAATGAGCAAAAATGTTTTATTGTGTAATGCTCTGCTGGAAAGGGGCTCCCATGATATTTCCTTCCTTGTGGAGCCTTTGCCAAACATTATGTTTTACTGAAAGAAAACATATCATTCTTTTAGTGATTCCTACCTTCTGGTCTACTTAGCTTTTTTTTCTTTGGCACCGGGGATCGAACTTGGGACATTGTGCTTGCAAGGAGGCAGGAGGCAGAACCACTGAGCTAAATCCCCAGCCTGTACTTAGCATTTTTAATGCACCTATTTAGTGAGAAATTTTATCAGCACTGGCTCAGGTGTTATAAATGCGTTATTATTTTTAATTCTTAAAACAACCTTAGACATGAGGGTAATTTTTATAGACAAGGGATCTGAGACCAGAGAGCTTAAATATTTACCAAGTGTCACATGAGTAATAGCTACATGGAGGGATCTAAAGCCAGAACAATTGGCGTGTTGATCTGCAACTAGATCCAATTTGCCCTGCTGGCAATTCCATACTCTAGCTCACATTGCTATGGGTTGGTAGCTTAAAGAATTATTCTTCCTAGGAGCCTATGATTCTTCCTCTTCTTACCAGTAGAACTTGACAAGGGGTAGATTCACAAAGAGCCAGCCCCTCGCCTCAAGGAGGTAGGGTTTGTTTTGTTTTGTTTCAGGTACAGGGGATCGAACTCAGGATCTTGTGCTCGCCAAGCTGGCAAGCACCACTGAGCTACATCCCCATCTCAAGGAGATGCTAATTCTGCAGGGCAATTTATACTCCAGAGGTTTCCTGTGAGATCAAAATGAAACTACTCTGTAATAGAGCCACTGTCTTGCTTTTCCTGACTTAGTGCGCTTCTTTCACTTACCTTCTGAAAGTATAGCCTAATAAATCACTTGAACAAGAAAACTCATCATAGGTTTTACTAGGGAACCTAGCCTCACACAGACCCCTGATCCCATTTTCAACCACCCTAATACACTCCCTTCATTTTTTATGGGACTAGTAGTGTTAGTTCTTTGCCTCCCACAACGTTCCTTGGTGGCTTATGCCATGGATAGCCGGATAGTGTGAGCCCCCATGATGAAGGCATTGTGTGATCAGGTTCAGTTGCACTTGCACTATATTCTTTTCACTGAGAATATTTCAAAGCTGAGCATAGATGAGTCTTTGCAATCAGTTGTGGAAACTGCTGGCCCAAGGATGCCCAGTGAAAATTTGAGAATGTATTTCTCTGAGTAGAACTAAGTTTACTGTTTTATATTTTGTTTTGATAAAACTTACATTAATGGAAACCAAAATTTCTAATTACTTATAGAAATATTTTAATAAAACTGAAGTATACTTTAGTAGTATCTGTATTACTAAAAACAAGCCAGTTTCTATGGAAAAATATATTTTCTCTATTCCAGACTATTATGGGTTTTGCCTCTAGTAGTCTTTGTGAAGCAAATTGTATGTACATTCAGGATTAAAATATATATATAGTAATAAAGATATAATGCAGGATGACTGCTTAGGATTGAAAATATTAAAGGAGGTTAAGAAACAAAGTGACCTGCCTAGATGTTACTGAGAAAGGATTCCATTTTTCCAAGAACACATTAATAATCTACCATTGCCTGACAGAAATATACATCTTATCATTACAAATAACTTCTGTGTAATTGATTGACACAAAGCATTCCAGTGGAGGTCTTTGCTGATTATGGATTGCACATTTTTACTTGACGATCAGGGAAGTGGGCAGAATTTGTAATGAATGGTATAATTGTTGGACATTTAAGCAAATATAATCTACTTGGGAATTAACAGTATGATTTACGTAACAGGAAATCATGCCAACCTAGAGGAACAAGTAGATGTAACTTATTAACATTAGAAAGAATGCCTTTGACAAAGTCTCCCCTCTTCCTGTTGTACCCTACTATTTCCACACCCACTCCAAACACACACATACAAACACACATACTAGAGACTATATCTTTAAAAAAATGATAGAATTGGAGAAAAAGCTTTGTTTTATTTAGTAATTGACCTAGAGACAAATAATACTAATTTCAATAGTTGGCTCCCTCAGTAAAAAGTGCTGATGTGAATTTAAGATTGTTACAGATCAAGCACTAATATTAAATACCTGAGTTTGCAATCATATTTTACAAGTGATCTTATGCATATAAACAAAATTAAGAAGTTTTAAAAATCTGGGATGCTGGGAGTTAAACCTTGGGATGGCTAAGTATAAGGTAAAGTATATGACTAGAAACAATCCAAATTATAATTACAGGGACATAATCTTTTAAGAATCACTATAGACCTTCCCTCTGGATCTTAAAAATTTCAAAAAGTATGGCTCACATTTAAAATTGTTTAAATTGTATTTGTTACTGTGACAAAATATACGTAAGATTTCCCATTTTAACTCTTTCAGTGGTGTTATGCACATTTCAATGGCAGTGAGTACATTCAAATGTTTTGCAACCATCACCATCATCCATTTCCAGAATTTTTTCATCTTCCAGAAACAGAAACACTATATGACAACCTGTGACAGCACTTTCAGCTTTAAATATATCATTTAGTGAATGTAAAAAATGGTTCTGCTGAATGTGTATTAAGGGAGCAGACAAATGAGGTTTTCCCTTGACCCTTCTCTCTGTCTCTCCCTGCTCAAAGTACTTCCTGAGAGGCAATGTATTTGGACAAAACCTCCAAATAAAAGTATTGCAAAACAAACAAACAAACAAACAAACAAAAATAATCTCTCATTTTCAATTTCTCATTAAACAATTGTTGATTGTTCAATTTCTCATTAAACAATCTCTCATTTTTCCCTCCCTCAAGCCCTAGTAACTTCTAAAGCTAGGTATCATAAAATATTTATCCTTTTCTTTGTCTGACATTTTATTTAGCAATACTTTCAAAGTTAATCCATGTTGTAGAATGCTTCAGCACTTCATTCCTTTTTGCCAAATGACATTCTATTGAGGGCGTTTTTTTTGATAAAAGAAAGAGTATATCATCAGCCAGGCACTATGTTAAGTATTTTATGGGCACTATTTCATATAATAGTCACAATAATTAATGGAATAGCTGATTTATAAATGAGAACACTGGGGATTAGAAAGTTTAGTAACATGCTTAAGTAAGAGCTAGAATTGGGATTTGAAGTAGGACTGTTTCTAGGGTCCACTTGCTTAAGTAGTATACTGTCACTTCTCTGGAAATGACCATGTAGTTTTGATCATTGAACTTCAAAAATTACATAAAGCTATAGGATATGTATAGAGAATGTCATTTTAGAGTAAGCCCAAACTGAAGGATTTTGCTTCAAATTATCAATAAACAAATGGACAATTTTTATTTTGGAAAGTTGGAAGTAGAAGAGGAAAAGGATTGGAGTTAAATCATGAAGGGTATATTTAGGCTGACTATATTTATTTTGACAAATCTTGTAATATAAGAGGTGCAGATTTTTTCCCTTAAAAACTTTCAAGAGGAAAATTTAAGGTAAAAGGGATTACTATATTATTTAGAGAGTAAAGATCATAGAGACTAAACATTTACATAGTTGTAAACAATGTTTTATTCATGTATTTTTTTGAAAAAAAGAAAGGCACTACAGGAGTTCAATCCTAACAGTCTAAGCTGATGGACAACTACACTCTCCCATATCACATGCTATACCCACACCCTTAAAGCCAGGTGGACTGGCTTAAAGATTATCTATTACAATTACCATATCCAGCATCTACAGTCCATCAGTTTGTAGTTTAACACTCTCAGTGACAGAGTGCACAAATCAAATCATGTCATCACTGGACTATATTACCTTGAGACTGGCTTTTTCTCCTTTTACTTTCCAGCTTAACATTTTAATCCTTTCACAAGAGTTTGTAGAGTATGAAGTAAGTCTAATGTCTTCATCCCTATGATAGCTTTTCAAATATTTGAAGATAACATCACGTATATCTGAACTGCATACTGTGCTATTCTAGGTAACTAGCAGCCAGGACTGTGGAAGTCAAGATGATAGAGAAGTTTAGCCCATATTTTCCCTCAAGATTCTGAGGATTCCCAGGAGGCTAAAAACCCACTTAGCTCTAAAGGAAAAGATTGATAATTGGGCTTTATTAAAATTAAGAATTTCATTTTAATCAAACAATACCATTAACAGAGTGAAAAGCCAGCTCACATAGAAGAGAAAGATATTTGTAAGGCATTTGATAAAAGATTTATGTCCAGAATATATGAAGATTTACAAATCAGTGAATAACACCCACCATAATAGAGATATAAGCAAACAAATTGAGGAATTACTTCATAAATAAATATGTTTAGTTGGCCAAGAAACAAAAATATACTTAAAATAGTTAATCATCAGAGAATATAATTTAGAACCATGAGATACTACTACCACAATAGCTAAAATTTAAACAAAGCCAAAAAAAAAAAAATCCCTGATAATGCCAAGCGTTACCTTGGATGTGGAACAACCAGAACTTTCATATACTTTTGGTAGAATATAAATTATGAATTGAAACTAACACTTTGGAAAGTTATGACACTATTTATTAAAATTGAAGAAATGCAAGTCTCATTATCTAGATTATCTACTCATAGATAATACCTACAAATGCAAAAACTGAAGAATCCAAACATTTGTTAATAGTAGAATGGACAAATTCATCAAGTATGTACATACAATGGAATACTATATTGAAATGAAATGGCTACTTTTACATGTAACAACATAGATGAATTTTACAAACATTGAGTGAAAGAAGCTAGATAACTTTCCACTTATGTAAAAATCATATATAGGCAGAACAAATCTATCATAATAGAAGGAAAAATAGTTCTTTGGCACAATGATACAAAGGTAACAGGAGAGAGGCTTCTGATATATTGATATGCTCTATGGTCTTGAGCTGATGGTAGTTATTTGGGTGTATTAACCTTGTAAAACTTTATTGAATTGTATATATATGAAATGCGTACTTTTCTATATGTATATAAGGCTTTAAAAAATTGAACTTTAAACTCTAAACTCTTTCAACTCTAAAATTTTTAGTTGCCTAAAATGTGGCATTGTCATATTATATAATTAATGAATCTGTGTTTTCTTTTTCTTTTTTTCTTCTGTAAAAGAATATATCAAACTTTTTCTGTGTGTGTAGTACCGGGGATCAAACTCAGGACCTTGTGCTTGTGAGGCAGGCACAGTGCCACTGAGCTAAATCCCTGGCCTCAGATTAAACTCTTTATTCACAGATGGCATAAGTGGTTTTTTTTGGGTTTTTTTTTTGGTACTGGGGATCGAACTCGGGACCTTGTGCTTGCAAGGCAGGCACCAGAACCACTGAGCTAAATCCGCGGCCCTGGTATAAGTGTTTTTATAGAAAATCTCAAACAACAAAAAATTCTGAAATTCTAAACTATTAAGTTTGTAGAAAAAGAAATTAATATTCAAATCGATCATTTTTCTATGTCAGTAATGAACAATTAATTTTACTGGTATATGATTGTATTATATATTAATTATATTTTGTTTATAGTATTGATATATATGTATCATATCTTGATCATTGAAACTTATACTGCACTCAACGTTAAATTTTGTATTGAGCAAGTTTGAAAATATCAAGAGATGGTCATTTCTTTTAATTCATCCCTTTCAAAGAATGGGCCTTGGCAATAAATGAACCAATTACTGCTTAAATTTTCATTATTCTGAGGTTTTGTAATATATGCAAATGTAGCTTTGGTACATAGGGAGCAATCGGGAAGTTATTGCTAATTTTTTGGACTTATACTGTAGATTTTGCTAATTCACAAGCAACATATTTGATGTATGAATTTCTTCCAGTATGAATGATGATATAAATGATGGCAAATTAATATGATCTAATACAAATTTTTATAGCACCAAATATTTCCTGTTTGAAAATGTGCTTTTTCAATTTGTGAGCTTCTTTAGCTTTAACTTTTCTCCTTTAGCCAGCAGAGGGCAGGTAAGGAAGAGAGAAGAAAATAAAGGGCTCTCTTCCCGGCCTTGATTCAAATTGAACACTTCTTAAAATATTTACAAAGTGGGCTATTGTATTTTCATTTTAATCTATTTTGAAAATAATTGACATAAGTATAGATTTTAATTACTTGTTTATACTTAGTTTAGTCTGTAGTAAAATTATTACTTAGAATTTTTAATTGTTTGTAAGTCAGTAATTATAGTTTAAAAGTCTAACTTTTCAGTACTTTGAAATGCTAGCTCAAAAATATTACCTCTAGGGCCTGGGATTTAGCTCAGTGGTTTCACCCCCTGCTGCATAAGCCCAAGGACCCGAGTTTGATCCCTGATACCAAAACAAACAAACAAAATTTTCCCTCTTATTTTGCGTAATGCCAATCAATTAGACCCCTTTCTTTTATGATTTTTAAATTCAATTATTGGATGTTTATTTATGTGACATTTTCTAGGTACATCTTAACATGGCCTCTTGGTTATTTACTTTATTTATTTTGTGGTTTGCAGTTTTATTAATCAAGTAATGTGTCTTTTAAACTTAATTGAAGGATACTCAAATAAGATGCAATAGATTTGTATTTCCTTTTCTAATAGTGTACTCCACAGGAATTTCTACATACAGTTTTAGTAGGTATATTAAGATGTTTTCTCTTGCAACTTTAAATCTATTTAACTGACAATAAAATATTCTTTCCAAAACATTAGATGGTATGATAAACTATCTAATTCAACAGCTCAAGACATCTTGCAAGCAACCTGTTAAGTCTAAAGTCAAGTAGCATCTTGGACTTTTGCCCTTTCGGCTTGAATAATGTCATTGTTGTGGAAGTACAGGAGCAACTGAATAGATCCTATCACTGGGAAGATAAATCTCCATACTACTTATTCCAAGTACAAGGAATTCCTTCTTTCTTCTTCTTACTGAGAACCTCATCTTTAAGAATTTTTTAAATGCCAAGGAAGAGTACATAAAATGCTCAAAACACTGCCAGCATATAGTAAGTGCTTTATAAGTATCATTTATAGCTATAAATATCATTTACAAACTCATATATTTACTTTCATTTTAGTCCATTTATTGACCTAGCCTGGAGAATTATATAAAGTTGAAAAAATTGATTATTAAAAAAAGATCTTATTCTTGGAAGTGCTAACTGTATTGAGCAAGTGGGAGAAATAGTGTCACTTAATTTTCTTAGACTAAATGCTTCCTGGTATGATGACTTGGTGTTGAATTTCCTGATTATGTGATAGGATAAGATCTAGCTCTTTTAAAGGAATCAAGCTGAATGAGGAAGAAAAGTTTTACTTTTGATGGAGCATCTCCTTGGTTTTAATAAGGAGTATTGGCCTTGATTCAAATTGAACACTTCTTAAAATATTTACAAAGGGGGCTATTTTATTTTCACTTTATTCTATTTTGAAAATAATTGATATAAGTATAAATTTTAATTATTTATTTATACTTAGTTTGAATAAGGATTTCCTCTGATCACCTCCTAAAGACAAGCCTATAGCTTGGGATAGGTGGAGGGAGAACAAAAAGAAAGAATTTTCAGGAATGACCAAAACAGAAACTTTCTAGTTAGGCAAAGAATGACAAAGCTTTATGCCTAGGACTGTTGTCACAGTCTGTTTGCTGATTCCTGAACAATTTCTTCCTGTTCTGCTATGTCACTGTGCCTGTTTATTCCAGTTTTTTCTACCACAATTCAACACGATGTTACTGTCTTGCTCAAAACAGCATACAGAGTCTCATAGTTACAATGACCCACGTTATAATATTTTTACTTTACAATGTACAAAAGCAATACATATTCAGTAGAAACTGTATTTAAATTTTTGATGTGTTTTCAGGCTAGTAATATACAATATGACTTGTATGATACTTTTAATCTGGGCACCAGTAGTGAACTGTAACTCTCAAGCAAGTAACAGATCATGAGGGTGAACAACTGATACTCGGTTGTGTACTGTGTTGCTAAGCAATGATGTTCCACAGGTTAAGTTAGTGATGGCAAAACCCATCATTGCAACTCCAAAACCTACTCCTTTATCCCAAAGTGCCAACACTGAAATTAAACCTGAATACTGAATTTTTAATTTAGAAAAAAACAATTTATATATTAACATCTTTTGTCTAAAAGAAAACATAAAACACATGTGCCATTGGTTTGCCACCGGGTAAGATAGATGAAAGTATATTTTTTCATTTACAATATTTTCAATTTAAGATGAGTTTATCTACACATAACATGACCATATATTTAGGAGCATCTGCATTGACTTCTTTTGCTAGCAAGAATAGGCATGAGAGGGCTGGGGATTTAGCTCAGTAGCGCTGAGCCTGCCTTGCAAATGCAAGGTCTTGAGTTTGATTCCCAGTACTGCAAAAAAAAAAAAAAAAGAAAAGAAAAAAAAAAAGAAAAGAAAAAGGAATAGGTATGAGAGACTTTACTCTGCCATTTCTGACTCTGAACAACATAACAACATGGTCCCAGTCCAATTTTTCATATTCACTTCCTCCTCTACTTTCTACAAATGGAGCAAGGAGTACTGTTCTTGTATTATGCCCCTCTGTGCTCATACTTTTCTCCTTCATATCTGCCAGTCAATGGCTCCTGTCTTTCTTTTTAAAAAATTTTAACTTTTATTAGTATATGTTTGCTGTACATAATGATTACATTTGTTGTGGGGATTGGTATACGTACACAACACATCTCAGTCTTTTTTCCCCCTTCCCTTTCCCTGCTTTTTTTTTTTTTTGCCAGCATTAGATTCATTTATCTTAAAAGGCTTTATAAAGTTAATTATCATACATACAGATTAATTGCCAGACTAAGAGGCCAAAAAAGCACAAATAAGGACTGGGGATTTAGCTCAGTTGTTCTGATGCTTGCCTTGCAAGGTAAGGTCCAGAGTTCAATCCCCGGTACCAAAAAACCCCAAAAAACAACAACAACAAAAATAAATAACACATAAGACAATTATAATAAATTAAGGTACATTTTTAGATACATTGTCCATGCTGGAGAACAATAGCTTTTCTTTCTCTTTTTTCCTATTGTGTATCTTTTATTTTGCACCTTAATTATATACTGAGTTTATCATGTAAGAGAAACCATGTGATATTTAAGATTGTGTGTCTGATTTACTTCACTTAACATTCTGGTCTCAAGGTGTGTCCATTTTTCTGCAAATGACTCAGGTTTATCCTTTATGGCAGAATAGTACTTTGTTGTGTATAAATACCAACTTTTCTTTATACATTCACCTGTTGATGGACATATAAGCTGGTTCCATGGTTTAGCTATTATGAATGGTGCTGGAATAAATATAGGTATGCATACATCACTGTGTATGATGTCTTTAACTCTTTAACTCTTTTGGAAAGGTACCTAGAAGGGAATAACTGTGTCAAACAGAATTTCTATATTTAGTTTTTTGAAGAATCTCCACATTGATTTCTATAATAGTTGTACCAGTTTACACTCCCACCAACGAGAAAGAGTTCTTTTTTCCCTGGAGCCTCTCCAGCATTTGTTATTGGTTAATTTTTTGATGATGGCCATTCTTTCTGGCATGAAATGAAATCTCAGTCTTGTTTTAATTTACATTTCCCAAATGGCTAGAGATGTTGAACACTTAATTGGCCTTTTGTATTTCTTCTTCTGAGAAATGTTTATTCATTTCAGTGCCCATTTTTAATTGGCTCTTTAAATTTTGGGGGGGGTCTAATTTTTTTGAGTTCTTTATATATTCTTTTTTCTTTTTTTGAGTTCTTTATATATTCTAAATATTAGTCCTTTGAGGAGTAGCTGGCAACATTTTTTCCCCATTCTGTAGGTTGTCTCTTCATTTTCTTGGTGGTTTCCTTTGTTGTTCAGAAGCGTTTTAATTTGATGTGATCCCATTTGTTACTTCTTGGTATTATTTCTTGTGCAACTGGGTTTCTGTTCAGAAAAATCTTTGCTTTTACCTATGTCTTCAAGAGTTTTTACCTATTTTGTTTTCCAGCAGATTAAGTTTTGTTTTTGTTTTAATATTTAGGTCTTTGATCCATTTTGATTTTAGTTTAGTGCATGGTGAAAGATTAGGGTCTAGGTTCAATCTGCAGCATGTGGATAGCCAGTTTTCTCACCACCATTTGTTAAAAGGACTATTTTTTTCCTCCAGCAAAAGCATTTGCACCGTCTATGAAAGATAAGGTAACTGAGTGTGCTTGGAGTTGTTTCTGCATCCTTTATTCTGTTCTACTGATCCACAAATCTGGTTTTTTTTTGTTTTGGAAAGTCTATGCTGTTTTGATCACTGTATAATATAACTTGAAGTCCAAGATTGTGATGTCCTTGCCTTGCCCTTGTTGCCCAGAATTGCTTTCGCTATTCTAGATTTCTTGTGGCTCCATATGAATTTTAGGATTGGAATGCTATTGGTATTTTGATTGGGATTATGTTCAATCCAAATAATAGTTATGGAAATAAGGACATTTTGACTATATTGGTTCTACCTATCCAGGAATTTTCTGATACCCTCTTTCCATTTTCTAATATCCTCTTTGATCTCCTTTTACACTTGATCTTAGCCAAAAGGCCGAGAAGCGATTCTTCGATCTTTTCCAGAGTGCTATAATTTTCATGGTAGAGGTCTTCTGCTTCCTTGATTAATTCCTAAACATGTCATTTTTCTTGATGCTGTTGTGAAAGGTATTGTTTCCTTAATTTCTCACTCAGTGAGTTTGTTATTGGTATACAGGAACCCTGTTGATCTTTGAATGTTGACTTTGTATCCTGCTATGCTACTGAATTTGGTTATTAATTCCAGGAGTTTTTTTATAGGAATTTTGGGGAGCTTCTTTGTAGAGGATCATGTTAGCTGCAAATAATGATAATTTAACATCTTTTCCTACCCATATTCCTTTTATTTCTTTCTTTTGTCTAATTGGTCTGCTAATGTTTTGAGAACTATGGTGAATAGAAATGGTGATAGTGGACATTCTTGTATTGTTCCTGACTTTACAAAGATTTCAGCTTCTCTCCATTTAGTATGATGATGACCATTGCTTTATCATACATGGCTTTCATCAGATTGAGATAAAGCCCTTCTATACTTATTTCCTTCAGGTTTTTTTTTTTTTTTATCATGAATGAATGTTGGGTTTTGTCAAATGCTTTTTCTGTGTCTAGTGAGTTAATCATGTGATTTTTGTCTTTGCTTCTGTTTATGTAGTATATTACATTTATTAATTTGCATATGTTGAACCATTTCTGCTTCCTTGGAATGAGTCTCACGTGGTCATGGTATATGATCTTTTTGATGATTTGCTGCATTATCTTTGCCAGTATCATATTGAGGATTTTTGCATTTATAGTCATTAAATAGATTGGCCTGTAGTTCTCCTTTTTGGATGGGTCTTTCTCTGCTTTGGGGATCAAGATGTTGCTTGCTTCAAGGAATGGATTTGGGAGTATTGCTTCTCTTTCAATTTCATTAAAGCGTTTGAGATATATTGGCATTGGATCTTCTATAAAGTTCTTGTAGAATTCAGCAATGAATCTGTTAGGAACTGGGCTTTTCTTAGTTGGTAGTTTTTGTTACTTCTTCAATTTCACTGACTGATATTGAATTATTCAAAATTGTTATATCTTCTTGGTTCAGCTTTTGTAGTTCATATGTACCCAGGATTTTATCCATTTCTTTTGAATTCTCAATTTTAGTAGAATGTGATTTCTCAAAATAGTTACTGATGATCTTCTAGATTTCGGCAGAATCCATTGTGCTTTGCCTTTTTCATTTCTAATCACTTGGATTTGGATCTTTTCTTTCCTTATTTTGGTAAGATTGGTTTAAGGGTTTGTCTATTTTCTTTAATCTTTCAAAGAAAGATTTCTCTTCAATTCGTTGGTTCTTTGTGTGTGTTTTTTTCAGTCTCAATTTCAATAATTTCCTTCCTGATCTTTATAATTTCCTTTGGGTTTGAATTGTTTTTGTTTTTCTAGGACCTAAGGTGCATAATTAGGTTATTTATTTGAATTTGTTCTGTTTTTCTGGTGTTTGGAAATCACTGCTATAATCTTCCCTCTGAGGACTGCTTTCATTGTGTCATATAAGATCCAGTATATCATATATGCACTATCATTTGATTGTAGAAATTGTCTCATTTCCTCTTTAATTTAATCTGTGATCTGTTGATTATTTCAGAGGGTATTATTTACCCTCTTAAGTTTTTGAAGTTTCTGTGTTGACTTTTGCCATTGATTTCTAGTTTCATTTCACTATGATCTGATAATATACGTGAGATAATTTCAATTCTTTTGCATTTACTTAGGCTCAGTGTGGGCTAGTATGTGGTGTATTTTGGAGAAATTGCGATGTACTGCTGAGAAGAATGTGTATTCTGCTGTTGTTGGATGGAATACATTGTAGATAACTATTAAGTTCATTTGTTTGAAGGTTTGGTTCAACTCTGATATTTCTTTGTTGAATTTTTTTTTCTAATTGTTCTGTTTATTTGGACACGAAGGTATTGAGGTTCCTCATTACAATTAAATTGGTGTTTATCTGATTTTCTATGTCCATTAGTGTTTGTTTTATGAAGTCTGGTGTGCCAGTATTGGTGTGTATATCTTTATAATTTTTACTTTTTCCTATTGAATTGTTCCCTTAACCAGTATGTAGCAACTTTCTTTGTCTCTTCTGATAAGTCTTGGCTTGAAATCTACTTTGTCTGAAATTAGGATAGGTACTCCTCATTTTTTTCTAGGTTCTCATTGCATGAATATTGTTTTCTATCCTTTGATTTTTAATCTGTGTGTTTCTTTTTGAATTAAATTTGTTTCTTGTAGACTGTGTATCATAATATACAATATGTATTATACCAATCTGATTCTTTTTATTGGGGAATTGATACCATTAACATTGAAAAGCACATGCTTGCTCAAACAACCCATAATGTAATTATGCTATTTGTAAAATAATCATAGAATTTCTAACAGAAATAACTCACAGTGTCCTTTAGTTGGCACAGTATGGTAGAGGAACAAAAGATTAGCATGGTGTGGTGCTATTTTTTTTCTGCCTTGTCACTCTCTCTGGGACTGAAGCAAGGCCTACACCAAAGGACCCTCCAGAGTCTGAGAAGCCCTCACACCTAATGAACACCTGATGTGTTTGTTAAAGTGAGTTAAGTTTAATTATCCATTAAAAAGATATTATATATAAATATTATGCATTAATTCTTATTTTTAAATTTCATCATAGTGTTATGCAGATTGAACATTAGTTATAAGATTGAACATTAGTATTAATGTCTAAATTTAACTTTTAGTTGTTTACATTTAGCAAGTCAGAGAACATGATATTGAGGAGAAAAAAGGATTCTTTTTTGTTGCCTTACTTTGTATTTCCTTGCATAAAGAGGCAATTTATGTTCTCTGTGACTCTCCTTTCGAGTTAGTAACTTAAGATGAATACTACATGAGAATTAGCACAATTTATATCTTGAAACTACACTAGGGATGAAAACCAATGAAGAATTTCATCACTTTAAAATATTTGGTAATCATTAACATAATGCTTAAAATGGTTATCAGTATTTAATAATTCTTTGCTATTTGGATAGTACTGCTTAAATTTGCCTAGGAAAAGTTGTTTCTTCAATGAGGAGCAAAAATACATAAATTATGTACTTTGGTGATTCTCCGTCCAGTATAGGCATAGAAATCAGACACACCTGTAAGCAAGGACTCATCAGTAAAATTGTCATTACTTACTTAATTCAGTTATTTTTCTGATATAATTTAACTCATTCTCTTAGACTAATTAGAATAATAATGTGTTTCATGCTGTTTTCCTAAATTAACATGAGCCCCACTATATTAGTTTGTTCTTCATTACCATGGCAAAATTCCTGAGGGTGAGTAACTTGTAGAGAAAAGAAGTTTATATTGGCTTAGGGCTCTTGACTGAAGCTGAGGGCCCAGATCTAGTGATGAACTCTTGCTGGCAGCATCCCAAAATAGTGCAGGGCAGCACATAGCAAGAAACAGGGAATTTGCATGTGTGTCTCTATCCTCTGGTCTCTCTTCTTATGGAGGTTCCAGGTCGACAACCTTATTAGTCCTAATCATCTCCCAAAGGCTCACCAGTAAACATTAAAGTTCATTTCCATTCTCATAATACCTCACAATGGGAATTATATTTCAACCCAAGAACACGTAGGGGGTACACTCAAACCATCACATCAGCCTGTCTTATAAAATTGTTATAATAAAAGGAGAAAAAGAGGACTTAGTTATTTAAAAATCAGCAGAAAAAAAATTGGTAATTTAAACCATATACCATATTTCTACTCCCATATACCTGAAAGATTTTTTCAAGGAGCAAGGGTAGAGATGGATTGGAAAACGAAGGGTGAAGTTTAAATTAACTCATAATAAATGCAGGTGATTCTGAAAACATCTTCTGCTGGAATAATTCCTAAGAAATATATAAGTATGTGCATAAAAACCTGAAGGGCAATGTTATGAAGTATACTGATTGATTAACTTAAAATCTATTAATTTATTAAAAATTTATTGTACATTAAAAATATTTTAAAATTTATCATAACATTAAATATTTTCCTATGATGAGAAATCAATTATAATGTGAATTACTCATACCTATGGCTGTCATATTTTTATTTTTTACTTAAATATTTTTAAACTTATCAAAAATAAATGGGATTTTGTTAATTTAAAACATGTTTTAAAAAAATATGTTTTTAAAAACATGTTTTAAAACATGTAACAAATTCTAAATAAGTTACAACACAACAAACTTAGGAAAGGTGTATCAATATGCAAATATTATCAATGTAAGATTTTATATGAGAAAATGAGATTGGTTTTATAAAGCCTGAAGACAAATGTCAAAAGGACAGTTTGTATAAAGAGAAACATGCCTAAAAAGATTGTTCTCATACTGACCAATACTTACTTTCTAGTTCAGTAAGCATATATATGGTCAACAGGCATCTGAAAGTACACATTTATTTCTATTAAAAATCCTGTCAATAGGGCCAGGGATTTAGCTCAGTGGTTTTGCCGCCTGCTGTGCAAGCACAAGGACCTGAGTTCGATCCCCAGTACCAAAAAAAAAAAAAAAAAAAAAATCCTGTCAATTATATAGTTGTGAAAAATACAACATAGTCCCACCTGTGTCAAAAGCTTCAACATGAATTTAAAAGCTATTTATTTTAAAAGACCATAAATTTTAATAGTTCTTTGTGTCATTACAAAGCAAAACCCAGTATGTGTCTTTATTTATAGATAACCACATGGAATTCCATACTCAGAACAAACAAAATTTCCATTGCCTTCCACTTGCATAATTTAAACTCCACTTTTCCTATCAGTCACAGACAACAGTTTGAGCTCAGCCTGAGCTTTTTGAAGGAGAGCTGCGCCATCAGCTGGTCTTCTGAATGTGGAGAGGTTAAGAAAAGGTGTTGCTTCTTAATTCCTTCCTTCCCCTTTGCTCTGCAACATGGGCCTCTTGGGACTCCAGGGAACCAACCCTAGGCCCCTTTGCTAAATGCCAAAGATCTGTGTAATCTTAAGAAGCAAGACAAATTTTCCAGTTCAGATTATTTCATGGTATTATGTAGTAAAAATTAGCAACAAAAACCCCCAACACTTAAAAAAATTTTCTTTTTTAAATGTCAGTTTAAGGTCTTGTTAAAAACTTAAAGTTATGGTAAAAAATGAAAACAAAGCCTTTGTAAATAGGGAAGGGTGGAGAGGTGGAAGGGAGGGCAGGGGAATGGGGAAAAAAATAAGAACCAAGATACATCATGTAAAGGTACAAATTCCCAATGATGAATGTCATCATGTTGTATACCTAAAATGTACCAATAGACTTAATGAATTGAAAAAAGATTAAAGTAATCATTTATCAATGATTTTAGTCCATTGAATTACATTTTACACTGCAACAATAGTAGGGAAAAGTGGTCTTAAGATCAGTTAGACCTAATCCAAGACTGCATTACTAGATATGAAGCACTAGATAAGTATATCAAAGATTCTTTTGAATATTATTTTCTCTCAAAAATAAAATTGTATAATAGTAAAATTGTTATCGCATAAAGTTACTGAGAGAACTAAATGAAAAAACACATAAATGGGTCAGCACATGAGAAATTCAATGCAAATTAATGTATGGCATTTAGTTTATTCTGGGTTTGCTTCAGATTAGAAAACAATACAAGAACAACCATGCGTGTTTCATGTCTCCGTGACTTAAAATACTACTTGTTTTACAAAGAAAAAAAATTCTTAATTTTTGCAGGAAGCTATAAACGTCAAAGCTGTAAATGTGCAGATTCAGTAGTCTATTAGGACAATGACTTGTACTTACCTTGTTGCTGAAATGATAGGTCACTTCTGTGTGGGAAATAAATCAATGAAATTCCATGGCTTGCTTTTTTTTTTATTAAATTCTTTTATTGGTACATTGTAGGTA
>NW_004624827.1:1841793-1912421 GCF_000247695.1 Heterocephalus glaber | reverse complement strand
GGAATAGCAGGGTCAAATGGGACTTCCAGTCCTAGTTCTTTGAGGTATCTCCATACTGATTTCCACAGTGGTTGCATCAGTCTACACTCCCACCAGCAGTGGAGCAGGGTTCCTCTTTCCCCACAGCCATGCATGGCTTGCTTTTGACACCACAGGAGGGGCTTGAAAATAATTGTTTTTTTTTCTCATACAGTGATATCTCTAAGTGCATGCTATTCAACCTGGACCAAAATGCCATTTAGGGCTGATAAAGAAAGGAGAATTTAGTTCATCTTTTTCTGAGAACTCTTGAAAAACTTTCTGCTTTCTGTTTTGCCTATGTTGTTAGAAATTTCAGTAAAGGAAATAATGAAAAGTGAATCCCCAGGAAATTTAAGGCTTTTAGAAGAATTAGAGACTACTGAGATTTAAAAAAGTAATTCCTTCAAACCATTCTATTAAATAAAAGATTTAACAGAACTCTTTCTTTAAATCTCTAACTTTGCTCTGAAAGTGTTCTTTTGTTAGCATTTAAAAATTTGTCTTGAACACTTTTTTTACATGCACATAATTTAGTCATTTCACCCATCGTGCCTCTGTCCCCTCTGGCCTAGTTTCATGTGCTCTCTTTGGGGGGTGGGGTGGGCAGGTTCATTATGTATAATATATTTTGATCATATTCATGCCCCCTATTACTTTTCTGTATATCCCCTATTTCTCTACCTTCTTCTCTTCCTCTTGTCAAATAATAGTCTCCCTTTTACTTTCTTGTCATCTTTTTTAGATTCTACATATTAGGGAGAACATGTGATACTTGTCTTTCAGAGTCTGGCACATTTTATTGCAGATCGTTAAGTTAGTTAGAAATTATTATCAGGCAGACAAGGCTGGGCCCTCAACATATGAAACAATTGAGGCACATTCACTGGTTAGCATTATAAAAAGAGAAAAGATACTGCATCCATATACTTCCCCTGGGGATAAATAGCAATGATTGATACTCTAAATAGGTGTCAATCTCCCTATCCCATTTCCTTTCAGGAAATTCCTTGTATGCTTGCTACATGACTTGTTTTCCCTTTTGATCTCCATTTTATCAATATTACCTGGGTGGGTGACTGTACTTGTAATCTTATTGGTTGATCAGGTTTTGTCCCACCTTATGGCCACCTTGTGATTTTTCCATTGGATCATATAGTTTTGACCCACTTTGTACCCTCCTCACCTCATGGCTTTGCCCTATAAAACACCTTTGAGAAGTGAGGCGGGAGGGCAACCCACTTTCTGGTTCCCCTTCTTTCTCTCTTAGAAGCCATCTTTCTCTCAATAAATTGTTTCCTATGCTTAACCTCCATTGTTCCTAGAATTCACTCTTGATTTTAGAGAACACAAACTTGCGTTTTGGATATCTAGTAGGTTGGGAGTTATAATAGTTCACTTGTTTGGATTATTTTTGCTTATTTGGATACTTGCTGCCGTGTATCAATTTCATTCAATGTGATGACTTCTAGATCCATCCAGTTTTTCTGCAAATGACAAAAGTTTTTTGTTTTTGTTTTTTTTGGCTGTATGACACTCCATTGTGTATATAGACCATGTTTTCTTTTTCTTTCTTTTTTTTATTGGAAAAAAATTGTATTTTGGAAGAACTCACTACATAAGGTGACAGAATTCCACAATCAAATTACATGAAAATATACATTGCAATTTCTTTGTACAATAGGTGAGGAAAAATCTGCAGTGTAGAAGAATAGAGGCAAAGAAATATGAAAGACTAAGAAGGGTATGAGGGCAAACAGCATTTTTAATTATTAAACCCAGAAATAAAAAGCCAGTAGCTATGCATGCTTTATTTATCCACCCTTAATATTGAGCAATTGAGGGCAAAAATAAAACCAAACAAGAGTTTGGCATTGTTTGGGGTAAATTTCAGTAAGCTGAATTTAGAACCAACCGTTTTTATTTTCAGTTCTTGGGGATAATGACTGGGATCAAGGGCTCTCAATGGCCAAAAAATGCTATTGCTACATCCAATCCAAGGGTGCAACTAGAATACAAAAAGGACAAAGCACCTAGTGATGACCACTCCTCTGGCGTCATCATTAAAAATCAAGTAACTGCTTATTAACTGTTTCAGTATTTGAACTAAATGACTTAAGAACTTTCTGGCAGATGGAAGAGACAAAAGCAAAAAGGAGTGTGTCAAAACAAAGAAGATAGAAAAGTTTAGTAAGTGAAAGGAGTTTAATGAAGCCTTAATGGTTCAAAGGAAATTAAATGGAAACTTTTAATCCTAATTGCTTTTCATCTGACATACTTTAAGGAGTCTTTTAAAACTGATAAACAATGAATAAGGAAAGAAAACCTGCTAAAATCTTTTAGAATTTACACTATTCTTATTCTACTACAAGAAAGCATTATTTGGTACAAGGTGTATATGTGGATGTACATGAACAGCATATATATTATCCGGATCATGTTGTGCTATGTACAGGTCTTTACAGTTCTTCCTGAAGGTTAAAACAGTTCATCAGAATTCAAAATGTGTAATCATCTGAAAGTTGGCACTTGTTAGGCTCTTGTCAGCATTGATGACTGGCATGTTTTATTGCAGCCCAGTTCCAGCTAGTGTTTGCCAACTTGTTACAACAGAAGTCCAGCCATAGGTGGGTAGAGCGCAGGAAAACAGTGTCATGTTTCTCAATTGGAGACCCTGAAATAAGTGAAATTTCTAGCTACTGAATAAATGTCACTCAAAAGCAGTTTCTTGGCTTTTTCTTACACAGCGGGCAACTTTCCTTTTAAATTCTCCATCTCTGTCTTCCCTCCATTCTTTCGCAGCATCCACATTAGCAGGTGAGTCGCCATTAGGGTCTGCCAGCATCAAAATGATACTAATCATGATGGTTTCCACAGTGTGGATAGGGAGCCAGCGTTCCTCTGGTTTTTCATAACCATATTTATCCTTACCAGGTTCATGAAAAATAGAAATGCAAACATCTCCATTTTTATCAACATTGGGGTGCCAGATTTCTGTAATGAATTTCATTTTAGGAGGGCAGAGGGGATAATCTTTTGGGAAAGTGAGATGGGCCTTCAAAACACCACTTTCATGAAGTGTATCAGGAGGACCAATAATAAGGACTTCTCACCTGTAGAGATCATTGTCATCTATTAAACCTGCTGAAAAGCCTTCCACTGGATTTTTGTTGAGTTCTGCCAGCTGTCTTCGCAGGAGCAGCTCCGATTGCAGCTCCGTCATCCTCCCCGCCCAGGGCCCGGGCTGGCGCCGGGGCTTCTGAAGGTCTGGGACAGGCTCTGGGGGCCGCTGGAGCTGGGTGTGCTGAGGAACCTGGGCCCCCGACCTACCAGAGCGCCGAAGCCTAAGGAGGCCGGCCTGGGGCAGCGGGAGCAACGTTTTGCTGCCCTAGACCTTCTTCTCTTTTCTGTTTTTAGTTTTTCAGGTACCACCATATTGATTTCCTTAGTGGATTTAGTGATTTACCTTCCCACTAGCAGTGTAGAAGTGTTCTTTTTTCCCATGTCTTTGCCAGTATTTATTGTTTTCTGTATTCTTGATAGCTATTCTGATTGGAGTGAGATAGAATCTCAATGTAGTGTTGGTTTGCATTTTTCTAATGGCTAAAGATGTTGAACATTTTTTCACATACTTATTGGCCACTTGAACTTTTTTTTGAGAAGTTTCCATTCAATTCTTTTGCCCATTTATTGATTTGGCTATTAGGTTTTTTGGTATTAAGTTTTAAAACTCTTTGTATATACTAGATATTAATCTTTTCTCAGAGAAGTAGTTGGCAAAGATTCTCTCACCTTCTGTAGATTGTCTCTTCACTCTAGTGATTGTTTCCCTCACTATTCAGAAACTTTTTAAAACTGATATAGTTTCATTTATTGAATCCTGCTATTCTTTCCAGGCCTATTGTAGTCTTTGTTCTGTGCCTATAGCTTCAAGTATTTCCCTTGTACTTTCTTTGAGTAATTTCAAAGTTTCAGGTCTTATATCTAGTTCTTTGATCCATTTTGAATTTTTTTTTTTTTTTTTGCACAGGGTGAGCAGTAGGAATTTAGTTTCAGTCTTCCACAAGAGAATATCCAGGTTTCTTAGCACCATTTGTTAAAGAGACTGTCTTTTCTCCAGTGTATATTTTTGGTTTCTTTGTCCAGAATCAGGAAGTTTCTGTGTCCTCTATCCTATACCATTGGTCTATATGTTTATTTTTGTGCCAGTACCATGCTATTTTTGTTACTATGGCTTTGTAGTATAACTTGAAATTGGTTATTGTGATGCCTTCAGCTTTGCTGTTTTTGCTTAGGATTTCTTCAGCTATGCTGGGTCTTTGTATTTTCATGTGAATTTTAGGATTACTTTTTTGAATTCTGTGAAGAACATCTTTTTTTTTTTTGGGTACCAGGGATCTAACTCAGGACCTTGCACTTGTGAGGCAGGTGGTGACAGCACTGAGCTAAATCCCCGGCCCCATCAGTGGTATTTCGATGGAGGTTTATCAAATCTGTAGATCAGTTTTGGTAGTATGACCATTTTAACAATATTAATTCTTCCAATCCACGACAAGGGAAGTTTCCATTTTCCAGTATTTTTTTCAGTATTCTGAAATTTTCATTGTAAAGAGAAATACAATATTTCATCTGAGTTTTATCCCTAGGTATTTTCTCTTGACACTACTATGAATGGAAGTGGTTTCCTGATTTCTTGCTCAGCTAGTCCATTTTGATGTATAGAAAAACAATTGGTTTTTTGGTGTGGTGTTGATTTTATATCCTGCTACTTTGTTGAATTTCTCAGCTCTAATATAGTTTTGGTAGAATCTTTAGGATCATCTAAGTATAGGATCATACCTTATGCAAACAAGGATAATTTGATTTCTTTTCTTATTTGTATCTCTTTTATTGCCTTCTCTTGCTTAATTGTTCTAGTTAAAATTTTAAGAACTATGTTGAATAAGAGTGGTGAGAGTGGACATGCTTGACTTGTTCCTGATTTTAAAGGAAAGGGTTTCAGTTTTTTCCCATTCAGAATGACATTAGCTGTAAATTTGTTGTATAAGGCCTTTACTATACTGAGGAATGACTATTCAATAACTAGTTTCTTCAGGACTTTTATCATGAAGGGATGTTGAACTTGTCATAGGCAATTGAGATAATGTGTTTTTATCCTGGATTCTGTATATGTAGTATATTATGTTTATTGATTTGAATATGTTGAACTATCCTTGCATCCCTGGAATGAAGCCAACTTGATCAGGATATGTGATCTTTTAAATATGTTGTTGAATTTGGGTTGCAAATATTTTGTTAAGGACTTTTGTATCTATGTCCATCAAGGATATTTACTGGTGTATGGTTTTCTTTTATTGTTGTTGTGTCCTTGTCTGGTTTTGGTATCAGGATGATGTTGGCCTTGTTGAATGAGTTTGAAAGTGTTCCTTCTCTTTCTTTTTCATGGAATAGTTTGAGAACTACTGGTGTTAATTTTTCTTTAAAGAACTGGTAAAACTCAGCAGTGAACCCAAGGAATGGATTAATTTCTAGACAAATACAGTCTACTAAAACTGAACCAAGAGGATATAAAAAACCTAAATAGATCAATAGCAAACAATGACATTGAAGCAGTAATAAAGTCCCCCAACAAAACATGTTTTACTAAAATTGTTTTCGTTAGAGGTATAAAGACTTTTTCTGGACAAAATCAACTATTTCCAAAATGCGTTTTGAAAAGTAAAATATAACACATCTTTATTAATTCTTAGCAATCCTACTTAGATATTTAAAGCTGAAAGTCTGTAAATGGTAAATCAAAGAACGAGAGAGTAGAATGAATGGAGAAATGAAAGAGAATCACAGATTTAATACAATTATTTAAGTAAAATATTTTCCTAGAGAAAAGAAACAATTGAACTTTAAAGTGGAAATTCTTTTAATTTATCCAGTATCCAAATAGTTTTTATGTAATACAATGGGAGCAGAAATTTGTCACTATTTTTTGACAGACGCACTTCTATTTTAAAGTCATACAACCTTCATGGCGAGTAGTTTATATTACCTTGAAACTTTGGCGTGGTTGATAAATTTTATCTTCCTTAATGACTACAGATATTTGAATAATTGCAGACAAATTTGATCTGTTTTCTACATGATTTATTGTCCACCAGGGGATAGAAAGTTTCTTTTTAAGTTCACTGTGTAACTCAGTTTGAAGCCAGTTTTCCAGACTTACGAAGTTCATGCTCTAAGCCCTAGATCCTATGGTCGCCTTTGCAAGAGAAATAATTAACTGAAAAAAATAAATATGAAGAGTACTATATTTAAAGTGCTAAAAATGAAACAGAATCTCACCATGCTTGAGATATTATTATTGTTAAAGATTATTAAAATTTAGAGTGGTAGGAATTTATTGTTGCATAGAAAATGTTTCAAAGACCAGTAAATAATTTCCCCTTATTTGACAAAAATTATATTTTAGAATAGTTTTGGACTTTAAAGAAAAATTGTGAAGATTCTACAGACAGGTCCAATACATCCCACATCATTTCCTTTATTATTAACATCCTACATTAATATGTTACATTTGTCATGATTAACAAACCAATATTGATATACTAGTATTTAAGTCCATACTTCAAATTTCCCTAGGTTTTACAATGACTTTTTTTCTATTCCAACATCTTAACCAGGATACCACATTATATTTAGTCCTCATATCTCCTTAGACTCCTCTTGCCTGTGACAATTTCTCAGACTTTCCTAATGTTGATGTCCTTAATAGTTTTGAAGAATACTATTTAGTATTCAGATATTTTATAAATCACCACCTCAATTGGAATTTGCCTGATATTTTCCTTATAATTAGACTGGGCTTATAGAGTTTTGAGATGAAGACCACTGAGGCAAACTGCCATTTTCATAACATCATATCAAGGGTGCACACTGTTGAAGTGACATACCACTTTTGATGGTGACCTCCACTGTACAGTTACTCTGTCCCTTCCTAGAACTGTACTCTTTGGAAGGAAGTAAGCACAGGTAGTTCACACCTAAGGAATGAGGAATTGAGTTCCACATTTTTTTAGAGAAGTATCTAATTTATTTGGAAATAATTCTATTCCCTATCATTTTAAAATTAATCATTTATTTATGTCAGTATGGACTCATGGATACTTTATAATATAGGTTATAATTAAATACTATGCTATTTTATTGCCCAAATTATTTTATCTTTGATTATTGTAGAGTCTCTTTTACATGAATCTTGGGTTCTTTTGCATAACTCTGTCATTGTGTATTTGCTTTTGTTTTTCTTACTTCCTTACTTCCTGGCTACACAAAATGTTCCAGGCTCCACTTATTTATTTCCTGTCTTGGTCCTAAAAGGAGCTCAGGTCCCTTTGATTGGAAAATGGTATTAGAAACCAAGATGTGGGCACTGTGGTGTGCTGGTTCCTATTGAGATGTCATTAGTTTTAGGACCTCGGCTGATAGAACAAGGAAATATATGTGCATATAATAACTTGTGTGTATATATACATCTATACATACTTCTATATATAACCTTCTGTATCTTTATTAAGTGAAATAGGAGTTCATATAGAATCTCCCATGCCAATCTATTACCACAAGGATCATTCCAGTCTGTTCCCCTTGCTTATCTGTAACTTCCTATTCCAACAGTGATAAACCTGGCTTCCTGTACCCACTATCTATTTATTTAACTTTTCATTTCCAGTAATGTGTATTGTGGTTTCAAAATTATCACCTGTATTCCTGTGGTATACAACTTGTCAAATAGAGTAGTGCGTAAGTAGGTTCTCTAATCTTTAGTTTTACAGACTCTATTCATTTCCAAAGTTACTTATCCAGAACCTTTCCCTCACTCTCCTTTCAGTGAGGTTATTTCATGCACCTTGTAAAACAGATTCTTTCATTACATTCTGCATTCCACCGTGGGGTTACCTTCTCCTGCATTCTCCTATATGTTGTTTTTAATTAACATATATTAAAGTTTATTCTTTGTGTTGTAAAGTTCTAGGGGTTTTGACAAATACAAAGTATTAAGCCAGGTATGGTGGCTCATGCCTGTAATCCCAGCAGTTGATTCGAAGCCACCCTGGGCTACATAGTGAGTTCAAGTCCAGCCTGAATTACAGAGTGAGACTATGTCTAAGCAACAACAACAACAACAAACAAATACAAATACAAAGTATCAAATGTCCACTATTACAGTATCATACACAGTAGTTTCACTGCCCTAAAAATATCCCTTGTGTTTTACTTGTTTACCTCACACTACTGGAAACCACTGACTTTTTTTTTTCCATTTCTACATGGTAATTTCTTTTTTGCAATGCATATAATTGAAGTTAGACAGTATGTAGAATTTTCATAGTGGCTTCTTTTATTAGCAACTTGCATTTGAGATTCATCTATGTCTTTTTATGGCTTGATATCTCATTCATTTTTATTGCTAAGTAGTATTGTGTCATATAGATGTAACAATTTATCTGTTCACTGCTTATATCTTACTTCCAGCAAGTTTGAAGAAAGCTACTATAAACATTTGCATTCAGATTTTTGTGTGGACTCAAAGTTTTCAAATCGGTTGGGTAAATACCTGGAGCTATGAGCACTAGATTATATAGTAGGACTATCTTTAGTTTTGTAAAAAATTGTCAAACTGTATTTCATAGGGGCTGTACCATTTTTGCATTTTCACCAGCAATGCTTGCCAACATTGGTACTGTCAATTTTTAAAAATTTCTTCATTTCAAATGTGAGTAGTGATGTCTCATTGTTGTTTTAATTTGCAATTCCCTAATGACAGATGATGATGAGTGTCTTCTCATATGCTTATTTGCCATCTGTATATCTTCTTTGGTGTAGCATCTGTTCAGATGTTTTGTTTGCTTTTTAAATGGGTTCTTTTCTTATTATTGAACTGTATTTCCCCTTATTTTAAAGAAGGTAAATAAACAAATATTAAAGTGGTTAAGAAAAAAATCATAAAGATTCTACCATATGTATATCATTCTTTCATATAAAAATAATCATGGAAAAATCAGCATGCAGTGAATCACTAAGATGAAGATGTGAAATTTGAAACACAATTTATTGAGCACTTACCTATGTCAAGCAATAAGCTAATTTTTTTACTTTTATGTCAACTCATTTAATTCTCACTATAGTGCTGTGTAATGAAAACTCTTTTCCTCCAATTTTACAAATAAAGAGATCTCAGCTCAGCTCACACTGGAAAAGTTCTAAAGCCCTATGTCATGCTGTCTGATATACATGTTTTGTCTTTTGAGATGAGGTCTCTCTGTGTTGCCCAGTCTAATGAAGAGGATATAATTTTAAATGAGATGATCAAAGGGTGGTTTACATATACCCCTAAAGAAAAGTACATTTTTAATTTAATAATTTTAATAATCAGAATACTGAAAATATTGCATTTTCCCTTGAATTATCCAAATTATTATAAGCCTCAAATCTACTTTGGTTTGTATAAGAACATTTATATGTGACTGAGTGGAGTTCTATATTTTTTTCTCAGATATTTAAATTTATTTTGCATCATTTTTGAAATCTTCACTTTTTTTTTTTTGTATCAGAGATCGAACTTGCGACCTTGCTCTTGTGAGACAGGCGCCGGAACTACTGAGCTAAATCCCTGGCCAAATCTTCACTTTCTTGAAAGCATGCAAGATAGAATATAATAATCAAATAGACTTTTTTTCTCCCACACCACCTTAGACCAGACAAGTAACTTCCAAGAGTCATTTGCTTCGTTATACGACAGGTTAGGAATAAAACGAATTCCTAATGACAATTAGGATCATAACCAAACTGAGTCTTGAAAAACATAGCAGTGCAATCACAGCTGGTGGCTGGCTGGGTGGCTGGCTATAAGCCTGCAGCATGGGACTGGATGTTCCACCACCAAGACTTGGTGCACCTCCAGGGAGCTATCAGTCTCTGGGTTCCCAGAGTGCCAAGTGTGAGGCAGCTATAGAAAGGTTCAAGGTTTCTGTTCCCCATTAGTGTTGAGAGCATGCAGATCGTCCAGCGTGAGAAGCGTGTGGAGTGGCTTTCCTGTTTTGTTTTTAGGGGAGGAGTATGCATTGATAGAGGCTCCTGAACCTGCTTCTGCTCCTCATGTGCTTCAGCCTGGCCTCTGAGAAGAGAAGAAACTCTGCAGAGTTCTTTTAAAGAAGCAGAGGATTGACACACTTCCATTGCTAAAGATTCTGGAATCTTAAGGGGGGAAAAAAGTCAAAATAGAGCTCTAAGATGGTTTTGTTTCACATTTTAAAATTTAAAAATAAATATTCTTGATATGCATAGAAGGAAATGCAGTGGAAGTGTGAAACTTATATAAGATACATAAGATTCACAGTTTTGAAACTATAAGCCCTTAATGAACTAGTAGTGGAGAGATCTGGTTAAGGATTAAATGTTCAGAGTGACCCAAGAGGGCACCTTTGTGATCATGCAGAGTGGTTCTCGAAAATGTTTTTTAAAAAATTCCTAAAACCTGGAACTGGGGAGGAATGCAAGTGTAGGAGGGAGATAAGAGAAAGGAAGCTGAAAGAGATGGAGGGAGTTGCTATATATTGTGCAGGGCCAGAGAAAATCCAGAATAAATGAAAGAGACATTGATGCTGATATTTTTCTTTGTGCTCAGGCAATTAATGCTTTGTTTTGTTAGCGTTTTAGTCAAGTTTAGACTTAAGAAGCTCATTGGACACTGTAAGCATGGTTCCTCTTGTTTACCATGTCCCTTGCATGGCATGGAGCTGGATACCATAGGCTTTCCAAAAACATTTGCAAAATGGGGTAAAAAAATCACTTCACTTCTCAGGATGCATTTCTTTTCTTTGTTTTGAAAAAATATATTCAAGATATTTAGAGACTTATTTTATGCTTATGACATATGTCCATCTAGATTTTTCAATATTTATGGATAAATATGTATGCAACACGTATGTCTCCCTTCACCCACTGGGGATATGGATAATGTCACACTTCTTTTTTAACTTCTAAATATCAAAGTTGGCAGAAACCTATAAATATTTTCTTAAGGACCTCCTCCATACTGAATGCTCAAGAACTCAGGATTTTATTGATTACAAAAAGGTAATTTCTGTTTCTAAATAGCAGAGAAGTAGAGAATATGGCGGATCTAACCAGTCCCTTGCCAAGTGCCCCACCCTATTTTCTGCTGCAAGATTGGATGTTACTACAGCATTATGTCACTGATAAAAACTGGTCCTCTTGCAGAATTGGTTGAATACTGGTCCCCCAGCTACCATATCACCTGTTAGAACAGATCCCTGAACAGGCCATAGCAGTTACTCTCAATTTCAGACTTAGTCTCAGCCTGTACTACCTTATACATGCACTTCCAAAGTTGCTATAATAGTTTCCAAAGCCCACCCAGCACCTCAAGATGGGTGTGTAAAGGAAAACTTCACATTTTAGCTGCAAAGCCAAGAGCAACCTACCCTCCACCATGGAGTAAATATTGGTGTTAGACGTGTCCTCTCATGGCGGGATGTGTTCTTTTGGGGAGATCCTTGGTATCTCCATTTGAATATACCAGTCGAGATTATCTCAATCTATCAAATAGATTCTATGTTGAACCATAAAAGAGACAGAAGAGGTTGTCTTTGTCAGAAAAGAAAAGATCTTGTTCTTCTTTTCCTCCTCCTGGGTACCTTCTTATTTTACATTTCTTTGACAAAGAGGGTCTCCTCAATGAAGTCAGAAGCATGAAGAAAAGAAAAACCTTTTGTAATATGTCCCCGTTTTTTTTAACCTATGCAGAGAACCAAATGGGTAGTGTAAATGGCAGTTCCTCTTAGTTAAATAAACAAAATGGAGGAAAAAAAATAAACAAAACGGTCCCACGTGGTCTAGTTACATGCAGAGCATAGTAATTAAGTACTCATCTCTGAAGCCAGATCACTGAGTTTGTTCAAATTCTGGTCTACTTTCTTGAATTTAGACATTACATTTAGCCTTCTGAACTTCAATTTCTTCATTTTTAAAATGAGATATTATTGTTAATAAAGTGTAACAATTTTACAGGGTTTTTCCCTGAGGCATGTGATGTAATTTACACACAAAAAAGGTACCTGACATACAATTTTTCCTTGCAAGATCATAGCATATGATACTTAATTTGCTTTTAGTAAAAATCTATGTCCATATTTTGAAATTTGTGACAGTCAAATGATGCAAATTTATCAATTTGATTTTACTTCCTTAGCATTTACATTTTACTCTAGAAAGGGTTTTCATGATTCTTATATTTTAAAATATGATTTTTACACATAGAAACAGTTCCATGGTGTTTTGCCAGCATTTTATCAGTGTTGTCTCTGACTGCCCTGAAAGAGAGGAGATCCCAGTCACTCTTTCAGACACAGGGATTCATAGGCCCATGGTCACTGAACCAGGAATGGGTTGTGCTTTTGACCATATGGATTAATCACCATAGTTGCACCGATCACATTGTGGTTGAGATCAATAAATAGCCAGCATATTGTCCTAAAAGAACAAGATTGCATAGATTCTATGTCTATAGGGTAAGTGAAAGCAAGTGAGAAAGAAGACCCTAAACCCACAAATCCTCAAATTCTAGTTTTCCAGGCCTAAAAGCCTTCTTTGGGTAACTGACTTCATGACCTATCCTTGATTTTTATCATAAATTAGTACATAAAAACAGTTGTTCTGAAAAAATTATAGCTGGAAATGTTCTCCATGATGACATTCAATGATAGTTCTGCAAGTCTCTGAATAGCAAACTCTTTCATAAATAAACAGAGAAATGATGACTTTTCTTTCTGGGTGAACTTGCATATTGATTTCAATCAGATTTCAGACTATTAGAATAATATATTTTACTGTACTGAGTTTAGATAGCCAAAACTTTCAGACTTACCATTAGTGCCTATGAGCAATATAATTTTTCCATCCAATCTATCTTTATATTCTGTATCAAATGCTCTGTTACCTGATTTTTTAAAAAATAAATCATCTACTTAGCAGGAAATTGTTCAAAAGAAGCAAACAATCCACTGTTCTATTTATTGTGTCCCACTACCTTGCTAAATGCAATTCTCCCCACCCCTCCACTCCCACAGGGATCAAACTCAGGACCTTTGAGCTAAATCCCCAGCCCTAAATGCAATTCTTCTAGTGGCATAGACTTAACACAGAACTCATTGGGATGAAACAAAAATCACCACTTCTCCTCTTGGAGTTTAAATTAGCACCTGGCTTTCAGCATGATATCACGAATAAATACAAATTTAATTTGTTAAATTAAATGCTATGAATTCTCTTGTTTCTTAAAAAAGAAGCTTCAGTAGGTAATGAGGAGAACCAATATGAATAATGCAACAGTTCATGAATGGCAACTTTAGAAAATCCCAGATGATATGTTTTGTACCCTTAATATTATTCACAAATGTTCTCGTTCACTAGTAGCATTAATAACCTCCCATTTTAAGGATTTTTAAGACCCTTGATGGGGGAACTGACCTTAAGTTTTAGGAGAACCATCAAGGTGTCAAATTCTATCTGAACAGAGTTAAAAATATACCATTGTTGAAAAGCTGAAAATGAGAGGAACCAATAAAAAGAACTTTTAAATGTCATTATGTATAAAGGAAGTAAGGACATTTCTATCATATAAAATAATTTTGTCTCTAAATCAAAATTACCTGGCAGTTGTCATGTAATTCAATACAAGCAAATAGCTTCAGAGGGAATGACAGTGCCCAAAGTTCCTGAGAATTTTTACACCTTTCAGGAATTCAGTTTCCTGTTGCATTTAATTTGCAATGCTATACTGATTTCTGCCTTATGACCAATGATGTAACGATAATTTCTAACATTCATTGACTATTTATTAGGTTCCAAACCCTTTATGTCTGTCATATGTGTCACATTTAATTTATTTCATCTAATAGTTCTCAACTAGGAGCAATTCTTAGTCCCACCCTCCAAATTCTGGGCAATCTCTAGGGTCAGTGTTGAGTGTCCTAAGTTGGGGGAGGGGGTCATACTACCAGCATCCAATGGGTAGAAGATAGAGATGGTGCTGAACAGCCTACAATGCACAGGACAGACTTTCTCTCCTTCAAAGAATTATTGATTCCCCAAAGTCAACAGTATCAGGGTAGGGAGTTAAATCCATTCAACAATCCTGTTTAGTGGTTATTATTAACATCATCTTCAGAAAAGGGTAACAGACTCCCAGAATGATTGAGTTACTTATCTAAGATCACAGACTTAAATAAGTGGTGGTGCCAGGATTGAGAAACTAGCTCTTTATTGTCTTAAAGCCCAAACTCTTTCCGTATCTTTTACTACTATCTCCAGAGAACTTTATGGAACATGAGCAGTTTGTGAGTTTTAATGGTAGGAATACTACATTATTCTATAGATCTGCCCTAGCACCAAGCTCTCACTTGCCAAAAGATTAATAGCAACTATTCATCACTTGAACTTCTTCAGATTCCCCCTTCAGGATGACATGTCAACGATTAGGTCAGTAACCCCAAGAGTAAATGGTTGCTTGATTATATGTACTGTGTTACTAAATAAAGAGTGAGTCAAAGGGAAGGTTGAAGACAGTATTTCTGCCTGCAAGAAGGTTATGGGGAAGGAGAGTTATATATGCACATAAATAGAAGTATATGTGCACATATGTTTATAAGCAGAATTATCAGTCCAAACATAATGTTAGAAGCAGTTCAAAGTCGATGATAAACTTGCCTACTCAGCTATGAGAATGCTTCTTTCCCGTCCCAAAATGGCGCAACACTTACACTACTGTGATGTGGTTGCATCCTGGGTTGTCACTGTGGCATGCTGTGGAAGAGACATGGCTGCTCCTATGCTTTTAGTTTAGATAAATTTATAAGCACAACCAGGCTAGGCATGTGGAAGCTGATCAGGCCTTTCATTCGCTGGTTTTCTTCCATCTGAGGTGAGTTTTTCATCCTCCTTTTCCTTTTCCTGTTTAGAGCACTCATGATTGTGACCTACTCAACACTAGTAAAGCTAACTCAGGAGAGAATCTGAGGAAAACACTTGAATTAAGTTGGACATGATGGGTAAGTATTCATCTGATGGCAGGGCTAGTGAAGCACGACAGGAAGGTCTTTTATCTTTCATATGTTGAGATTACCCGTAGGAAGCATCTGGCACGTTGCTGAGCACATAGTAGGTACTAAATAAACGTTGGCCTCCTTTTGTCCTCCTTTTCTTCCACCTTCTCTTCCTCTTTCTTTTTTTTCTTCCTTCCTCAATTTCCTCCTGCTCGTCTTTCTTGTCCTCCCTTCTTTGGTCTCCTCTTCCTTTTTTTTTGGTACCAGGGATCGAACTCGGGACCTTGCGCTTGTGAGACAGACACCGGAACCACTGAGCTAAATCCCCAGCCCCTCTCCTCTTCCTTTTTTACCTTTTCCCCCCTTCTGTTCCTCTCTTACTTCTTTTTAATATATCTTTAAAATAATGTCACACAAATGGCCATTCACTCTCCTGTAACTAAGGTCAGTTCTGCCTAAAACATTAGGAAGTTCTATAGAATAAGAATGTGTAGTTATTAAATGCTTGGGCTCAGTGATCAAACTGTTTAGGTCCAAGCCCTGGTTTCCTCTGTTATTGTCAACTCTGCAATTTTCTTGGGAAAGTTAATCAGCTTTTTGTGTCTCAGATCCTCCTTCTGTAGTGTATGGATAATGAAGATGGTGTTTTCCATGAAGGTGCTTTAAGGATTGAAAAAGGCAAATCATGCTGTGCATTTGTCATTCTACCCAGTATGTATGGTAAATGTCCAACAAATATAAGCTATTATAAAATATGAGCCAGCATTTGAGCTTCCTAGAGAAATAAGCTTCACCTTTTCTATCACCTTCTACCCTCACCTATTGATTCCCTTTGAGATCCATATATAGTCTTTTTACATTTTTTTTGTGGCACCAGGGATTGAACTCAAGACCTTATGCTTGGGAGGCGGGTGCGGTGCCACTGAGCTAAATCCCTGGCCCTTACATATAGTCTTTTAGTTATGACCTTCAGCCATATTTGAATAATTTTCTTGTGTACACGTTTGCATTCCCACATTAGGAACATACTTACATGCAAATACTGAATGTCTTTCTTAATTACTTCATTTAGATATGTCTGCTAACAATGTTAAAGTTCTGAATTGTGAAGTCTTCTGACAAAAAACTTAAGACTGTGATATTTTATGATAAAACTTTCAGGGTCTTTTGCTAGGCATTGTGGTGCATACTTGTACTCCCAGTACTAAAGTTCCAGGCCAGCCTGTGCTACATTGTGAGTTCAAGGCCAGTCTGAATTACATAGCAAGTCTCTGTCTCAGTCCCTCTCCCCCGCAAAACTAGTCTTCCTATAAATGTGTGTATATGCTTAAAATAGAATAATATTATATATTGTTTATTAAGATATATATACTCCAGGGCTATTGTTGATTTCTACTTGCTGGTCTTATGGTCAAATAGGTCTAGAAATTTTTATTTCATGAAATTAATGTGATGAAAAAAACCAGGTTGATGTAGATGATGGTATATAAATACATAAAGGTTGGTTTTATTAGAAATAATATCACATGAAGATAGGAATGATGGTTTGGAATCAGATCTGATTGTGTATCTTAGCTTTGCCATTACAAGCCTTCACTTAACTTCTCTTGTTTCCTCAAGTGAAAACTAGGTATAATAATGCATACTTAAAAAAATAATGCACACTTACATGGCTGTCATAAGATTTATATGAAGGAGGCCTACCAAATATTAAGAACTTGTCACTATTCCATTTATTCTTTTCACAGGAGGGAAGCTGATTGACCAGTGTTTGGGGTCTCCTGGTGTCATGTACCTTTGTCAGCTTCCATGTCTTTGGAACTTAACCTGTTTTTTTAATTTGGTGGTGCTGGGGGTCATCCAACCCAGGGCCTCCAGTATGCTTGTCAAGTGTTCTACCACAGAGCTACACCTCCAGCCCAGGAACTTAATTCTTAATCCTTTTATCGTCACATACTTCTCACTAACAAAGAGGAACTGATTACCAATTTATTTCAAAATGTGTGTATTATATTTGATGGGTCACACTAGCAGTTATAAAGCAAACAACAATGTGGAGGTGGGGAATGGATGGAATGAGTTCAATCACATACCTGGGAAAAGTCAATAGTGAAGATAGAGCCTCAATTTTTGTAACTCTGGAGAGAGAAGCCTCTGTACAGGATTTGAAGCAATGAATCATGAGTTAGAAACGTGGGAATTTTTCCTGGTGCCTAAGTTTATGCAATTTGGTTTACCTCTTTGTTCTTTTTCTACTATTCAATTTGGGATAGTAAAATGTAAAGGATTCTAAAACTCACTTTAGGATGAGGGGAAAAAGGAGACATTAAAGTGCAAAGCAGAGCTATGAAAACCTGCTGAACACATTCCTTAATTAAAATGCTTGTTCCTGTCTTGTACCATTATGAAATACATGCTTCATGTGTATTGTATTTGGGCGACCACAAGTCAACAATAAGGTAAGGCGCGAGTAAACAACCTTGCTTTGAGATGTTGAGGCAATAGTCAGGGCCAATTTTTTACTTTTGTTTGAAATTTTCAATTCAAACTCAGTATACACTTACTTGCTTTTACACAATAGGGTTCAGGAATTAAAGGCCTGGCTCTTTAAAACCCAGCAGCCTGGCACACAATCCTTACTCCCAAAACCTGGAAGCCAAGGCCCCTCGCCCGCCTGGGAAAGGCTAAGTGCCCTGCAGAGCCGAGGACAGCCTTGAGTCAGGTCAAAGTGAACGCGCTACCTTCGCTTTGCAGACTGTCGGGATTCTCGTCCGTGTATTAGTCAAGACGTTTTGCTGCTCAAGACCAAGAAATCTATAGGAGGGCGGGTTAGTTTACACACTGTCCACTTGTCACTGTCTCTAAGACACACAAAAGCCTCCTAAAATAACACAAGCCGGCCTGAAATACTTAAAACGAACAGATCTTGGGCGGGTAAGTGACAAAGCTCTCTCCTCTTACCTCCTTGTGGGATTTTTTTTTTTTTTTTTGGCGGTACTGGTTTTTTTTTTTTTTTAACGTTTCCAAAGGTTTCTGTGCCACACTCCGTTCTCACCTAAGGCTGAAATTAACACAGTTTGTTCTTCCCTCTGACACGCAAAGGAAGCGCTGAGAACCCAGGAGACGCGGGCTCGGAACTTTCTGTTTTTAAGGCTGTATTTTGATACAAGAGAAGCATAATTTCGTTTCCTTTCCTTTTCTTTCTTTCTTTCTTTTTTTTAATGCACCTTGCAAGGAACACGAATCCAGCTGGGATCTCGGGAAAAAGCAGGGGGAGGAGGAGGAGGACGACAAGAAAGGCTCCGGGAGCGGAGGCTGGGTCCCAGGGACCCGGGTGCGGGTGGTGCGGCCCCGCCGCGGGCTCCTCCCTGGGGTCGCGGGCTGGACCCGGCCCCACCTGCTGGCTGCGGGCTGCGGGCCGGGCCAGACGGAGGGAGGGAGGGAGGGAGGGAGGGACGCGGGCCGGGCCTGAGCGCGAGACAGAGCGAGGCGGGGAGGCCGAGTCGGGAAAGGGAGGAAGGAGGAAGGAGCGCCCAGGGTGAGGCGGGGGCGCGAGGGCGTGGGGAAAGTCGCGGGAGCAAATTTGGGGCCGGGCTCAGCAGCAGTAGCGCCTGGCTTCTAACCTGGGCAGTGGAGGCGGGGAAGGAGCCAGAGGAAAGGGGAGGCGTATGGGATGGGGGTGGGTGGCGGGAGTTGGAAGCAAATGACATCACAGCAGGTCAGAGAAAAAGGGGTGAGCGGCAGGCGCGGGAGGAGTAGGGCGTTTGGCATCAGGAGCGGGAGCCCAGACTGCCCTGCAGGGACCCGAGAGACCATGCAGAAGTCGCCTCTAGAAAAGGCCAGCGTCGTCTCCAAACTTTTTTTCAGGTGAGAGGTGTCCAGTGGATCTTTGGAAGGACACGTGCCCGTAAAAGAGGAGGGAATAGATATGGGCAAAGTTTGGGGGAAAGAGAAGTAGGGTTTCTTCTGTTCTGTTTTTTAAAGATGCACTGTCATTCATTATTTTGAAAGAAAATGTGGGTTTTGTGAAATAAAATTGCATTAAGATTAAAGAATAAACTGAAGCCAATGATTTGGAGAGAGAGCAAAATCTATTTGCAACCGAGAGTAAGTTGACGCAAGACCCAAATATGTATGCTACCGTGCAATTGATTTCTTTGATTTTTTTCTGAGAAACTTAGACATTGTAAAGTTGTTAATAACAAATTCATAAGTTTGGTCCTCTCTCTGGTCCCGTGACTTACAAACTTGTCTTCTTGGCATACTACTACAAGTCAAGTGCCTGCATATAGCAGGTGCTCAGAAAACATTTATTGACTGAATTTTGAAAAAAATTTGCAGGAGAGGAGGTGGAAAATTATGTGCTTAAAGTTTTTATTATGATCCTGAGTAAATCTAACAAGTATTTGCCACAATTCCATTATTTCTCTTAAGAAGGAAAACAAATCTGTTGAATCATTTAACTTAGAAAAGCGTGAATATTATGAGGTTTGCTTTAAAAATGGAAGTCAACATTATCATGGAAACGTGAAGCTATGGGTACAGGTACTGAAGTTCTATACAAATAACATTTAATAAATTGTATTCTTATCTTATTTTGCATATGATGAGCCATAAAAGCTAGCAAACTTCATTTAATGAGGTTTTTAAAAATAGAGGTTAAGTTTGAGGTCTTAGGCAGAGTGTGATTAAACATAGCATTCATCTCTGAAGTGTTCTTTGCAGGCTGTATCTACTTGGTTCCTACTATTATATTTGTGTGAATGAATGAATAGGCACAGTTCTCTCATGGGACGTTACTTGACTCGTATTCCTCCAATGAATCAGCATAGGAAAGTATCAGAAAAGTCAAATGTATTATAAATGTGCCCATATATGCATGTGTTTGGGGAAGGGATTCATCTTTCTCATCTCTCTGATGTTCAATTCTGTGCATGTAGAGCAACCCTGGAATTCAGGTGCTAAAGAGAAGCCCTTGGCCACTGAAGGATAGCTCCTCCCTGTGGATGGGAGAGAAGGACTTTTTGGAATCGTCTTTATATTAATATTTATAGAATCTTTTGTTAATCTATAAAAATGACTTATCTGTTCATCTGTTTTCCTACTACTTATAAAATAAGAATGTTAATTCGCATAAATTACAGACTTTTTGTTAGAACGCTTTGAGGAACCTAAATGCCAATCCATCTAAAAATGCAGTTTTCAGAAGAATGAATATCTCATGGTTACTTCTAAGTACTAAGGAACTTCAAAATTGCTCATCTGCCAATATGCTTTTTAAATTTTCTTTTTAAAGATCACCTACTATATTTTAAAAAATGTTCATAGTTTGATTTGAGAAGAAAATGTAATTTTAATAGCTATTAAATTTTTAAGATCATACTCATTTCTGTTCTTCAAACTACTTTCTAAGTGTGTTTTTAAAAGTTAAATTCCTACTATTTATAGGAACTGACAATCACCTAAAGTACTGGTGATTATAAACTTTCTTCTGGACTATAATTCTAAACTGGTAAAAACTTATTTTCTGCATTGGGCTAGGTAATATTACTTAGTGGTCAAAAATGGTAGGCTTTGGGTTCGTATTGTTTTGACTCAAATTTGAGATCTACTACTTAGTAGCTGTGTGACTTGAGGTGAGCCTCTTCACATCTCTGTGTGACTTGGCCTTTAAAACTTTGAGACTAATAAGTAACTATGACAAAGGGTTAATCTGTTGAGAAAATGTATATCCAGTGTTTAGCCCAAGTAAATGTTAGCTGCTATTATAATTATTATCCTTAATTGACACCTTTATACATTCTTTATGTTACTTTGGGCCTTGTTTATATAAGCTGATCAATTCCTCTGTTGAGTATAATTTTGTGATTATTCATCTGTATATACAATGAATAGGCCTGCTTGAGAATTTATAGCAAATCTCCATTAACATGGCCTTATCAGATACTTGGGCAGAAAGTCATACGCTCATGTCATATCTTCTTAAATGCTTTAGAACTTTACTTTCTGAATATGATCTCAATTTTATAGTCATAGAAGTTTAAAACTGTTATAACCCAGATGGGTTATAGAATATATTAAGTATCACTTGAATTATCTAGGTTTTGCTGTTGGAAAATCAAAAAGTTTGGGAAAATATCTAAGTACTTTCTTAATTTTGCAAAGGTTTTTCATCAAGTAAAAATTTGAAATACATTGGAACTATCTTAATGAATAATATAAATGGATTTCATCATAAAACTTCAAGTTATTTATGAATGTCATGGAAAATAAGTACACTAAGTTGAAGCTCTCATGAAAACATTTATGAAATAACATTTTTTGTACTATGAATTGAACCCAGGTCCTCCACACTGAGCTACACTCTCAGCCCTTTTTTAATTTAATTTTAAGACAAGTTCTCTGTAAGTTGGCCAGGCCAGACACAAACTTGTGATCCTCCTGCCTCATCCTCCTAGAGTGATGAAATTATAGACATGTGCCACCACACCTGACTGAAATAAGACATTTTTAAACTAGAGGTGCTAAACTTGAATAATTCACATACAAATGAGATTGATTTACAAATGTTTACCAGTAGTGGCTATACTTTTTTATTTTGGGCAATATTTCAATTTTACACTTTCTCATAATTTTTAATATATTCAGTATACTTTTCTGTCTTTCCCCTAATGCTTTAATTTTCCACATTCTGTTTAGTTGTTAGATTATTTATTAAATCATGTGTTGGATAATATAAATTGAATTTTCATCATGATGTTCATTCCAAAAGTCTTAATCTATACTCAAAGAACCAGGGAAGCCCCACAGAAACCAAATATTAAATGCTATGTGCCTCTTAAAAGACAGTACAGGGTCTTCCCATAAGCTCTACAGATAAATCTCAAGTCAGACAAAAGAGTGAAATATATTAGGATTTAGGGTGGACATTTACAAAAAGTTGTATATTGTAAGTCTCAGGTTAATAGTAAGATCATTTAAGACAGTTTTGTAATTACTAGAAACAAAGTAATGAGAAAATTTTAAACATATACACTAAAATTTATGATATTTTGAGCCACTAGAATAGAAATAGTGGCTCAAAATATCTTTCAATGAAAACCACACTCCTATTCTAAGGATTCTACCTTTGATCAAAATATTTGGACCAGGCATGGTGGTCCATGCCTATAATACCAGCTCCTTGGGAGGCTGAGGCAGGAGGATTAGAAGTTCAAGACCATTCTGGGCAACTTAGGGAGATCTTGTCTTGAAATAAAAGAGCTAGGGATATAGTTCAGTTGTGAAATGCCCCGAGTTCAATCTCTAGTACTGTAAACAAACAACCAAACAAACAAAATTGGATATCCTATTATGGTCTTATCTCTAAAAATATATACATTTCTTTTCCCAAGTAGGCATCAACCTCAATTCTTTGTACTCATTATCTTATAGTTATAGTTTGTATTAGAATAAGAATCACATTACACAGACTGATCACTTAGACTTCCTTCTAAATTACTTTTGACTATCTATCAAAATAAAAATTTTCATCATATTTTACTTCAACAGCAAAGTGCTACCTAAATTTAGGTATTGTCCTTCAAAAAATGCATTATGAACTTTAAAGACAATTCCTATTAAAGAAAAATGTAAGTGCTTTGAATAATTGATGCATAATTTATATAAGAATGTAATAAAAGATTCATTAACAGAATAATTTTGAAGAGGACCAAACTTGTTATTATATAATTTGAGGTATATCATTAAAGAATCCATCACAATTTTCTTATAGTGACATTTTATTCCATGTTTAGCATGAGGAAAGCTAAAAATTATGGCTGAGCCATAAATATTATTGCAATTTGTTGGGGATGTTCATAAAAATATTGTCACAGGAAACCAGTCTACTTAAACAAGTGTCTTAGTCTGGTTCTTATCAATACACATGGATTATCTCAAGTTTATCTCTCAGGCAAGGTTTGGGCTTTCCAAAGGAGAAGAAATAAATGCATAAAACAAAGACCAGTATGAGATGAAGAATTCATATTGTGATGCACTACTTACATCCATTTAGTCAGTCTACAGGCAAATGCCATCAGTGAAAACAGCCCAGGTCTCTTCAGCATTATCTCCTGTAGAAACTGGAGGTCCCTGCCTCTGGGGTAGGAGCCCTGTGTTTTGAAAACCCCCCAAAATGTTGACTGCACCAGTCTGTCAGTATTCCTTTCTCTCCGGCTTTTTTTTGCTATGTTTTGTCTTTGCACAGCTCACACTTAGAATATGTGTTAATTTCATGTCAATTTTGGTTGTTTTATCTCTCAGAGCTCTGATGATATCTCCTCTACATGATAAGACTAAAATTATATATATGTATATCTGTACATATAATATTTTATAATTAAGTTTCTTTTAGCATATTTTTTGTTTTAAAAAATTCCTCTTTAGTTTTGTAGTGTATTCTGATGAATTTTTTTATATGCTTACAACACATAGCATGTGGTATTGTTTTAATATTCAATTCCTTCCTAAAGAGAGCAGTGGAATCTATTTTTCCTAACTGCTTCATCAATATTTTATATTTGATGTGGCAATCAAAATATTCCTCAGAGCCTACTGATACACAAGGGAAACCATGGCTTTCCAGTTTTCTGTTACGTTTTATGGGAGGAAGTAGGACTTAGTGTCATAATATTCAATACATAAATGTTGAAACTTGTTTGAGGTCCTTGAACGAACAATGCTATAAAATATATTATTATTGTTAGTATCCTTTCACAAGAACCTATAATTTCAGTATGATAGAACTATAAGTATAGGATTGCCAAACCATCAGGGAAGGGTGTTAACCATTTAGCATGCAGTTATGTGTTGTTTGTCAGAACTTTAAAAACACCTCTGACTAAGCAGCAATTTTGGCCATTCTGATTCCTGACGAATCTTGTGTAGGGCATTTGCCTGGAGCAAAATCTCAGAGTTGCAATGAGGTCAAGAGGGGAAAACAGACTATGATAGACGTCTGATAATCTGCAGACATTTACAGAAGATTGCTTTTATAACTATGTCAATTACATTATCACAGAGCAAAACATTGCTATTTCAGTTGCTTCTCTTCAGGTCCTAAGAATGAACGTATCCTGTAGTTGTTTCAGTCTGAAATTAGTATTATAATGTGGTTTTACATAGAGCTTTGTTCAGCAAAGAGCTTGAGCAAGAAGGCTATAAAAATTTAGTTAACTACTAGATTATTTGGTGTATAGCATTACATTTCTATAGAACTCTGGAAAAATCTGGTTTACACAGCTGTTTCCAAGTTTCAAAGCTTGTCATTTTGCTATTTTTTGTGTAGCTCCATTAACTTGCTACTGTCTTTTGACGTCAATGACTCTTTCAAATTTTAAAGCCCTAGATGCTAGGGCTTTCTCTAATTTTTTTGAATATTATTCATACCATTTCATGATTCTTTCATAGAATTGTTTAATAAATATATTTTTGTGATGAGAATGAGTCTGTGGTGATCAACCCTAGAGACCTACACATATTGTCAATTGATAACATTCAACACTCCCACAATGGTGGCATCATTAAAAAAAAGAGAGGGCAAATGAAGCAGAATGGTGGGCAAATTTTTAATGTTTAGAGTACTTATTACACCAAATTTTCCTTTGACTCTTATGGCTTGGGTTTTGTGGGACAGCTTACTTGCTAATTCCTTGCTTGTAGGGTAAGGGAGTGATTTGAAGATTTTTGCTAGGTCTTTAGAGGATTATCAAGAAGTTGTACTCGGATATAGTGTGAGAATTCTCCCAGGTGTTGAGTCAGAGTAATACTTCCTTGTAGGTCATGATTCTGGGCAGCTTGGAGGGTGCTTTCATTCATTTATTCACCACCTTCTGTATTTCGTGCAAAGCATTAAGAAGGTAGAGAAGGCTGAGAAAAAATTGTTGTGACCTTCATGGAATAAATTCTCTGTATCCCATGAATTGAAGGGCTTATAAAAAGGTGCTGACTAAGGGTGCCTAAGACTGGTGAAGAAAAATTTGCCACAGGAAACGTCTCTTGCACTCATACCAAAAGGAGGTTGGTCAGTAGAAGTTATTCATACAAAGGAATATGAGTTGGGGGATGAGTTAAGGAAATTTAAACAGAAAATCAACAGATTATGTACAAGAATGTTAGGAAGAGGAAGCAAGGGGCCTTCAAAGAATTCAGACAAGGTCCCTGAATTCCTCCTGAAAACTTGTGACAGAGATTTGTGAGAGATAGGTCTGGAAACTTGTGAGAGATAAAGGGCTTGGTAAAGTTTGTTTGAGCCTTATCAAACTGCAGGTGAAAAGCTACAGATTTTAAGGAGAGGAATGACAAGCCCAATTCAGTGGCATTGCAGTTTTGCAAAAGAAATGAGCTTAAAGAATGGCTGTAGGAATAGAGAGAAAGAGATGGATTTGAAAGACATTTAGGAAGTAAAATTAATGGGATTTTTACTGATTGGAGGTGGGAGGTGAAGAAGAGAGAAGAGTCAAGGATAATGTCTACATTTGCTCATTGGGATAACAAGGTGGTTGGTGGTGCTGTTTGAGTGTGTCAGGCAATTCACTTGGGAAGAAGGCCTGGTACAGGGATGGAGAAGAAGGCCTTTGAAGACACTTTATGTCTCTCTAAAATGAAAAAAGAAATCGTACACATGGTTTAAGGCCAGGTAATGTGGTTACTTGAAAATAGTCTTGGACGTCAGTGTACATTTGTTCAGTACTAAGGGAGCTTCTACCTTTCAGCTCAGAGATAAATTTGACATCTAAAAACTCACATTTGCTTTTTTCTACTCCCTTTCACCTGATACTTAATAGAGTTACTGTCTCTCTCCACAAAAGTCAATAGATCGCTTGTTTACATGAACTGTTAAGCGTGCAGAAAGCAAATAAATCTCTCATAGATTAGTTAGATCATGGAGTCAAGAACATCAGTAATACAGGTAGACATTAGCTATTTACACAGATTATTTAATTCACAGAATTAAATATATAACTACCATGAAACTTAGAATTTTATTCACTGTTAAGAGTTGATAAGACTATTAAAATTGAATTGCATACTTAGCAATCCTCATAATATTAGAGCTAAGTTTTTAGGCAATGAAATGTTATTGGCCAGAAAGATAATCACTATAAAATTAACTTATTAAAGTGAAAGTAATGACTTTGAAATACTAATGTGGTTTTTAGTTATTCATTTATTCATGCATGTATGATATATACATTTACTCAGCATAAATGTTGGGCTCTTGATATACTTGCAAGGAATATATAGTGGTTTGAAGATTTAAAACAATAATTTATTACACATTCAGTTTATTCTGCTTTTACTGAAATTTTTATGCTAATTTTTTTGTACTGGGGATTGAACCTATGACCTTTGCATTAAGCTGCACCCTTATCTTGTTTTATTTTTTATTTTAAGACAAGACTTGCTATGTCACTAAGTTGCCCAGGCTGGGTTTGAACTTACAATACTCATGCCCCAGTCTCCCAGAGGGCTGTTATAGGATGCCCCACCGTTGTAATATTTTTAATGATGCAATTTTTCTCTTTGGACTAGAAAGATAATCATAAATGTCTATAGATTTTATCATTATTCCATTTATTGAGTGAAAATTGCAATTTCTGAATTATAAAATTGTTGACTGTATAAAGTACATCTCATTTGTTAAAATAAATGATTCCAAAGTCAACAATATAATTTTCACAACAAAAAGTGTTTGATGGATTTTGAAAAATTAAAAAAAAAACCTTCTTAAATGTGAATATAATGTCATTTCATTAAGATAAATGAGTGTCATCAAAAAATACAATGAATGTTTAAATTTTAATTCACCTCAAAATACTCCTCTTGGGTTTGAACACATGTATCCTATTGTTCTTATCACTTTCTGAAGCAGTTCTGGAAGTCCTCTTTCATAAGTTTCTTTAGTTGGGCTGTTGTGGCTGCCTTGATGTCCTGAATCAATTCAAAGTGTTTACCTTTCATCGGCATTTTGACTTTGGGGAAGAACCAAAGCTTTAAAGCAGTGATTTTCAAATTATAGTCTCTAATTAATATACCTGCTCCAAAATATACTTAGTTCATATATATGTAATATAATACATATATAAAATGGTATATATATCATATTAAATATGAAGATTCCTAGATCCTCCTCTATACCTACTAAATCAAAATCTCTGGGAGAGAACTACTATAATATTTCATTATTTTTGAACACTCTAGGTGATTATTTTTATTTACTAAAATCCAAGAACCATTAGGTCATCAGGTCAGTCTTAAGAAAATGGGTTTAGATAGCCTAAGTGCTTTTCAACCTTGGTTGGCATAAGAAGCCCCTGGAAATCTGCATCCCAACCCCAGAGATTTGGACTTCACTGTGTCTAAAGCGGGGTCCAGTAATTTGTACCTTTAAGAATGACAATCTCTCCTTCCTCCCTGGACACTTTTGATATTGGTAGTGTATGGATCTGACTTAAAACACTAGACTAAGGAAAAATTTATATTCAGGGCTATGATTCCTAAAAACTGGGTTTTTTTTTTTTTGTACTAGAGATTGAACATAGGGCCTTTGCATTCAGCTTTTCCCCAGCCTTTTTTATTTTTTATTTTATTTTTTAATTATGAGACAGGCCTTACTGAGTTGCCTAAGTGAGACTTTAAATCACAATCCTGCCTCAGCCTGCTGGAGTGCTGGGATTATAGACATAAGCCACAGTACCCAGATCTGTGGGATGTTTTTAAAAGCTCACAGGCCTCAACCCATTGTGTTTCTGATTCAGGTAGTCTGAGAAACAGCTTGGTGTAGAGTGCACAAAAGCTTCCAGAAAATTCTGATCTATGGTCTCAGTTTAAAAATATTAATAAAACAAGAATTAAAAGACTGTCATCAATTAAAGTGTTTATAGAATCTCCATTTTTGGTCATTAATACAAGATTGGAAAACTCCAGATTTGGGGACAAGGCAGCATTGACCAAAAAATTGTAGAATGTGAGATGTGAGGTGATTCATCTTCTCCCATTCCCTTAACCTTTCCCAGTAGTCCTCTTTATTTACAACCTCAGAGTACAAGGGATTTCTGAAAGTTAATCACTCTTTAGTAAAGTAACAATAAAAACATAGAAATAGTTCAGCTTGTCATAGACTGAGTATTTTCTCTTGAGTAGTTTTTGAAGTCTGCAATCTTGCCTCCTAACATTTGTTGAACTCTTTCAACATGTCAGGTAATACATAATACCTCAATGAATTCTTCAAAAAATTCTAGATTCATTCCACAGAAATATGTGGTTTAGAAAGGTTAAAGTTTACATTAAAACAGAAACACTAAACTTGCTGGAAGATAAGTTAGGTAGAACTCTTTTTTTAAAAAATTATTTTATTGGTACATTTTAGGTGTACAATACGTTTACATTTATCATTGGGTGTTTGTACCTGTACATGATGTAGCTTGGTTCTTATTTTTTTCCGCATTACCTGTGCGCCCTTCACCCCCTCCACCCTTCCCTATTTACATAGATTTTGTTTCCATTTTTTTTTCTTTTCTCATAGTTTTTTCTTTCCCTTCTTTCCTTTCTCCCTCCCCTCCCACCACCCCTACAACTTTGGACCTTTTCCTATTTCAAATTATAGCTAAAGCTTGGAAACAACCCAAGTGCCCATCAACTGGAAACTAGATAAAGAAGATGTGGGTTTTTTTTTTTTTTTAATAAAATGGAGTACTATTCAGCCACAAAGAATGAGAAACTAGAGACATTTATAGCTAAATGGATGCATATTGAGGCCATACTCTTAAGTGAAACAAATAGGACACACATGTATAAATACCAAATAGTTTCTCTAGTGTGAGAAACTGTAAGTGTAAATAAGGATTAAAATGATTAAAACGAATAATTGATAATTTGAAATAGAACTCTTGAAGACATTGGGATAGGAAAAGACTTTATGAACAAATCCTCAGTAGCATGGGAACTAGCACAAAGAATCAACAACCGGGGTCTCATCTCATTAAAAAGCTTCTGCACTGCAAGAGAAACCACCAACAGCTAAGAGACAACCTACAATGTGGGAAAAATTTTTTACCAGCTGCTCCTCAGACAAAGGTCTACTATCTAGATAGAATATATAAAGAACTTAAAAAAAATCAGACCCCGCAGATATAAAGACCCAATTCAAAAATGGACATCTGAAATGAACAGACGTTTCTCAGACAAAGAAGTAAAAAGCACCAAATAACCATATGAAAAAATGTTCAACATCACCGATCATTTGAGAGATGCAGACAATAAACAACACTGAGATTTCACCTCACCCCAGAAAGAATGGCTGCTATCAAGAAATCAACCAATAACAAATGCTGACAGGGTTGTGGGGAGAAAGGAACCCTTTTTCATTGTTGGTGGAAGTGCAGACTGGTGCAACCACTGTGGAAATCAATATGGAGATACCTCAAACAACTAAGATTAGAGGTCCCACTTGACCCAGCTATTCCTCTACTGGGTATCTTCCCCCCAAAATTAAAAGAATCATACCACAGCGATATATGTGCACCCATGTTTATAGCGGCACAGTTTGTAATAGCTAAAATTTGGAAACAGCCCAATTGACCATCAACTGGAGACTGGATAAAGAAGATATGATTTTTTAAAAATTAATAAAATGGAGTACTACTCAGCCATAAAGAATGAGAAACTAGAGACATTTATAGCTAAATGGATGCACATTGAGGCCATACTCTTAAGTGAAATAAATAGGACACACATGTGTAAATACAGAATAGTTTCTCTAGTGTGAGAAACTGGAAGTGTAAACAAGGATTGAAATGTAAAATTGATAGTGTGAAATAGAAAGAAAAGGTCCAAAGGGAAAGAGGAAGTGGGCGTGGGGAAAAGGAAAGAAGGGAAAGGAATTAGAAAAGGAAAAAATAGAAGCAAAGTCTTTGTAAATAGGGAAGAGTGGAGGGGGTGAAGGGAAGGCATGGAAATGGGGAAAAAATAAGAACCAAGACACAGCATATAAAGGTATAAGATCCCAATGATGAATGTAAATGTATTGTATACCCAAAATGTATCAATAAACCTAATGGAAAAAAAGAGTTTATAGAAGCTCACCCAGGAAATTACTGCGAAGTCAGAATGTGAATTTAGATTGATTTAAATCTAGATCTCTCCTCTTAGAGCATACTATATTGCCCACAAACCTAGAATGGAATTGGTTAATTATATGTCACTTGATTTTATATAGATTTAAATTTTTTCTTGTCTTTCAAATTTACTCTTTTTAATAAAATCATTATACAAAGAATATTATTTAACAAGGCATCAGACTTCATTCTTCTTGGAAGAACCAGAGAAGCATGACTTCTGCTTAATAACTGTTAGTGCTCTATGTAGGTTCCTATGACAAGCTACTTCATGGGGGGTGGGAGAGTGTTGTCTTGAATAATGAAAGATGAGGTCAGCCAAAAGCATGCCCAAAGCTAATCATTGTCACATAGCAATAGCGCAGTTGCAAAGTACTTGATCCAGGCTGTGTTTCTCATTCTGATTTGTTCCATTCAGGCACTGGCCATCAACTTTCCTTTTTTTAATTTTTAATTTTCTGAAATCTATCTTTTATCATTTCCCATGCTCTCAAACATTCCAAGCCAGCCTTTCTGTTGAACTTTTTCACGTCTCTAATTCTACCAGCTCTACCCCTCAGCTGTTTTCCTGGACAATCACTTCTGTGTTCTGTCGCCACTTCCTATCCTTCTATGGTACTTACTATGACCACTGTTCTTTAGATTGTTAGTGTTCATGTCGTCTATCAATATTTTTCTATTTGTTTTATTTTTTTTTTATTTCTCAGGGCTGAAGGAGGGTAAAGCCACCAGGCAGGTGGTTCAACCTCAATACTTGACACTTTGAGTACAAAAACTTTAGATTTTACTAAAGCAATGGTTTTCACTTATTTATTTATTTATTTATTTATTTATTTATTTATTTATTTATGGAGGAAAGGTTTATTTCAGTTTGTACAGGTTTCTGTAGACAGTTGGCCGACTCCAAGGCAGGACAGCATGGCAGGAGGGCATGGCAGAGCAGAATCAGTTTATGGCAAGGCTGTCAGGCAGCAGGAAGTAGCGAGCCTACCTTTTTTCTGTCCCTTTACATTCTTTCTTGGTTACAAGCCCATTGGTTTGTGCCACCACACCCAGGATAGGGCTTCCCTGCTCAGTAAATCCATTCAGCCAAACCCAGAACTATGTTAATCCAATTAGGGGACTAATCCTGTACCACACACCCTTAATCCCAGTAGGATGCACCCATGATCCAGCCATCTCCAAAAGCCCCACCTATGAGCACAAGAGGCATTGGGGGGGCATCTAGATACAAGTCATAACATTCCACCACTGGCCCCATCTCTAGAGTTGCCAAAGTCCTAGAAGTTTCAGCACTGGTGAAAAGTCCATGTCCAAATTCTCCTCTGAGATTTAAGGCAAACTCTTAGCTGTAAGGCCTGTTTGGTGTGTGTGAGGGATGTGGGTATAAGGATGAAGCGGTGCTGCGGGAAGCTCATTGGGCTCTACTTTTTTCACTATTTTTTAAAAATAATACATTTATCAGTGAATTTGAATTTTCAAGTGAAATCATCCCTGGAACTATATACAAATATATACAAATATAAGTGATAATAGAAGAAAAGAACTTTGTCATTAACACAAAAATATAGTTAACTTCCACTCCAAAGAAAAGGCTGAAGTGATTATATAACATTTTATGTATCATTTTCTTGGTTCTTTTTATCTGTTTTCTCTACAATATTATGTTTCTGAAGTTGACATGCCTCTTATGATAATATAATTCAGTTGAGATGCCTCTTAGAATGAAAAGAAAAACCTTTCCAGCCATCAGGCCCAGTAATAAATTATAATATGGAAACTTAGTAATACATGTGGTAAATATTCCTTCATTTGGTGACTTCGCTTGAATGTTTTTGTGTTCATTGAGTCCCACAAGGTTGACTTTTACCTAAATTTACTTGTTGCTTGATATTTTGGTGAAAGATTACTTTGTGATAGTTTTGAAAGAAACAGGTAATATTTAGTCTGAAGTTTGTCTGGCATGCTACACAGTATAATTACAGTAGAAATTACCCAAGCTCAGCATTTCAATTTGCCTTGAAATTATACTGCCTGTCCCACAGGTGAAGCTGTTATGAATTCAGCTTGTCACTGTACCCCTATTCATAGATATGAAAGATCAAGAATGATTCAGAAGAATTATTTTTGACCTGAATGTGAATAAGGCTTAGACAACTTTCATTATGATACCAAAGAAGAAAGTGATAGGTAATTGTGTGAATAAGTATATAGTAATGTTCATTTCTAAAAACTTTGAGCAATGTAATGTTCCTTTTTGAAAAAGCAAATACATTGACTGTGATTGTCTTATAATCAATGTCGCCTTAGTGTGTATAAGCATGATAAAGCATTATAAAACCATGATAATATCATCTGTGGCTTGCTGTCTATCATTTCCTGGGTATTGTGCAGCTCTCTCTCTCATGCTGTGATGAGACCTTGTGTGAGCAGGTGTGCTGGAGACTTGGTGGGCTATTAAGTGAGCGTGGCTCATGGGTGTTACACTGCTGTGCTCACTCGTGCAATGCAGAGATAACCAGTAAAGATTATAATAGGCTTAAATATGTGCAGAGAGTGGTCTGGGGAAGCATTCCTGCATAGTATACACTACATGAGTTAGCCTAGCAGGCAAGGATAATGTTTGCATGACTCCATTGTGCTAAAATTGGCATTTAACACGTTTGAGAATAATTTGATTCCAATTTTAATAATAAAACATTAAAATATTGACATTTCAAATCAAAATTTGGTGAATTCTGTGAAGTATCTTGGGGAAATGGAGATGTTGGGCCTCATAGTTTAAAAACCACTAAATTAGTTTCTCCCATACATTGGTTGTTCCTGACCTTCCTTTGAATTCTACATTTTACCCATCTGTATTCTTAGAAAATGAACCACGTTCTACTTCATGTCTCTCCTCATAGTTTTTTAGATAAGAATAGAGGAAGAAGCATGCACTTTGGAATCAGACTTGGCTAGAATCCTCACTCTGTGACTTATTAACAGTGTGGTCTTAGGCAATTTACTTACTCTTTCTACTACTCAGTTATTCTCATTGGTACAATGAATTATTCTTATCTTAACATGGCCTACCAGTATTTTAATATCTAACAGTCCTTAAATGCTTTACTCTATATATTAGTCAGGGTTTTCCAGAAAAGCAAAACCAATAGTAAATGCATTTATTTAATATATGTGATTTATCATAAGGAATTAACTCACATGATCATGAAGGGTGACGAGTCAGGATTGGCTGGCCAGCTGGAGACCTAGGAAAGCCAATGTTCCAGTTCCAGTTCAAAGGCAGTCTGCTAGAGAATTCTATCTTGCTTGAAGAGGCCAGTTCTTTTTGTTTAATTCAGGTCTTCAACTGACTGGATGAAGCTTTACCTACTTGGAGGTTGGATCTGCTTTACCCAAAATTCACTGATTTAAATGTCAATCTCATTCCAAAACACCTTTTCAGTTGACACATAAAATTAACCATCACCCTCTGTTAGCACTTATCATACATTTAGTGACAGCAAATAATGCCAAATATAGAGTAGCTCTTTAGAACTGACAAACACTATTATCAGCCACAGCACCCTTATTACAATGAACACTTTTTCATTTTGTGGCCACAATTCTAAGAAAGCATCTCTTTTCTCTAAATTTAACCCTCTTCTGTGAACTAGACACCCAGTGTCTTCTCTAAATTCTGGAGATCACACTCCCCCCAAAATGTCCCTGTCCAAGTCCATATTTTTAGCTTTTTCCAATGACTTTTACCCCCAACTTTTGAATTTAAATACTCAGATTATTCTCTGTGAGCATTGTCCAGTTTTTCTGATGCTTAGGGCTGGAATAGTTTGCTGGGGCTGCCACAACAAACTGTCATAAAGTAGGTGGCTTAAACAACAGAAATTTATTGTTTTACAGTTCTGAAGGCTGGAAGTCTAGCATCTAGGTGTTGGCAGCTTTAATTTTTTCTGAGGGCTGCAAGGGAGCATCTGTTCTATGCCCTTCAGTTTGTTTGCTGGTAATTCTTTGTATTCTCCAACTTGGAAAGGTGTCATCCTGATCACTGTCTTCATCTTCATGGTGTTCTCCCTTGTGCCTATCTCTTTCCAAATTTCTCCTTTGAAAAAGGACAACAGTCATTAAGATCCAATCTAGTTACTTTATTTAACTTGAACACCTCTGAAAAGACCCTATTTTCAAATAAGGTCAAGTACAGGGGATAGGACACAACAGTTTTGGGGAGGACACAATTTAACATACAAAAATCAATAACAGCCTTCAGGCACAGAATGAGATTGGGAAGTAATTTGAAACTATAGAATACCATACAGATAATGGGTTACTGTAATTTATGAAACCTTTTGAAAGCTATGTGTACCTTATCTATAATGATACATAAGTAACATGGAGACAATGCAAAGGACGTCAAGTCACATAATATGGAAATGACTGGGGAGGGTCATAATAAAAGAGACAATTTCTCTTGAGAAAACTGAGTAATGACTTTCCATTTATGAAACTTTGGTACATCTCTGTTAAGAATAAGGTGAAGGAAAAAAAAAAAAAGAATAAGGTGAAGGGGCTGTGGCCAGGAGGAGGGTGGTGTAGCGGCTCAGTGGAGGCCTCCACCCAGGACAGTTCTCTCTTCCTGGGCCTCTCCCCACCTTCCCTTGAGTGTCCTCGCCTCCTAGGCCTCTTACATCCAATATCATGGGGTGAGGTGAGAGCAGGCCTGGGGAGGGCGATCACACCAAGGAGCCTTAGTCTCTACCAAGATGATAGAAGTACTGACAGCAACTGACTCCCAGAAACTGCTACACCAGCTGAATACCCTATTGGAACAGGAGGCCAGATGTCAGCCAAAGGTCTGTGGCTTGAGACTAATTGAATCTGCACATGATAAAATGAAGGACTTTGAAGTGAAAGATCTTCTTAGTTAACTCAGTTCTTTGGCTTTGATATGGAGACATTTTCTCTAGCTGTGAATTTACTGGACAGATTCCTGTCTAAAATGAAGGAACAACCCAAGCACCTTGGGCGTGCTGGACTGAGCTGCTTTTATTTGGCTGTGAAATCAATAGAAGAGGAAAGAAATCTCCCATTGGCAATTGACTTGATCCAAGTAAGTCAGTATAGGTTCATGGTTTCAGACTTGATGCAAATAGAAAAGACTATATTGGAGAAGGTGTCTTGGAAAGTCAAAGCTGCCACTGCTCTTCAATTTCTACAACTCCATTATTCACTCATTCAAGACAGCTTGCCATTTGAAAGGAAAAATAGCCTGAATTTTGAAAGACTAAAAGCTCAGTTTAAGGCATGTCACTGCAGGATCATATTTGCTAAAGCAAAGCCTTCTTCTGTGTTGGCCTTATCTATCATTGGATTGGAGATCCAAGCACAGAAGTGTATAGAGTTAACAAAAGGAGTAGAACATCTTCACTAACATTCCAAGATAAATGGCAGAGATCTGACCTTCTGGTAAAAGCTTGTATCCAAGTGTTTAACTGAATATTCATCAAACAAGTGTTCCAAACCCAATGTTCAGAAGTTGAAGTGGATTGTTTCTGGGCATACTGCTTGGCAACTGAAGCATAGTTACTATAGAATAACTCACCTTCCAACAATTTCTGAAATGATTTCTTAAATGGTAAATTTGGTTTTTATTCTCTGTATAGAGAAAATTGTATCATTTTCTTCTACAATTGTAGTATTGAAATATTATCTTCAAAATAAACCAACTGGGGGCAGGGGATTCTCAGTGGTATCACCGCCTGCCTTGCAAGTGCAAGATCCCGAGTTCAATCCCTGGTACCAATAAAAAAAAAAAAAAATATATATATATATATACACACATATATATATGTATGTATATATATATATACATACACACACACCAACTGGACTTGGAATAGCAAAAGGGAAAAACTGGTATCACCAATCTAGTCAGCTAACATTTGAAGGCATTTGCTATATATAAGGTACAATACCCTAAGGCTCAGGCACGTTGGCACACGCCTGTAATCCTAGCACTTGGGATGCTGAAGCAGGAGGATTGCCATGAGTTTGAGGCCAGCCTGGGCTACATAGTGAGTTCAAGATCAGCCTAAATTACATAGTGAGACCTTGCATCAAAAAATTTTTTTAAAAAACCCTTAGGAGTTTCCAATCTCTGAATATATGTTAATCATTTCATTAAATTAGCAGTTTAGAAAACAACATCCTCTTTAATAATCTGAATTTTTAAGGTGGTGCTGAAATAATGCCTTTTTAATTGCACATTTTTCTAAATGTAGCCCTAAGCTCTAGTTCATTTAAAGTTATAATAGGACCAAAAGTTTGATCCATATATGAACTAATTTGAGACTGTTAGCTTACAAGCAGAATCATTATGAACTTCAGTGTTACACCTAAAGAAAAAGTAATACAAAGCAGATGATCTCTTTTGGGTTTCTGAAAATTGCCAGTATGTCTCAACATACTGATATTGCAATTGGAATAATAGAGAGTAATTATATTCATTAAAAATATAAATTCAGTCACTACATATATTCCATATGTTCTTGCCATCTAAATTTATTAACTTATGATTAACTTAATTATTAACTTAATGATTTATCTTTTCCTACTCAAAACTAAATGTTAATATTTAACATATCTACATATGATTATGAAACTTAGGTATGAAAAATTTACTTTTAACCACTAGTAGTATTTAGATAAACTTTTGATAAGTTGGAGGTTTTTGTTCTTTACATAAATAGTATTATTGCAGCAACAAAAAAATTTCTTTGGAGCCCTTCTCCACAACCTTAAACTATGGATTACATAATGTTATAATGGTTTTAAATTATGAGCCCTCAAAACATCACAACTAGATTAGTGTGATGTTCTTCACCTTTGGAAAACTGCCTAATTAATATAATGCTGCAGTAGGATTGTTCATATTTGAATTCATCTTTAAAGCTAAAGGCATAAATGTGAAACACTTAATATAAGCCTGAAAAGGTGAACTGTAAATCTTCATTTCTAACATTAATTTAACTTTTTATATTGGAAAATGATAACCTACTTAATTTAAATGTTAAATTTTAAATTATGAGGTTTACATCAAAACCAACATTTCACACACCTTTTTAAAGGCATAATAAAGGCTATATGCTAGATAATGTAATGGTTTCTTGGCATCCATTATGCAAGTAATAGATAGTTCAGAGATGAGAATGTTATTGCTATTTGGGAATTACATTTAAATTTTAAAACATTTTGTATTAAGCCAAAATACCTACTAAGTTTGGCATATTCATTGAGCTATCTTTAATATTTCTTCTAAAAAAACAGATAATGTTTGTATTGATGATGAATATTTCTATACAGAATCTACTTCCTCAGTCTATCTAATTCCATTAAAAATATGTTCTATTATATTACATAGTAAGTCAAAATCAATTCTCACTCTGAAAACTTGCTTTATCCTAAGTTCTGGCCAGATAAAGCACTCCAGGTTTTGTTATGGACTGTTTCTATAAAACTGCCATTGCTTCCAGTTTTTTTTTAAGGAATAAAATATACTTTCACAAATTTCCATAATGTGTCTTAAATAAGGAGGTACCACCATAATTATGAGATTGCTGATGTAGTGTTTGGAATTCCCCATGTGAGCCAATCAATGTAAGGAGATGATCATATATTGTTAGTGTTGTAAACAGTTAGTGCAGCCTGAAGCCTGAGTCTATCCAGAATGGATGTAACCAATTTTGACAACATGTTGTGGATAAATACGCATTGAAAAATAAACCAAAGAGCCACAGTATATTCTCTTTAACTTTTTGTAAACCATGCTTTGTGGATAACTTCAGTCTTACCATAAGGCTAATATATTTCAATATTTTGAAAATATCAGTATTAATTTTGAGTTGGCAAAGGTAACCTAACCAACTACCATTATGTTCGGTACTAAGAGATATACCTTTCAATAAAATTATTGAAATGCAAAAAAAATAGAATAAGATGAAGGCCAAATATTAGGAAGAATGTTTTGATAATGAGAAGTGTTTCATATGAAAACATTTTATTGAGGACAATCAAATAATCTTGGGTGGAGGCTTTATAGGAGTATCTGCTTTAAGTTATGACTCAGAAAAAGGGAGGAAGGGTTATTAAAGAATGGTCCCTGGAAAAGTATAGATACATCACATTTGCATTGCATTTACTATAGACTTAAAAAGTGTTTTGAGCTGGGTGTGGGGTACATGCCTGCAATCCCAGCTACTCAGGGGGTTGAGGCTGGATGATTGCAAGTTTAAAATTGGGGTAATTTAGTGAGACCTTGTCTCAGAATAAAATCAAAAGGGCTGGAGATGTAAGTCAGTGGTAATGTATTTGCCTACCATGCTTGAGGCCCTAGATTCAATCCCCAGTACCACACACACACACATACACACACACTCACATTCACACACACACTCACTTTCACACACACAGAAAACAAAAACAAAAAACTTTAAAAAATGCTTCTGACTAGGAGTAATGGCTAAGAAAGATCTATTTGAAATCAGTGTGATCACATGAGCTATAAACATAACATATTTGTGAAATTAATTAACTTATTAACTCAGCTTCTAATCTGTCTAGTGCACTGAAGGAGACAATAGAGATAGAAAGATAAATGTTACACCTATATTGTTCTCAATAATTTAGTCTTATGAAGGAAATAAATTAGAAAACAAAGTGTGATGTAATATTAATTCAACAATTGAAAAAAATGGATGATAATAATGGCTCTGGGCTATGGTAGGTGTGAGAATACAGAAGTTAAAATTGTCTCTAATGTATTTCTCACACAGCCCAGTGTGCTTTGGAGATTAGAGGGATGGGTAGACAACTGGCAAGACCACTTGCGATAGAGGGTTAGGTGAGGAAAACTGCACACAGGAGCAGTGGCACACACAGAAGGAAAATTAAACCCAGCCTGAAGAAAGGGTAACCATACATAATTTCTATAGAATTGTTTCAGTTCATTTAGGTTTCTTGGAAATAGAAATTAGGTTTTACTTCAAGGAAGTCATTAATTTTTCTTCAGTGTGATCTGGCTGAACCAAAAAATTCCATGCCTAGTGATGGCAAGAATCCTTTTAAAAATTAAGAGCCACCTTATTATCAATGGTTTCATCCAGTGGGAGCTCCTGCAGAGTTCAAAAGGAAAAGAGTCTCGCTCAGCGTTTCCTTTAAAGTTCATTTTCCTAAAGCGTGAATGGAAACAAGAGATCATGGCATTTCCAGGTTAAATAAAACCTCTTAAATGGCCATAAAAATGATTTTTCACTAAATTGCCATGATTTGCTTACTATTTATGCTTTTAATTACCTGATTTCCAAAGTAAACATTTTGAACTACTAGATTGTTTATTAGGAACAACTAATGAATCAATCATCCATTATTATGTGTTTTGCTTCTGAAATGACAGGATTTTAGGGTATTTTAAAAACAGATTTTAACGATGTGTTGCTGATAGTTTCAAAAGATATACAGATTAAGTGAAGGGAGTTTAAAACATGGCCCTTGCAGTAAACCATGGGCCAATTGCTGTCGCCAGGGTCTGCCTGTGTCTTGATTTTTTTTTCTGGAATTCACGGTGGAGATGCATGCAGGTGAGGCTGATGCTGCTCTCCTCCCCTGTACTTCTAGTGAGCTTTATTATTGATGTCTGTCCCAGTGATATTAAGGTTTCAAGACAATGAGACCTTGATTCCCCAAACTCAGAAATAGGATCTAAAACTTCAATTCTGAGTCATACAGTGTGCGTAAACACACCTTCCCCTCCCCAAAAGGGGAAGAAATAAGAAAGACACTAAATTTACCTTTTAATTTGGAATACTTTAATATTTGTGTTTTAGAAGGTAGAGTAATCACAAAGAAAGACAGAAAAGGTTAAAATGCCACAAATAACCAAATTCCATATTAAATTTGAAGATGGGAAATCATTTGCAGCCAAGGAGCCTGAATCCAAGTCCATGATGCTTTTTGAAGCTTTCTGAAAAATAAACACGAACAACAGTAGTATACAGTATCACAGAGTGTACACAAATTAGGCAGAAGAAAAAAATTAAGATGAAGAAATACTTTAGAATTGATCGGTCCTCTATCTGGCTAGGTGATTCCCCATTTATGAAGTCCCTTCCAGCCTTTGTTTTACCATTATATTCATCAAGCAAAATAAGCACAAAAGTAAACATCCTTAAGCAAACTATGTTGGGTAGAATTATACTGTATTTTTAAATTTTAATTTTGGCAAAATTTCTTTGAGATAATAAATGGCAAGCAAGTGACAGAAGGTGATTCATTAAAGTGATTTTTTTGTACACATAGTGAGAGAGTGAGTTTTTTTGTACATATTAAATCATTTGGATGTGGAAAGTCATGAGAAAGTTTAGCATGTGCTTTGTCTGTCATAACTTAGGCTGAACAGTAACCTGACTTCATGGCCCGGTGCTTTTCAGAGGATCTCTACCCCTTAGAAAGATGCATCATCCCCACCTTGTAAAAAAAACCAAAAACTAAGTTTCAATGCTAGATGTTGAGTTAATTTCAGGATGGTAATCACGGCTTGGAAAGGGGATGGATACTTCTCTGCCAAAGGACATAGAAGCCCATTAGATTGAATGCTTACTTTTGGTTCTAGTGATGGTATCTGAATATGCTAGATGAACAGAGAGCCTTGATAATGGATTTAAAGTTCCATAAAAATAGAAGGAACCAAAAATGGGGGTAATTCTAAAAGAAATACTAGCAAAGTTAAATCACGAGGGAGATATCCTTATATCACTCACGTGAAGTATATTTTAACTCTAGGCAGAAGGCAGGTGGAACTGTGTTCTGTCTTTCCCTTTCAGCTCCCCTTGGGAGTCTGGGAGGTATCATCACAATCTGTTCAAATAATTTCCCCCTTTTCTTCTCCCCGCCTTCAACATTCTTTGAATGGTTAGAACTATCAAGATTATGTGGGCTATTTCAAATTCATGGTCAATTTTTCAGGTTATAAGAAAAGTTTTAGTGCATTTAAATCAGTTTACACAGAGTAGTTTAATTTCTACTTAGTCTCTTAATTTTTAATTATTTTATGCATAAAGAAAAGCTATGAGGCTTTGTGTATATTAACATGTCAGTCTTATGAAAAATGTCATGTAACGGTGGTTTGAATTTGCTATCTTATTTCATTTTATTTGGCTAGTTAAATAAAAAGTAACACTAAATACTGTGGAAGCATGATTGTTTTATACAAACAAAATTATTTTGACTTGAAAAGTTCTGATATCTGATACCTTCATCTTAAGGTTTAGTAAATGAAAATGTCAGATGGCTCTGTTGTATAAATAAAAGTCAAATGTCAAATAAGAATGATTATAAGCTTTAATTATTGGTCTTAGGAGGACAAGTTTTATGAAAACCAAATTTGTAAGAGTGAGTATAATTGTCAAACTTTTATCATAAGGAATTACAAGTCATTCTATACAAAATTAAAAGTTTTGTTTTAAGAAATAAAATGGACTAAATACAGTATTATTATATGTATGTGCTTAAAATATATAGCATTTTCTCCCAAGTAAAGCCCCAAACTTCTTATAGTTAAGTAAACAGAACAATGTTATCGAGGATGATAGGACTTCTTTTTTTTTTCAGTTAGTTTAAAACTTACAAGTTCTAAACATCTGTTTACATTGAGTCTCTGCTATTTCATAATTTAAAAATAAGTTTTATTACTACGCATTTGCAGTACAAAGTGATTATATTCATTATGAGGAGTTGGTACATAATACATCTTAATTCTTCTTTCACTTCCCCTTCTACTTCGTAATTAATAATCATCTAGTTTCTGCTAGAAATAGTGAGAACTTTGAAAACTGTCACAATTGCTAAGTAGGACAATTTATAAGTCCATTGTCCATGTATAGCACCTGATTATAACTGAAGGAAAGCTAAACCAGTTAGAAGTGAGAGGAAAAGATAATAGGGGCAATGGAAGAGAGACGGAAAGCAGAGCAGAAGCTTATGTATTTTGGTTATTCCTGGTGAACTTGCATTGTCTCATTGATTTCTAATGGAAGAAATTATGGAGGTGAAAATCTTGACCAGGAACTCTTAAATTCTGTCCAAGTCTGTTGCATGTACTCAGGATTATTCAGAAGGAAGAGTGGCTGGAGTTTTGCATTAATTAATATTTCATAAAGTGTCTAAATATAGCTGTCTGGTTTATTTTGTTTTGTATTTCTAAGATTGGCTTGATGTGAAAATGGAGAACTCATTGGTAGGGCAGAAGTTTTATTCAGTTTTATTGGTTTAAACTCTTGGAATAAAATCTTTCTCTAACATGAGTGTGGTGATTGCAGTGAGCCTAAAATGAATGGATTTTAGCATTTATAATTTACCTTAAACCAAATTTCAATTTTGGGACACAGATACAGGTTTACTGCGGTGAAACTATCAGGAAATACTAAATAACATTAATAATTATAGGTAGTGAACTTGGATCTTTATACTACTGAATTTTGTTTGGTTTGATGATGCTGGGCTATGACACTCTTAATAATCAAAGCCAGATGTCATGCTGTAACATAATTTCTTAAAATGGACACGGATAATGCAGAAAGCTTTTTACAAAAGCAGCCCACAAATTGTGATACTTTGAAATGGGCTGAAAACTCATTGTTATTGGATCTAAGATATAGATCAAAGGAGTTGTCTTTACATTTTTTAAAAAAGAGATTGAGGAGAGTTATTTTTTAATTTCTTGAAAATGCCTTTCCTGTTATAATATCGGTAGTGAAGTACTGTTCACCTGTAAAAGTTATAGTTATATTTTGATAATTTAAAGCATATTGAAAATATAAGCTTTACTATAGGCAGAACATACTTACTTTTTTATTAAAAAAGACCTTCTACAGGTCTCTTTCCATGATAGCATCATACGTTTGTTCTAAGCCTTTCAAACATTTGGTAGTCAGTGATCTGCTGTGCTTGGCTTTTCCTAGCTGAGCTAATTATTAAATATTCAGTAAATCTGTGAGCTGGTTACTTAATATAGCCATAATTAAACATTAAATTATTTAAACTTATAATTAAATACATTATATTAAAACAATAGTTGTAAAAACTGAAAAGTTATCATTTTCTGATTGTTTTACAATTATTATTCTCTGTACTATTGAGATTATTTGTGCTCACTGTACCTGAGTGGTGGGTATATTATAATAGGTAATCTCTTCCAACTCTGTGTTCAATGACTTCATATTTGTTAGCTTGAAATGGTAAGATCATTTAGGCCATAATGAAAGATTTTGTTTTATTTTATGGAAAGGAGATTCTTGACTATTTGCCTATACATCAAACTGCTGTGTGCAGATGCTACCTTTTGCTCTCCCTGCTTTCCAGTCTCTTCTCCACTATCTAACACAACTTGCCATTAATTTTCTTAAATTGAAAAGGCTAAGTATGGTAAAGGAAAGAGGGAAGGCAGATTGTGGAAAAGTCTAGGCTTTGCCATTTAGTAATTAGGACAAGTGTAGTATCTCTGAGCACCATTTCTTTACCCTTAAAATAGGGCCATGGTCACTTTTTGTTCTACCTATTTAAGGAAATTTTCAAATTACAATCACACTGTGCTCTGGATAGTATTATAGGCAGCTAAGTTAGGTAGAAACTAATATACAGTCAGAGAGGGACTGGAAGTCAGCATAAAAATTAAGACATCAGAACTGTGGCTGGAGGCACATCTGAGGAAGGCCAGGCCTCAAGATAGGGATGCAATAGCCAGGCATACATGACCCCCTAAGGGATGAACAGTAACTTGGAATTATAGTGTAAGTGGCACCACCTGGTCCAGGAAGTCTAGATAGGCATCAGTCACCCAGATGGGAGACCAGAGCATCCTGACCCATCCCTTCCCAAAAATCCCTTTGTTCTTTCTATGTAGCCTTGCTACATGACTTGTTTCCCTATTGGATCAATATTAGCTAAGTGGCTATACTTGTAATCCTATTTTTTGATTGTAGTTTGGCCCATGTTGTACCCACATTGTGACTTGCTGTATAAATTACTTCTGACAAATAACCTCAGTGGCAACCCACTTTTGGGACCCCTGCTGTCTCTCAGGAGCTATCTCTTAATAGGTAGATTTAGTTTGTTTGTTTGTTTTGGTACCAGGAATTGAACTCCGGACCTTGTGCTTACCAGACAGGCGCAGAAACCACTGAGCTAAATCCCTGGCCCATCTCTTAAAAAATCTTTCCTACTCTTAGCCTCTGTTGTTCATTGGAATTCATTCTTTGATTTCAGGGCGCACAAACTTGGCACATTTGACATCTAGCAGGTTGGGAGTTATATTTCTCCTATGTCGAAAGCTCTTTGGAAAAGGCTATATACACACAATTTTTTGCTAGTAGCAAACTCTAGCTTTACCTTTTCACTTGTTCACATAAGTTTTCAAAGGTTCGCTAAATCATATCCTAAACTGCTGCCTCAGATTTTCGCTAGTCTAATGCCACCTGTATTTCCCAGTTTATCTTCCAGTCTGTTGGACACTGAGATGGTGAGCACCTCATGGACATTTCTTTTCTTCCTCAGATGATACCCACTGCAGACACTGCATGATCATGACAGTTCTTTTCCTGTTAAATTCAGACAGGCCTCATGTATTTTAATTATTGTTTTTCAAGAAAAGTGACCAGTGGATGAAACTGACCATCCATTATTTAATGAAGAATAAACCTAATTACCACCCATTGCTAAAGAACTCTCTTGTTAAAATGCAAATTTTCAAGTTAATGGGGAAAAGTGACATATTAAGCAATAGTCACACATATCTTAGCAATAAATGATTGGTGAAGTTATTTAGCTTTAGAGCTGGTCCCTAATTCAGGTAAATCTTAATGAAAGACACATTGCAGAAATAGCAATAAAGAACAGAGAGCATACTGAAGAAATTGGAGACCAAGGAAATGGAATCTGGACCTTTTCATGGGAGTGATGGGAGTGGACATGTGGGCCATCTACAAAACTTTTTGCTGGAAATATATCAAAATGTTGGATTGACATAGCATTTTCTCTTTTTATTCTGAATGGTTTTGCTAGAAAATTTTTCCTATCGTATGTATACAAAGTACTCACAATGAAGGTATTCATTTGGTACTACAAATACTAATAAAAAAGCAAAATATATTTTTCTTATTATGAATTCATATTGCCTCTCTTTTTGGTGGTTTAACATGCATTTTGATACATTACCAAATAATATCAGTGGCATCAAATGTTAGAATTCTTTGGAAAAAAGAAAGATGGTGAACAAGAAAGCATAAATTTGTGAATCACTAAATTCAAGTTCAATTCCTTTTTTCAATAAATACATGAAATTTCACCAGAGAAAGGTCTTATTCTCTCAAATTTCATTTAGAAATTTCTCTTTGCAGCTGATCTATTTATTTTTACAAATTTCTTTCTTCCTCCTTTTCCTGTTTGGATTGTCTTGTTTCCGTGAAGGTTATTCTGCCTTACCCATAGTAGTAAGAAATAACATACTTGAAAATACCAGGATACCTTGCTTAGGTATATCTCATGCCAGTTTCATTAATTCCAGTAATAAATTGTTACTTATTTGATTCCTGGAGGGAAGAAGTGTGGAACTGATATAAGGTGAGGAGGTAAAACATAAGAAGTTAATGATGTCTACCCTCAAGTAATGATGCAGGTGTGATAATTAATCCAACAAATTGATATAAACTACTCACACTGTAGCTATATTCAATTCATTTAATACATAGTTCATACTGAGTACCTTGTATTATTGTAATAAAATTATAGAAGAGTGTTGATTAAATATCGGGTTAGTAGTCTGCTTGTTCCCTTGGGAAAGATTTACCATTCTTATCCTTTTTGACAAAGTGTCAGTCACATTATTTCAGGACTTTTGATATTTTATATAGATGTGTCCTGTAAAATATGAATTCTGACATTTTTATAGTTGATTTTTATTCTCATATTTATGTATACAAACAATATCTTTTATATACCAGAAGATTTGAATTGATGTCAAATTCCACATCTGTATTGGAAATCAAATCAACTGAATATTTATACCTGCGCCTCCTCTTTCTGTTTTAGCTGGATAAGACCAATTCTGAAGAAAGGATACAGAAAGCGCTTGGAGTTGTCAGATATATACCAAATCCCTTCTGCTGATTCTGCTGACAACCTATCTGAAAAGTTGGAAAGGTATTTTCATAGTGTATTAGTTGAAGAGAAGAGATATTCATATTATTAATTATTTAAAGAACAGAAAACTAACATATTAGAGAGCCTAATTCAAATGGCATAGTTAAAATAGGAATATCATATTTTTGCTGAAATCTTGATTAAGAATTAAATAATGAAAACATGAAGGAAAAAAATAATAATTTTCTTGAGAAATGTCTTCTTTTGGATGAAAAATATATATTTGTGTTCTGGGAATTTACTTGTCTTTAAAGAACATGAGATAGATTTACTTCCAAAAATATTAATATGTGAATATAAATGTGCCTGCTGGGAAGTCTTAAGGCAATGGCTATTGGATATCAAAGAAATGTAAAAATTTTCATGTTTTTACTTCTACTACATGTCAATATAACATCTCTCAGCCATTCTGGGAAGAAAGTGTCTATTTCCATTGTACAGAAAGACATGGGAGCCTCAGAGAGATTATGTAATCTGCCAGTAATGGATGATAGTCATGATTCCAACTTAAATCTTTACTGCTTGTCTCTAGGCACAGTGTTCCACACAGTGAAGAACTTTTCAGCATCTTCCTTATTGAAGAGTATTGGTCAACACTGTTGATTCTAGTGATAGAAATCCAATTAAGTAGTTAAAGTCATGAAAGGGCAAAATTTGTTGGCCCCTGAAGTCTAAGCTGTGTGAATGCCTAGGTAGAGAATTGGCCTCATGAAATCAATGGGACCAGGGACTCAAATTTTACTAATGTCATTTTCTTTTTTTTTTTTCCTCTGGGTACCAGGGATTGAACTCAGGACCTCGAGCTTGTGAGGCGGGCACAGTGCCACTGAGCTAAATCCCCAGCCCCTAACTAGTGTCATTTTAACTGTGCTGGTTCAATTCTCTCAGACTAGCATTCTCCATGTGTTGGACCTTATACTTTTACACATCACACAGGAGAAAGCCTTTTATCCTTAGGGCCAAGGCATGGGTAAATGATAAAAATTCAGTCACATTCTCACTCCCTAGACCAATCATAATCTGTAAATTAACTAGACATTGTCTGAACCAGCAGATGAAAGGAAGAAGGATTGGAAATTTAAAAAATGAAAGAAGAAAAAGGCACTTGCTAAATTTTTTTTTTTTTTTTTTTGGTGGTACTGGGGATCGAACTCAGGACCTTGCACTTGCGAGGCAGGCGCAGCACCACTGAGCTAATTTTCCGGCCCAGTAGTTACTAAATTTTATTGACCAAAGTTAAAAGGTTGCATAGACTTGTACTTTATTTACCTTATTTCAATTAGATTAATTTACCTTTTTGACACTTTCAAGGCAAGGTAAGATAGTAAATCTTATTTTCTTTGATTTTATTCAAAGAAATAAGGAAATGGGAGTGGTGAATTCACATTTCCAAGATCAAGGGCCATTTTCTATTATTGAGCTCTTACAAGTGGCACAGAGACAAGAACATTCGGGGTTTTTGTTTTTGTTTAGTTTGATCTGTTTTGTTTGTGGTGTATTCCCAGGTACCGATAATTGGGCCTGGCATATTATATATAATAAATGTTTATTGATAAATAAGTGAATGATTAATTGTGAAATAACTAGCATGATATAAAAACCTATAATGTTGATGGAGAAACAAAGTATGTAAAATTGTAGACACAAGCAAATTAAAATAATATAGTAGATTATTCAATATTGCTGAGATAAAGATTAATCAGAATAGGGTAAGGTTCATTGAAACATTAGTGTTCTAGATATATTTTGATTTATGGCCAAATAGAGAACATACACCCAAATTTGCAGGATTATATGGCCTAATTTTTTTCAACTTTTTTCCTCAGTGTTCATTGTGTTCTCCATTGTGATTTAGTTTTAAAAATATTCCTATTTTGTTTCAATTTAACAACTCTATGACAGAATAAGTCCATAAAATCTACCTTTATTGTTTGTTTTTCCTTTTTATATTTCATCACTCCATTATTCATATCTTTTCTTATAAAATCGGAATTTGGAATTTATTGAAACATCTAGAAGAATGACATATCATTTGTAATACTTTGTACCTTTGCACCCTTAGGAAGTGACTCTGACCTTACATTTCATAACTGCCTTGTGACAAGTGCCCTCAATGGTTGCCACATGGTTGAGGTACATTGGCCCTCTGGCTCAGTTTTCTGGGTTGAAACCATTATATCACTGCAATGTGCAAGCCATGCATTTATTCCATGATATGAACTTTATAAATATAGAGCTTCTTCCCTCCTGCTTTGAGCCTGTTACGATGGCGATGAAACTATTCCACCTACTCTTGCTCTTAAATCCTCCACTCAGGCTATAAATTGTTCAAGCCCCACCATTAAAAAATTTCCCAGCATTAATTTTTTGGTCACTACTCCATTCACCAACCTGCTCCTCTTCATAGCTAACATTTTTCTGTTTTCCTATTCTCTGCACTTCTTCATTTACATTTCAGCTCCCTGAAGTATAGTTTGTACATCTACCATGTTTCCAAAACTACATTGATCAGGGTCAACAGAGACCTCTCTCTTACTTGTCAAATACAGTATAATGACACTTTTCTAAACTACTTTGCTGTTGTCCACTTCTTTACCTTGAAACCATTTCTTTGGTTTATGTACTATCCATCTTTCCTGGTTTTCCTGTAAGACCTATTCCTATTTTTATGGAGAATTCTCCATATTTAGCTTCTTCTCCTATTTCAAGTCACCAGACATTATGGATTAGAGGCAAGATCCATGTTTGTAAATGAGAAATGCGAGGAGTGTGAGAAGACAGGTAGGTGAGAAAGGGTGACTAGGCTTTATGAATAGGCTGTAGTTAGCAAGCAGGGAAGCCACAAACCATGCACCAAGATTATCAAGATTGTCTTCAGATCTCTGTTATATATTCGTTAAGAGTGATGTAGAATCATGTTTAGTTATGGTAATTTGATAGTAATTGGAAATAGCCATTGATAAAATGTAAAGCTTGTGTCTAAATTTTTGTTTCTTGCCTGCACCTCATGAAATTTTTCGATACTGCATAAATTGAAAATTAAGATGAAAGTGACACTTAGAGATACTTTATTCCCTTCTGAGGAGAAAAAGAAATTTTATTAACAGAGATCAGTAGCAATAACTTAAATACAAGCAGATATTGTTCCTGTGGTACTTAAAACAGAAAGTATTAGATCTCAGCCAGTTTTCAGACAACTTAATGTCCATTCTTACTTTAAAAAATGCATAATATTTTCTTTTCTATTTTTCAGAGGCTTTTACTTAAATAATTTCAGTAGTTGAAAGCGAATCTTGATGATATTTATTTTATGCCTCTCCTTTTAAAAACAAATTCTAACAGGTTTTTCTCACATAAAAATATACCTGAACATTTATCTTGGTTTTTGTTTGTTTCACAGTTGACTCTTGTAAAATCTGCCATAGTTCTAAATACGTAAGGAAAGGGAGTAAAAATATTTACCTGTTTATTTTTTCCACCCGTTCTAAGCACTGCAAGTGCATTTATTCATGTTGCACTTTATTTGCCCACTCTTTCCATTGCTCTTAAGAAGCTCAATCCCTTTCTTTAACACGTACAATGTGGCTTTTCATGAAACCAAATCCTTACAGAGTGATATATAGTAGAGCATCAAAATCTGCCAAATATCTTTGTGACCAGTTGGTGTTACAGAGTTTCCATAAGGTTTTGTCTTTACTCAATTAGATTAATCTCCTTTGATATATTTGTGTGAAACAGAGCTATGTCAAGAACAATAGGATGACCCAGACATTAGCACGTGCAACTTATTGATCCTATTTTTTTATTCTTTTTAGAGAATGGGATAGAGAGCTGGTTTCAAAGAAAAATCCAAAACTTATTAATGCCCTTCGGCGATGCTTTCTCTGGAGATTTACGTTTTATGGAATCCTCCTATATTTAGGGGTAAGAATCTCCCTTGTAAATATAGTATGGATAAAAATAATTATATTATTGTGATTGCAGTGGTTGTAGAAGGACTAAAGAATGTAATGAACAGAAATAAAAGTATAAAGGACTAATTCAACTCTAAACACTGAGAAAGCTCCTAAAATTCTAGGAGTGATAAGTAAAAATTCTTTGGAATTAAAATGCCAATTAACAATTTAAAATGAGCCCAGGAAAATAAATAACTTGTTAAAAATTATTTTCAGTTATGATTCTAAAAATTTCATTATCTTAGTACATGAGATTACTAGTACCTTTATTTTTCATATTCAATAAGAGAATGTCAAAAGATAATGTCAGAAGAATTCACTCAATTTTACATATTAATGTAATATTTTGAAATTATATCTGCATACTGAATTGTTTCAAAGAAAAACAGCAAAATTTAAAAATGTTGAAATCAGGTAAACTTGCAATATATCTTCTCAGTCTCGTGTCTTCATCATTATGAAGACAGCAGTTGCCTGAAAACTCTTTGGGGTTTTAAAAACCATGTATGTTCTCTAGTTGCTCTCAAATGTAACTCAAGTTCATTACTTTCTATACTCGAGCATCACTTTGAATCCTTGTTTGTAACCTCTAAAAGGAGGTGATAAGTGGAAAATGTGCTTAATCTTTCAGTAATAGTTGTGTACAGTATTGCTTTGGGAAGTTATGTACCTTATGGGTTGACTGTATTCATACTGGTCTTTCTGTGTCGGGAATTTAGCAGTGCCACAGTGTCTCCCAAAGAAATGCCATGTGTTTCCATACTTTAAGAATATTAGTTCATACAGCCCAACAAAAACGCATTTAAAAATTTATCTTGACAATGATGAATATAATTAGGTCTAGAATGTTTCCATGTTTCCTAATGCTTGTGATAATGTCCTAGATGAAAGTCTTCTGCTATATATATATGTATGATATATATACATATATATATACGTACGATATATATATACATATATATACATACCATATATTTGTATATAAAATCATACATGTTGTTACATGGATATATTATTTATAGATGGATCTATAGATTCGTATATAGAGATTCATTGTTTCAAAAAGCCAAAAAATTCTTCCAGGGGAGTATATGTGTGTGTGTATGTGTATGCATGCGTGTGTATGTGAAATATATGTGTTCTTAATAAAACTTGCAAAAATTTAGGAGTGAAAAATAGTTTGTTAGTAAATATGAATAAGGAAGCCCAGGAACTAATTGTCCTTTAAGGTATCATTTTTCTCATAAAAAAACTCAGAGCTTTGGGAAATTATTTTCTTCAGTCATGATCTAATAGTGGTAAGGGTGAAACCTATAGACAAAAATAACAGTCAAGACAGTGGCGTAGGTCTGAAGAGGGACTAAGTTGTTCTTAAATTTCCCATGATTAAAAATATCCCAGCAGAAGAGATCTGAAAGCCATTCATGGTATATTAATTGAAGTATATTTCAATATATATATAATTGTCATGAACAGATCAGGGTAATTAATATATTTATCACCTTAAACATGTATAATTTCTCTAAAAACATTCAAAATTTTGTCTTCTGGCTGTTTTATAACTGAAAATTATTACCTATAGTCACCGTACTATAACTTTTCTTCCTTCTAACTGTAATTTTGCACCTGTTAAGCACTTTTTTCTCATCTTCTTCTTTTTCTTTCCAGCTTCTGTTGACTTCATTCTTTTGTCCCTTATAGGAAGAAAAAAAGGAGAGACAGTTCCATTATAAGACCTCTATCCTTTTCAATAACATATATAGTGTCTTATTCTTTGTCATCTTTTTCTTGGCATTCCTTCTTTCCATTAAATGAGCTGGTGTGAATGAACAGGGTTCTTGAAATTGTTTTAATACTACTCATGAGATGGATGGACATACTTTTAGAACTTCTACACATTCTTAGTGCCTCTACACATGATCATTGGAGTTTAAATATATTTGGTTTGTTTTCAAGACTATTAGAGAAAAAGTACTATAAAATTTGATGTTAACTGTGAAAGGTTAAGAAAAAGGAAATGCCATAATGGAGGAGATTTCTTTGCAATACTGATTTAATTTTAAATCATATTAGCTACGGATTATCACCGTTAACTATACACCTCATTTTTCTTCATCTGATTCAGCAGCCAGATACAACATTGTTTTTAACATGTAAGACTACCAGCAGAGAAGACAGACTGGCTATTGAAAAACTGAGTGTAAGAGTCAATTAAGGACAGTCTGAAGGAAGCTAAGCAGAGGAAGTCTATAAACACACTGACAGAATATGATTATCACAGTATATTTATTATGCTAAGAAATTCATAAGCATTGACTCAGAAATATTCTTGATTCTTAGCCCTTGGCATGTTTCCAGCATCACACTGAGGTACATGTCAGTGCAGCTTAAATCAGACTACTTTTCTTTATTAACTCCTATGAAGTTTAAGGGCATAAGGAAGTCTTGGTACTCATATTGTCAGTTTCCAAGTCTCAGAGACTATTGCACAGGAAGATCTTTGTCTTTTGTATTTGGACAAAAACATTGGATAGGCATTAGAATACAAGTCTACTGCTAAAAAGGAAAGATTTTGGGGAAATCTGCACTCAGATATGCCCTGCCTTAAGCATTTGACTTATGTATGCCCCTTCTTTGTGACTGGTTCTCTGAGGCCTGCCATATAGAATTTCTTTCTCATTTTTCTCTCCTAACCCTCTTGTCCCCATAGCTAGCCCCTTCTCTAGCCCCAGCAATTATTTGCCCTCTGAACTCCCTACACTTCTCCATGTCCTGAGTATTTCTGCTCCCTACTAGCACCCCTAGCCCTGGCCCATGGTAATACACATGCTGCCCACCACATTCTACATCTTCCCCCATGTCCTATGACAAGAACATTTGGAAGTTAAAGCATCTAGATTTCTTCTTTGAAGCATCAGGGATTTTTTACTTATCTTTAGAGTAACCAGCAGCCCCAACCCAGGTCATGTGATTTAGTTGGTCAGGGATGGGGCCTGGGACAGTATAATTCATGAAGTGCTCCCCAGGTGATTGTACTACGTTGTACAACCAGGGCTAAAAACCACTGGTAGACAGGTACCAGCATGGTCACTAAATGTCCTGACTTCCACCAGGTCTATAAGGGACACACAGAGAGAACTTTTAGTGAGTTTTTAAAAAATGAGAATACTAGAAAGATACTAAAACATAGCAAAACTAGTATTAACTCTAATGACAGAAGAGCAGCATTTCTCAAACTTTTATAAGCGCTCTATTCACATGGGCATCTAGGTAAGATAATATGTGACTTCGGGAGTTTTGGGATGCAGCCTGAGGTCTGTGTTTCTAAAAGCACCCAGCCAGATACTTGCACGTAAACCACATTTTATTCATTTATTTATTATTTATTTATTTACTAGCAAATGCCTCAGAGCATCATGCAAAGAGAAAAGGCCTAGTTAGAAGGAATAGTGGTTATGAAAAGCATAGTAAGAGTAATCAGGAGCCCCTGAGTAAAAGTGACAGGAATCTGAGACCAAAATGTGCCCAAGGCTTTACCTGAGACTTCCAACCTTAACTCTTAACTTCCTGCTCCTTCCTTCCATGCCTCTCACCTGGAGAGGGCAAAGCTAAAGCTTAGAGGGCTCCCAGTTTCTCTTCTGAGGCTGGAGCAGAAACTGATGTCCCATCTTTTTCTGTGGAAACATCCCTCTTCACACTGAGTAAGTTTTTCCAGGTAGTGTTAGAGCCTAAAGGTGCTCCAAGACCATTTTGCGTTATACGGGCTTTTGGAGACAAACCTAGGCTAACTTAGAAATCCAGCAACCACGTTCATTAGAATATGGTATGTAAGCCAGAAGCATCTCTGTTCTTACATGTGGAATTTTGAAACAAAATTGATTTAGGAATTGCTTGTTATAGTGTTCTTAGAATTTAGACTGGATGAGAGGATGAGATATGAATATGTCTCATGGGAGCAATCCCTAGCATCTGATGTTACTGATGTAGCCTGTAGTTCCAGGTGAACACAATGTGGTGAAGAATGTAAAATATGTGTGAAGCACTCAAGTGTGTATATTTTTCCCAAAGGTCCAACACTTTTTAATGTAACTCTTCTGGGTTATATTTATGCTCTGGTGCCAAAAACTCATTTTATGATATTGGGGAAATCACAAAACTTGTTTGAACCTCAGTTTCTTTAATACATGGCTAAGGGGCATCAGCCCAGTGTATCATCTTTATGGCCCTTACAATACTTTAAATTATGAGTGTATGGGGCAGGGGGTATACCTCAGTGGTAGCATATTTGCTTAGCACACACAGGCCCCTGGGCTCAGTCTTCAACAATGCAAAAAGCAAAACAAAAGAACAAAACCAAAAGTATTAAATCATGTGTCTATGATATTGGCCTAGAGAAACCTCATTTATGTTAAATTACAATGAAATTAAATTATAATTTGATTTGCTAGGTTAATATTTGAACTGATCATGATGTATGAATGAATTGTCAAGCAGATTAGAGAGAATGAGGTTGTGTCATAACATTTTAATATCGGTTTAGGGTTGTGAATAAAAAGAGTGGGCGCTTTGGAGTCAAACAGAATTCAAATTCCAGTTTTACTGGTTCATAGTTCTGTGACTTTAGGCAGGTTATTTAAACTCTCTCTGTCTCTTTCTTTATTGTAAAGCAAAAATAAACAAGAGCACACATTTCACAAATTTGTTGTAAGAATTACATGAAGTGAACACAAATAGAACCTTGTACAGAGCAAAAGCTTCATATATATTAGCTATTCTTATATTTTGAATAGACCTCCTACCTAAATGTGCAAATATTCTGTATTTACTTATTTCTCTACATATGCTATAAGCAAGTCTTGAAACAACAATTTGATTTTTACAGGGCACAGGAAAATATTATGCTAATATACAAAAATGAGAGCTAGATCCTAGGCATTACTCCAGAAATTAAAGTTTATGTTTTAACAACTATTCCTTTTGTATTTTCTGGACTAAACCTTTTATCGCTGCTCTCTTGGCAAAACCAGGATTTTGAACTCTAAAGAATATGCTTTAGATTTCTAGTGAAGGTGATATCAGTCATAATTAATGAAATTGATAAACACTAAAAGGAAAATATCAAAACAAAGCATTTTGAATTGGTTATATAATCTAAAAACATGACTCAAAAGTATATTTTTGAAATTTCGTTCTTGGTGCAGTATACATATATTTTTGCAAAACCAGAAACAACTGTGGCAAAGTAAAGGAAGTATTGAAAAATAAGTCCTCTGAGTGGATGAAACATGAATAGATTTTCACTTATTATGGTGAATATGGGAAAATCTTCCTTCAGCGATTAGTGTGAAGCCAAAATAACCATCAGATTTCAGTGTATTAAGATAAATCAAAATTTGGCACTCTTGTTTACTCTTGTTAAAAGCAGATTCCTAAGCCTTTGCTTTACTAAATAAGCCAAAAATTAGATCTTGAAAAGTTGTGAGGGTATGCATATTTACTTTCTTCTAATTTTGCATATTTTCCATCACTTATTAGTTGTTATAAGTTATATGAAATTTTCTGTCCAGATTTTTATCATTCTTTTGGGTATACTTTTCTGATTATGAAAATAAGATAAGGACTGACATATTTGATGTTAGTGCTTCCATTTTCCCCCAAAGAAATATGTACTTAATGAAAGGGAAAATGATTATTCCTTTACATATTGTGCTGTGAATCTTCTTTTTCTCTTAATGTATTATAAATGCTTTTTATGTATTAGATTTTTTAAACTAATTATTTAAGGACTCACATGACTATAATGTACTTTATTTACAACTCCTCACTGCAGGATATTAAGATTATCTCCATATTTTTCACTACCATAAATAGTCTTTCAGTACACATCCCTTTAATTAACAGTTAAATCTTAGCATGTTTCTGAATTGTACACAACATAAACAAATACAAATAAACTGCCTTCTAGAGAAAATGTACCAATTTACTTTCTTAGTGGTACAATATGAAAATTCAGTCCTCATTTAAAAATAGATAACAGTTTTTAAAAATTTCAAGGCGCTTAGAATGTATTCTTTTTATTAATATTATTTTTGGTTCCTACTGAGATTAAACTGGTTTTATATATTAATAATGCATTTACATTTTTTTCATGTGTCTGAGTTGCCTTTTTACATTGTCTACTTTTTATTTTGGTATATATGTCTATACGTCTTTTTGTTTTGTTTCGTTTTTTTTGGTAGTTATGGAGTTTGAACCCAAGATTTTGTACTGAGCTAAATCCCCAGCCCTTTCTAAAAGTTTTAGTTTTTTGAGACAGGGTCTTCCTAAATTGCTAAGCTTCCCAGACTGGGCTTGAACTTGTGATCCTCCTGCCACAGTCTTCCGCAATGCTGAGATTACAGATGTGCACCAGCACACTGGGTTTATATGTCTTTTTCTTATTGGTGTAGGAGAGAATATTTTTCCTAGTCTGTCACTTGTCTTATAATTTTATTTCTAGTGAATTTTTGTGTACTTCTTTTAACAATTAGAAATTTAATTGTTAAAAAATTTGTTGCCTAACTTACACATCTTTTTTTCCTTGTTCTCTGCTGTGGCCTCAGATTTTCATAAAGATCGAGTATTATGCAAGCACAGATCTATGTGGTTTATTATTTCTTCTTTTACATTTGAATAGCAAATCCATTTGGAATTCATTTTGATATATAGAAGAAATAGAAACCTAATTTTTAAAAAAATGAGTCTTCAATTTGTCCATAATTTATTGTATCATCTTTCCTCATGGAATTAAAATGTCATACTTTATTTTATATTAAATTGTTACATGCACTTGGTACTGTTCCTGGACTTTCCAGATATATCAGTATATTTCTTTGTCATGCCACATATTATTATGGTTTTCTGATTTAATATCCAGTAATATAAACTCTCACACATTATTCTGATTCCTTAAATGTTTTTTAGTAGTCTTTCATCATTTTCCTTATGAACTTTAGAATAATTTTATTTATTGAGCCAACAGATATTTATTGTGTGGATACTCTGGACTAGGTATTGTGTGTGCTTTGGGGATTGTTGGAAAAATAAAGACAGTTCCTGCTCCTGTAGCATTAATAGTTCATGTCTCAAAATTGACAATGGGATTTTGATGAAGTCTACACTAATTTTACAGAATAAGTTAGAGGTGAATATAATCTTTGCACTGTTAGGTTTTTCTTTTTTAGAAAATTTTAAATCTTTCTGTTTATTTAAGACTTTAAAAATACATTCAGGAATATTTTATGCAAAATATAAGAATACTTATTTAAATAATTATTATGTTTGGTACCTAGCAATCTGTTTTCTTAGTAATTATTTTTAAACCTCTACTATTAAACTCTTGATTTACTTAAATTGTTATATAGATAATCATATTCTATGCTGACAGTGATGTTTTTGCTTCTCCTTTCCAGTTTCATATTTCCATCATTTTTCTTATTGAGTTGCATTAGCTATAAGTTCCAGAAAAATGTTATTGTTCCAGTACTCTTTTTGTTTTTCTGATTTTAAAAGTAATACTTCTAGAGTTTTATTAACTATGGTCCTGATTGCTGTTTTGATGGAAAAATTCTTCCTCAGTTTCATAAAGTATCTTATATTGATGTTTATTAAGAACATGGATCAGACACAGATGTTAAAGCTTTATTGGATTTCTTTTCTGTTGTTATTGAGGTAATTATAGGTTCTTTTATAGTCCATTTTAAATTAATTAATTAATTTTTCAATATTAAATTATTCTATATTCTTGGGATAAAGACATATAAGGTATATTTAAAACAAGTGGAAATGACGAAGGTAATATTAGTAAGAGACCACATGGAAGAAAAAATGAGATAAATTTAAAAGTTCTTCAAATAATCATTCTACTTGTTTTTGAAACAATTATGCTTTGGGCTTGAAATGGTAACTTTTAATATAAAGGTTTTTTACAATTAATTTATCTGATGTAACTGCAAGCCTGAGACCAACTTCCTGTTTTCCACTATACTTTCCTTTATGGTCTGAATATTCAGCAAAAGCACTTTCCATCTCCAGAACTCAGCCTCTACTTAAGCATGCAGGTATATCAGAAATGGCTAGAGGATTTATATTCTCCCACAGTGACTTTGAACTCTGATGTGGAAAATGTATCTGTGAGATGCAGTTCTGTCTCCTCAGAGGTATTTTCAAGCTTGTAAATGTTCCCTGGGAGACTGATCTGAGATGAGACCCAAGGTTATTCCCACCAGGAATGCAGTCATTTGAGTTATTTTCTAACCTGACATCTCTCCCTCCAAAGATGGTATTTTGAATTCACACTGTTCAGATCTGTACCCCTCTGAGAACACATCCATTGCCATGACAGAATGCGGGCTAGGACAATTACCCAAAGAATCTTTGGCTTCTGCTATGGCACTCCACAGATGCAGATCATATAATGAGATGTTATTACTAGAGGGAACTTTCAAGATAGGCTTGATCCACCTCTCAAGGAAAACTATCTAGAGAATGGAAGTAACTAAGGTGACACAGAGAGTATATGTAGTTCATGTGGTCAGATAAGAACTTGAGTTTCATAACCTTGAATTCAGCATTTATTTCGCCATAACACTGGCTTAAATGTTTGTATTAGGCTTCTATTATCTAAGTGAATTCATCTTAACTTGTGCCTGATAAAGTGTAATAAAATATTTTATTAAATAATTTAAATAATTTTATACTCCTTCGCCTTGCATGTAATCCTCAGCTTGCTTGTACTATTTCATGTAGTGACAAATTTCTTGTGTTTCTGAAAATAGTCTGAGCAATAGACTACATGTAGCTTTCATGTACCAAGAATACAGGAATATTTCTTCAGTTGTGAATATTGTAAAGGACTGCACTTCATAGATTAAGCTAGGTATCAGATACCATTGTTTTCTTTCACCCCCCCCCAAAAATCAGGTGATATCTGTAAATGATTCCATTGTAAACATTAGAGAACATGCTGCATTAAACAGATTAGGGCAAACTATAGAAGGGGAGGGAGGTATGAAGTGCTGATTTTGTCCTTGAATATTAACATTTCTGTGTGGTAGTGAAGTTTGTGTTGGTTTGCTCTAAGCAGATGGCCCTGTTATTGGAATTTTTCTAGCAAAAAATAAACTACATTTTATTCTATGAACATATGCTCTCTCAAAGTAATACTACCAGTATCTTTTTAAATAGCCACTGTTACTCAAAGGATGAGTAAGTTCTCTGTGGGTGAGGAATGATGACAACTAATACGAAATAGCTATTCCATTCGGGTTAATACCAATTTTGATTGTTTTTTTGTAAATTGCAACTAAATAACAATTCAGGAAATGAATCTATTGTAATGGAGATGACAGGTTATGGAAACATATAATGGAGATTAAATGACAGGGAGTTTAGTTCAAATTACTTAACACAAAAAATCCTTAGGCAAGCCTGTCCATTTCTAACCCCCAAAATCCTGGGCTACAGCTCAGTTACTAAAATATTTCTCTTTTTTCTCAGACTATTCTTAACATTCTAGAGACAGAAGCTACTCCTTTGAAATATTTAAATACTTTTTCTGCAATATGGTATTTACCAGTGGTTCTATAATTGTTAATATAGTCTCTCTAACAAATACCTTTCTCTGAAATGAGTTCTAAAAAAAGGAGAAAGGTATTTATGATAAGTGTAATATTAGCAGTTGAATTCTTAGGCAACAAGTACACTTCATACGCTTGTAATTATTGTCTTACGATAAACAAGAAATAGTGCTTTATCTTGTATGTGTGGGAAACATCAATGCTTGCTGCTCTCTGCTTCATGGCCGCACGTGATACCTCCAACATGGGTAACATGTACAGTTCAAAAGACTATTTTTCTCAAGTGCAGACCCACTAATAATAAAAAAAAAATCAAAGAAATATAGTATTGATGTTTGTCTATGAAAAATGACTCATTATTAAAAATTCTGGGGCAAAATATTGATGTGAAAATAATTTTCAGGAAGAAATATTGTCATGAGAAATGCACTATGAAAAACTGTACTTGTAGAGCAGATATAATTTATATACAATTTTAAATTTAATAAATTTCCTAATTTAAGGATTATTTTGAAATAAAGTCATCTGATCTAGAGAAAGTTCGGCATGTAGTAAGGAACCCTATAAAAGCAACTAGGCCAGTATTTGCACTGATTGTAATAGCTTAAAAGTAGACACAGTGCAACTTGCCCCAGAGTAGGAAATGGGCAAATAGACTGATTTTTCCCCCCATGGGATAGTGTGTTTAATAGCACTGAAATTAAATAAGGTAGCTATGCAAACATCAATAAGTGACAAAACAGTGTTAATTAAAAAATTGCAAAAGCACATACAAAATTTCAACCTCAAAAAAATTCTACATATATGTTCTAAAGATGTGTACCTATGTAATATAAGTACAACGCATGCATAAAATGATGTGCCCTAAGTAGTAATTATGCACTTTTTAAAAAGCAAGTTTTCTTCAGTGGATTTGGAAAACTATGAATGTGTTATATCTGGGTAGGAGGCAATTTTCTTTTCAGCACCTGCCTGTCTGTTTGCTGTAATTCAAACTCACTTAATATTTAGTTATGTGAGAGAAAAGAATTATAATAGTTCATGTTTGTGATTACTTTGGAAACTTTTAAAGTTTTGAATATTTTCATACCTTTAGATCTTGGTTTATACAGTTATGAAATGAAGTGTCAACACTTCACATAAACTACAGAATGAGCAACTACATGAAACCAGTGGTCAACCATCAATTATAGCTATATGTAGGTTGTAATTCCCTGGGGGGATGAAGTTGATGTAGAATATATGATCATCTATTGAGAATGAAGGGCTAGTGGTATTGAGCATTTGGAATTTAGAAAAGACATTGTAGAAGAATGAAGAAATAAGCAAATGAAAGAGAGAGACAGCAATACAATGGGGGACAGTCTGGCTTGGAAATATGCATTTGAAATGAAACTAATTAGCATAACCTCATCTTCTTAGAGGGTTTCTTTCCATACTCCCCTTTCACTAGATCATTCTGAGACAAAATGAGGGATTATGTATCTTCCCCTTTTGAAGACAATTTAGCAAGATGAGTAAGAATTAGAACCCTTGTGTTCAAATGTGTTCTCATACATACGTTCGGGAGAAATGGTAATGAATTTGATGGACAGTTTGGTTTAGCAATCAGTTGAGGATCTCTCAGGAGTTCAGTTGTTGGAAACTGGTCTGAGGTAGATTTCACTGGCAGATTCCTTCACTAAAATCCGTACCCCTTCCGGACTGGGAAGGGAATGGCACCGCAAGTGGCTAGCTTTTTAATACCACGAGGGCTGGCATGCTCCTCCTTTCTATTACCAGCTCTGCTTTGTGGCAGTTACCTTGAGGAGCTATGTTCACTCTGAAAATAATGCCATTCCTCAAAATGCTGTTGAAAGTTCTGTTTTGAGATTACTTCAAGTCACTTGGTCTCTTTGGCCTGTTTCTTCATCTGTAGATGAAAACCATAATGCCCACTATAACTATTGTAAAGATACTATGAAGTCAAGTGGGAATAATTTTAGGAACTGCTCTGTGCCATGTAGGTAATTAACAAACCATTTCATAAAACACCCCTTTACTTTATGGCTACTAGTTACTTTTTAATTAAAAATACCTGATACATAAACTTGCCTCTCAATGACTTGGGCTAGAAACCAAAAATCAAATCTTATTTCAAAATATCCAGATATTGAAGATAGTGTCAGGAGTTTCATAAATCATTAACCCTCTCTGTAAGTTCATTTGAAGTCTTCTAAAGATGAGACCGTGTGCATGTGTGTGTGTGTGTGTGTGTGTATGTGTGTGTGTGTATGTGTGTGTGTATTACTGAGGATTGAACTCGGGGCCTTTGCACTGAGTTACACCTCCAGTCTCTTTTTATTTTTTGTCTTAAGATATGGGCTCACTTAGTTGCTAAGTTGCCTTCCTACACACATGCACCACTATACCCAGTTTAAATGAGACTTCTTGTGTTGAAATTGTAAGGGTATTTTATAAGACAGAATGAAATATAATTTCTCTGTTTTTTCCCCTTCTGCAGGAAGTCACCAAAGCAGTACAGCCTCTCTTACTGGGAAGAATCATAGCTTCCTATGACCCAGATAACAAGGAGGAACGCTCCATAGCCATTTACCTAGCCATAGGTTTATGCCTGCTCTTTATCGTGAGGACACTGCTCCTACACCCAGCCATTTTTGGCCTTCATCACATTGGAATGCAGATGAGAATAGCTATGTTTAGTTTGATTTATAAGAAGGTAATACTTTCTTGTACACGTCCACATGTATATTCATGTATTCACCATGAAACATGTCATAAGGGTACATATACTCTCCATGGTACATGGGTACTTGTATTTACCATGGCACATGTCATAAGGGCCCTGAAGTAGGTGGTGAACTGATACAACTAAAGGAAAGGCTGAAATTAATTTTAAATGCCTGTGAAATACATGGCAGAAATAAGTAATGTTTCTAATTTTCCTTGATTCAATTTACTTCAAGTGATAATTATTGAGCATCTTCTCTAAACTGCTTATATTGTAGGTTTCCTTTTTAGTCATGTCATTAATTACTGAGTTTGTTTTGCTTTTTAACTTTTTTTTTCCCCACAGTACCAGGGATTGAACTCAGGGCCTCTCACATGCTAGGCAAGAGCTCTACCACTGAGAAACATCCCAGCTGTCAATTTTTTAAAAATCCATGGTTCCCCATTAAAACAACACACAGACTGTATAAAAGTCATCGACAAAATATAAACTAAAAGTCATATGGCTTTATGTTCAGTAACAAGAGTATGTTTCATAATTGTTAATGATAACCGAAGCAATTAATATTTCCACCTTAACTAGTTTTCACAAGTGGTGACACTTACTGTCATAAATGATTAACATTTATTCAGTGCCTTATTTTGAGTTGAATTTTTGTCATCCTATGAATCTACAACTTGTCTTTTTTGTTTAATAATTTATTTTTATTGGTACATGCTTGCACTGCATAATGATTATATTCCTTGTGAGGAGTTGGTACATATATGTAACACCTCTTAATTCTTTTTTATCCCCTTCCCCTTCCCCATCCCCCCTCTAGCTCTTGGTTCCCTTCATTTTTGCCAAACTTTGAAACAGCATATATATTTAAATCATAAGAACTTACTCTGTTTTTCTGTGTGTACTATCTAGACAAGAGCCCAAGTTTCTGAGGCGTGACTTAGGTGAATTCAAATTGACATTTAGGTGCCTTGCAAACACAGCTGAAGGTCATTTCTCTAACAAGTGCTTTCACCAATCTGATGCAACACTATATGTGACTGCTTGGTTCTACCAAGTCATTAAAGAAAGCTGATTTGATTAAATCACTTGGCTATTGATTTACTTTCTGATTTCTTCTTCAATAAAAAAACTTTATATATTTATCTTATAAGGGATATGGATATGAAATTCACCTTTAGCGAATAACCCATAACAATTCCTTGATATACATGCAAGGTCAATTGTGCTGTAAAACTTCAATAGCCATCTTTTATTGTTCAAAAAAGCCTTTATAGAGGGAATGGAAAACATGAAGTCAATAATTTAATTGAATCATATCAGCTGCAATCTCATCAGTTTGTAGGTTTGGGATTTATTTGATGATAAATCTATAAAAATTGTATTTTTATTGAGAAATTTTACATAAGTCAATAAATGAGGTATTATTAGCAGTAGAACCTCTACACCTTGCTATCAAAAAAAGCTGAATTTAGTTCAATAAATATTTAGAAGGAGTGCTTGTTATTATAGTGATAACAGTGAGGAGTGTGCTTGGCAAGCTTCTAATTGATTTAGGTGTATGATCTCATTTGATGGACCCCACAATCCCAAATGGTAGGACCTATTATCCCTGTTTTATAGATGAGAAAACATGACCTAAAAGCCTGGAATTTTGTGGAAAAACTGCTTCAAAATTTCAAAAGGGGAAAATTACAATCTCTGCAGTAGAGAGTTTCCAACCATTAGGGAAAATGAAATAAGTACTAAGATATAGTAGTAAGGTGAAGGCAGTGTCAAATATAGAGTAGACTTAGTTTGTAAACAAATCCACATGTAACATTTAACACAAAAACAGTAATATATGTGCTTCAGACCCAGAACAAGTTAATGAACAGTTGGAGGCTGTTCTATCTATTTTTCTTTCTCAATGTTGGATATCTGTTTTCTTATCTAGTTTGCTTTTTCGTGCTAGCCACACTTATTGTCCTATTTTAGCACCTTCACTAAAGAATGCAATTGCATCTCCGAGTGGCTGGTTTGATTCCCAAAGTGAGCCTCATCTTGGCTTTTCCCACGTCTCACTCTTCCCCACATCTGACTGTTTCATCCTCACAGCAGGGACATATGGGACCCTTCCTATAATATTTCAAATTTTGTGATAGATTTCTCTTTGGTTTTGTTTTAAATTCTGCAACCATAATGCATTATGCTTGAAATAATGAGTTTAAATACAAAGAAAATTGAGCTTTGTGAATTTCAAGAATTCAGAAATAATAAATTAACAACTCTTCACTAAATGCTTACTGTGCACACAGCTCCATGTTTTACTCTGTGCAGAACTCAAATTCACCTGAGACTGAGTCTGCTACTAAGCCACATGTAAACTAGCTCAGTGGAACACTTCCTCCCCCTAGTATTGCTCTGATAATGTTTTGGAACTAACTACCTTGATTCTTCCTTTATCTCTACTTATCTATCCATTATTCCAGACCCATCTCTACCAAATCTTTCCAGATTTTTCTAATCAGATGTATAAACTTTCTGTTAACCATCTTATTATTTTCTACTTTCCTTAACTCATTATCTTCTCACACTTGGATACTTATGTCCTATGCTGCCTTGTGGCAGGAATTATGTTTTAATAAATCTTAGTTGCCAAGGCATTAATATGGTGATTTGCATCTACTAAATGCTCAATAAGTATATGATTAATTTGATTGATTTGAAACAAATATTAGATGGGTGCTTTCTAGTCAAAGCATTTAACAGCAAATAAATTCTTATTATATTTTGCCGAAGTGTTATGATGCTTCATAATCAAAATTTAATAACTTTAATTTGTAGATAATTTACTAACTTAAATATTTTACACATAGCACTGTTTTTTGTAAAATTTAAATATTTTTAATTTTTCATATACTGTTTCATAAAATTATTAATGATTCAATTATTCATAATATACTTTTACTGAGTTTAACAGCACCTTTATTCAAAAGAGTTAGGGTAGGACTTTGTGAAAAATTTAATGCCAAGTTTTCAATCTCAAGTTTCACTGTCTAAGGTTCCATCCTACTAGTAAAAGCAAATCCACCCCCGGAAACTCACATTATTTAAATGGATATTTAAGTACAATATCATTACAATAAATTTAAATGGATATTTAAGTAAAATATGTTTACAATAAATAGTTATTACTACCTATATGCTGGAAGATAAAACAACTATAGGGATGTCAGTATATTTTCTGTTAAGAGAAATATTTGTAAATGTGAGATATAAAGCTAAGTGAATATAAAATAATTTTTATTACCTTTACTTAAAAACTGCATGCACAATAGTCTAATTCCTCAGCTTTATTATAATGTTGCTTGTAAATATATTTGTCTTTTGTTTGTTGACATCACCTAACCTCCCTTTTTTTTTAGACTTTAAAGCTGTCAAGCCGTGTTCTAGATAAAATAAGCATTGGACAACTTGTTAATCTCCTTTCCAACAACCTGAACAAGTTTGATGAAGTATGTACCTATTGACTAAATCTTTTACGAATTATGTTAGAAACATAGGACACCGAAGCTGAAGTTTTCCTATGTTTGATAGCAGTAATAAGTGGTTAAGTCTTATTCATACTTCCCTTGGCTGTTTCTGGAAACTGAGAAACCTAAATTGCATAAGAGTGCCATTGTGAGGTCTGGTGGCACTGCCCAACTCAGAGGCACCTCAGCTTGCTCTTAATTTTTCAAAACTTAATCCTTATCAAACTTTGCTTCCTTTTAATACTTTAAATTGGTTATTTACTTTGCCTGAATATACTTTGAGCAATTCCTGTTCTGTGCTGTCTTATGTGACAAATAAATTCAAGGTCCTTGAGGACAGAAAATGTATTTTATTTATCTTTGCATTTCTGGTATTTAATATAGCATTGGACCTATAGAAGGTGCTTAAATAAATTATTGCTGAATTGAATATATTCTGTATTTATTCTGAATGTCTCTGTCACATAACACAGTTGTGGGGCCATATGTGAATTGAGCCGCTGAGGAAAGTCCTTTGTTCTCTCATGTTCTATATGATGGCTTTTGGTTTATCAAAAGAGAGATGTTATTTGAAATAGATTCTGGACACAGTACTCAAGATCTTCTGTCTCAACTCCACTGAATGATAACACACTTAAAATGCTGTGACTTGGGAAACCCAGTCTATGTGTACAATGTGTATTTATTCTATGTGCTCCAAGTAATCAATACCTAGATTTTAGTGTACTTAGAACACTAAGTGTTTGATTGCTTAAGTACCAGGGCTCATTTTCTTTCATATATGATTGTTTGTTTGCTTGATTTTGGGCTGGTGGATAACATGCCACTTGTTTTTGCTGTGCTTTTATTTTTCAGGGACTTGCATTGGCACATTTCGTGTGGATTGCTCCTTTACAAGTGACTCTCCTAATGGGGCTGCTCTGGGACTTGTTACAGGCCTCTGCCTTCTGTGGCCTTGCTTTCCTGATAGTTCTTGCCCTTTTCCAAGCTGGGTTAGGGAAAATGATGATGAAGTACAGGTAGGAGTCTATTGTCGTAGTTTTAAAAGGTTTTAAATCAAGGCTTCAAAAAGCTCATTCTAGTAAAACCAAGACCTCTCTAGGCACTGAATTGTGATCTATGAGGCATCACTGAAAACAAATTATGTTAGTGGCATAAATAGTATTTTCTATACCAATGGGACATTTTTTTGCTTGTCAGTCCATAGAACTTCTTTATAAATACGTTAAAATTCGGTGCATTTTCTTCTCTCTCTTTTTTTTTTCTGGTACTGGGTATCAAATTCAGGACCTTGTGCTTGCCAGGCATGGTGCCACTGAGCTACATCCCTAAGAGTCAATGCATTTTCATAGTTCATAAGATTTAAGTAAACGTGAATACAATCTTTATATGAATTGGAGGAAATATATAAATTTTGTTTAAATTTCATTGGTTTCTCCTACTCTGGTTCATAGATCATCACACCAGTCTTATTTTCTTTTTATTACAAAATGAATTCATGATGCCAGTCATTGTTTATGATAGAGGATTTTCAGAGTTTGTCAGCTAACGTATGAGAGAAACTATACAAATTTTGGAGTCAGGTCATTGCTTGAATCTCAAATTGCATGCTTTTTCTATATGGTTTTTGAAATGGAGATAACTTTTCAGAGACTATCATAAAAATCAGGGATAGTGTATAGAATGCACCAAATACATTGTATGATAGGAGGCATATACTAAGTGGTAACTATTATTTTTATTACCATCTACTTGATAAGAAAATAAATGCTCATCTGTTTAATTAAATAAATGTGGCTGTTCTTAAAAGTTTGAACACTTTTTTCCTTCTGAAGCACTGGGGATTGAACCCAGGGCCTTGTGCATGCCAGGGCCTTGACCAAGCATTTTACTACTGAGTTACATACCCAGCCCTTTTTAAAATTTAATTTTGAGATAAGGTCTTGTGGATTCCTTAGGCTAGCTTGAACTTGTGATCCTTTTGTCTCAATCTCCTGACTAGCTGGGATTACAGACAGGCACCTCCCCACCTGACGTGAACAATTCTTAATGGATAGTTTGATTTGTTCTCACTATTGGCTGATTGATTTACAGAGATCAGAGAGCTGGAAAGATAAATGAAAGACTTGTGATCACCTCAGAAATGATTGAAAATATCCAGTCTGTTAAATCATACTGCTGGGAGGAAGCAATGGAAAAAATGATTGAAAGCCTAAGACAGTAAGTTTTCATGATAATTAACAATACTGTTAATAATTTTATCCTTAATATTTAAAAAATGAATCTATCGTGTTGGACTTCCAGGTTGTATTTGAGGTTTCTGACAATGAAACAGTTGTGTGGAGGTATATCAATATTCAAGCATTAGTTGCATAAAATTATTTTATTTTACATAGTTGATTCAAAGTTATTTTGCATTATAAAGATTTCATACTTTATGAAAGAATCTCCTTATAGCTGCTTAATACACTTATTTGATTAAAATAATAATCATGATGCTGGAGGCTAATTAAACCTTAAATAAAGCTGATATAGTATATAATTCTGAACAAAATAAATGATTCATTCTTTAATATTATGTGTTAACTTATGTATTGTAACTCATGAACAATGGTAAAAGCTTCTATTTGGACAAATTACATTTGTTATTTTCTAATTTAGGAATAATGTCATGAGGTAGTATCCATAAGCTGCATTCCTATAAGCTGTTCAATAGTGAAAGCCACTTTCTGAAAAGAATTAGTACGTGGCACCTATATCTAGTCTTCTTTCATCTCAGTTAATTTTTCACTGATTAGTAAAGATTATATCCAGTAAAAAAGTACAGCATAGACTGAGATTTGTTACTGAGATAATTTTGGGTAAAATATAAACTAGAGCATTTCGGTAGACATAAGGCCATTTTTTTTTTTTTGGTACTGGGGATCAAACTCAGGACCTTGCGCTTGCAAGGCAGGCATGGTGCCACTGAGCTAAATCCCAGGCCCTGTAAGGCCATTTTTGTTGGTTGAGTCCCATACTTTACAAACTGCAATCAAAAAAGGTTATAGGAACTAGTGGGAGTATATCATTAAAGAGGCAATTAATTACAAGACATATGGCACATGAAAGTTTCATAGGGAAAAACACAGTAAAAAAAAGGAGTACTTTTTGGAATGGTATGAATATGGATTATTAGGAACTCAATAGACAATAGTTAACTGAGCTACAGGTGTGTGATTGGAACAACAAATGAAATGGTATAAAGTTAAGTCCTTTGCCATGTAAATAGAAAGAGTACAAGAGTATTTATTTCCCAAACATTGTCAGTCACCTGTTTTTGTTATGCCTTTCAAGACAAATCCAGGAAAGGAATTGCATTTTCTTTCCTGAAACACCCTTAAAGATCTCAGGAGAATTGTTCAGTTGGTAGGAGTTGTTTTTTTCATTAATAAGTGCGTTCTTCATCACTCTGTACCTACAAACACGGGCATGGCAAAGGTGAGGAAGAGGTTACCAGAGGATCTGGTTTGCTCAGGCTTCAGGAAAAACTCATGGCCAGGTCATTCTCAGGGCTGACTCTTCTTGACAGGTCTTGGTCTTCCCCTCCTCGTCGTCGTCGTCGTCATCGTCGTTGTCCTCCTCCTCCTCCTCCTCCTCCTCCTCCTCCTCCTCCTCCTCCTCCTCCTCTTCCTTCTATCCATTCTTCCTACTCTGTATTTCTGTTCAACCAATTCTAATAGCAAACGTCTGCCTTTATCTTGTATAATCCAGCATGCAATTGTTACCTAAAAATCTTGGAAAGTGCTAATATAAATATAGGAAAGCAAGAATTGCTTCTACTCAAGAGAGTAAATATAATGTTCTGAAAGAGACTGACAGGATGCACTTCAAAGGGGTGATTACCTCAGCCTGGGCCACTGTTGAACTAGGCAAAAGGCTGTGCAAGGCTCCTTGCTCTTGGAGCTTATTGCTCTGTTGTGATAAAGTCACTTTCAATTTTTTTTTTTTTTTTTTTGTACCGGGGATCAAACTCGGGACCTTGCGCTTGCGAGGCAGGTGGCAGAACCACTGAGCTAAATCCCTAGCCCTACTTTCAATTTTTTATAAGAAACTGATGGACTATTTTTATGACTCAGAGTATTAATGATTTTTTATAGTGAGTACTGCTTTCTGGATGAGTCTTGTAAGTGTTCTTGGATCCATTATTCTTTTCTTGTATGACCTCTTTTTCTCCACTGTTTCTAATATATTTCAACAGCAATTTTGCTAACATTTTTATAAAGAGAATTT
>NW_004624827.1:1721398-1810555 GCF_000247695.1 Heterocephalus glaber | reverse complement strand
TAGACAACATGGGCAGCAGTGTGCAGTTATAAGTCAATGAGTCTCAGTAAGCTAGTCCCAGACCCATGAGATTCAGGCAGATTTCTGGCTGCAAGTCCCAAGCTGAGCTCCCTGTCCTCCTGAAGGGTTGAACTCTGCAAGTTTCCACTGTAGGTTTGAGCTGCTTCTCCCCTGAAGAAAGTCCAGTTTCCGATGGGAGCTGATAATCCCTCCAATTTACCAATCATGGTGGTCTGGTGTGCCTTTATTGCAGAGATTTCCTTCACTTTTCCAGTGGGCTTGTTTTCATCAGGGAGCCTGAGACAGGCACTCTTTCTGTTGTTCACTTCTGGAGCTCAGAACAATGGCTTTTGTCCCCCTGTGCCTCTGCAGTGTGTAACCAAGTAGCTGCACAGCCAAAAGGCCAGAGGCCGGGGGGTGGGGGATGGTGAGGGGTAGTGTATTGTTGGAGGCGCCCACGCGGCCCAGCCATCAGCTAGTGGGCCTGCCCAGGGGAGTCCTCCTCACTCTGTCCTGGTGGCTGGTGGAAACCCTGTCCTGGTGGCTGGTGGAAAGCTGGTGGAACAAGCCCACACATACTTTTTTGTGTACAGAAACTCAATGGAGAACTTTTAGCCTCCCTGCGCACTTCAGGGAGCTGTCTCTAAAACAGATACCTTGAAGGGGGAATCAAAGATAGAAAGTGTATTTTGGACAGAGGAAACTGTATGAACAGAAATGCAGAACATGAAACTACTTGTTTGGTACAGGAAAACATGAACATCTTGATAGAACTAGAGTGTAATTTGCGGACAATGAATGGGGAAGAATGGAGTTGGAGGGCCATGTCACATATACCAGCCTCAGGAATTTGGTCTTGGAGAGATTTAAATAGGGGAATGATGTAATCACTTTGAAGTCTAGATATATCATTTTTGACAAATGAGCAGAATAAGGGTGGACCCCACTAAAACTTTTGTGGGATAACAGAAAGAACATAGCTTTTCTTTCTTTTTGTTTTGTTTTCTTTTTATTTTTTTCTGTGTAGTGATGGAGTTTCAACCCTGGTTCTTATGCAAGCTGCCACTCAGCTACACACCCTGCCCCAAGAACACAGGTTTTGAAATCTGACAAAGTCGAGTTACTAAAGAAAATTTTTTAACCTGTCTGTATACTGAGTTTCATCTCCGCCAATATGAAGCTAATATCACCTATTTTGTGGAGTTTTATATATTCTTCTAGCACATAAAAAGGTTTATTTATTTTTTTACTATTGGGATTGAACCCAGGGCTTTGCATATTCTCGGCGCATGCTCTACCACTGTACTACACCTTCAGCCCTAGAACAAGTAAAGCAGCTGTTATTATTACTGGCACTCCTATTTGCTATTCTGACTAGAAAAAGGGACACTAAAAAGAGCCTATTTCCATAATCCAGATAATGGTTGTGATGAACCAAAAGAAGGAAGAAAGTTAAGCAGAGGAATTGTGAGAAGATAAAGAATGTCATATATATTGTTTTCATCGAAAGGAAAGAACATGAAGGAAAATGGCTTTTCAACAAGGAGTAACTTTTTTCCTCAAAACTTTGAAAGAAGAGAGAAGTTTGTTTAAGATTAAGGATTCCTTGCACAATAGGAATCAGAAAGGAGACAGGTTGATATTATGGGTTCAGGAAAGAAAGATGTGATTGATGATCTACATAGAACTGAGACATCACATAAAGGTAGAAGGGTCACAGATTTTGCTAACAGTGAACCAATGGAGAATGTCAGCAAGTGGGAATTGATTAATAATCAATATAATGATTATGACCTCCATTTTTATTTAAAATGTATAGTTTACTCTTTCCCCTTCTTTGCCTAAAGTGCCAAATATAATATTCAGCTTCTTGTTTCAAAGACTCCCTAAGTCCTTGCTCCTTTCTGATCTGCTGACTTTTGCAATGAAGGTAGATCTCCTTACTTCCCTTCTGGTAGGCAAAAGCACCCAGGCATTTCTTTGATTCCTTATACTTTATGCTGGCAAATGTACTGTGTACGTATTTGGTCTATGCCATTCTCTTCTCTGTGCTAAGGCTTTCATACATGTTGGTTTTACCTATCTAACTACAGGATTAGAACTAAGAAAAACAATTTCAAAAATGCTGTTTTGGTTTACTGAACATAGCACATTGATAGCATAGTAAATTCTTGTTGAATGACTGTTTTGGAAATGTTTTGAAGTAGGCATATCAGTTGCAAGAATTTTGCTCAGAAAATGTTGTTCTGTGAGCTTCACAGGTTGAACAGATGTTTACATGTCTATTGGGGATAGCATAAGCAACTAAAAGTGGTTCTTTATCCTGACGGTCAAAAATCAGAAGTTTTTCCTATTTTCAGTGACCTTAGAGTTTCTTTTTTTTTTTTTAAATTTTGGTTCTCATTATATAAATGTTCTCACCTTTGGTAAGGTCCAACATGAAACTCAGTACAGTATAATCCGTGTATGCCAAATAAAAATTTTATTTTTTAAGGAGTTATGATCATAAGAACATGAGGTTCGTACAGAATCCTTGATGGTTCAGCAGTTGGTGCCAACAGAAGAATCTTGCAATATAATCTCTAAGCAGCTCCAGTCACCAAGTACAAACATTCATGATTGTATGTTTTCATTTTGACTGCCAAAGTTGATTTGTTTCTTAGCATTATACCTAGAATTGGCACCTGAGAGAGGAACAGAATATTCTCTTCCTCATTTTTGTGTTTTTATACAGCTCTAATATCTTCACAGCACTTGTGCATGTAATGATGCTTCGTGTCATAGGAGTAGGCAGTTAGGTGTAAATTTGTCTGGAGAGGAAAAAGCATGCACAACATATTTTACATAGCTTTCTGATTTCAGTTTGTTGCTAGAAATTATTCACTCAGTAACATAGATTAAAAACATTATCACAGGGAAGGGCCTGGAGATAGTTCTGTTTTGATAAAATAATTTATAATATGCAGCAATAAGTGGGCAAGTCATGTGGATTCTTTACCTTGTTTGGAGGGAACATCTGCATGTCCTGCTTTATAACACCTATACTGGATCTAGATTCTAGTAGAATGGATTCCGAGGCAAATTGATAGTTATTTTAAAAATATTACTTTGCATCCCTGTGGTCATTAACTTATCCTCCTCTTTTTTCCTTCTGTACTCAAACTACCCTAGACCTCTAATATTTGTCACGACTGTAGCCAGCACAGGAGACTTTTCTAGCTTAAAAAGAATTGATATAATTAGGTCCTAGTAAACTTGTTTAACTCTTATGAAATTATACAGACTACACTGTTCTCTTGCTTTTTTTTACTTGCCTGCACCACTTTCCTGCATGTGACCATTACCGTAGTGTACAACATAGTACATTTGGCTGATGGGAAGAGAATTTTAGACAGGGCAGTGTTTGGGAAACAAATGGTAGACTGACTTTATTCAGTGACTCACTTTCTTGTAAAAGTAACTGGGTTTGTGAAGTCATTGGTGTTTATAATAGTGTGTGGTGGGAGGTAGGGGTAGGGAGTGTGAGAAGATCAGAGATTAGGATATGTAATTGGCTTCCACAGAGTTGCTGCAATACTTTTGGAAGCCACAAAATTATCCTTATTAAGGAAAAGTACTTGTCATGACAGTCACTACATATGCATTGTAATAAACACCGTATATGTTGATGAAAGTAAAATCTGCATATATTTTTTATTCCATCACCACTCAGGTTTTCATATTTAACTCACTAGAAGAAAAAATAAAGTTTAGAGGGAAGTTGGCAACAATTTACTTTAAAAAAACAAAGCAAAAACAAAAACTTGGGAGGCAAATTGGCATGAAGTATGAAAAAAGTTGGGAGGGAAGTAAGCAAAGAAATGAGTTAATGACTGTTCTGGAAAATAAATTCCATCATGTAGATAACACATGACTAATTGAATTCAGATTTGACCTCTGGATCTCCAGGCGTGGCCAAAACTAACCTGTAAGAACTAAAGGCTTAACCTTTAAATGTTCAATTCATCACTGTAGGAGAGTTCACGAATATTCACTTGGAAAAGTAGAGTTGGAAAAAGCAGAAAGGTAAAGGTGCCATAGGAATTAGTACTTGCATTCAAGATTAGTCTAGATGTAATAGACATCTAAAACTGATATTTGAAACACATTGAACTATGTCCCCTAAGTCAGAATAAACCACATCAACTGTACCTTGTACCACCTGTAATTTTCTGATAAGTAATTAAGTTTCAAAGCACTGACACTTATTTATTGTAATACAAAGCTAAAACATTTATTTTATAGAACTATTGAACCAGCACCAAAGATGAATGCCATAGAGTTTCATGAACTCATCTGCTACTTCACTTCATTTGAGCACTAGAACTTAAAAAAATAAATACTGGCTAATATCAGTAAACAGAACATACATGGCAGCTTTGGGTTAAGCACTTTATATGAATGAGTGTACTGAATCCTCACTTCCCATTAATCCGTCATCAACTTTGCCTAGAATTTACATTCAAGTGAAAATGTGTTGATTCCAAAAATGTGAGCTAGGTTTTAGGGGTTAAGATCACAATTCTGGAGCTAATTATTAGGTTAACAAATGTAAGTTCTTACGTCTCTAAAACCAAAATAGCCTGGAGACTGCCCCTCCTAGTAAGAGTTGGGCAAGTCAACAGAATGGCAGTATACAAAGGTAATTATAACTGTCTAGGACCAAGAACCAAGCTATTTTACAAATAGATAATGAAAATATACATTTAAGCAACATCTTAACTTTAAAATACAAAATAAAAATCAAGTTTTCCAAAGACAAAACCTTTTTTTGTATTACAAAAAGGATTATATATAAATAAAATGTATAATAAGGCATATATATATATATGCCTTATATTTCAACCCTCTTAAAGAATTGGGATTCTAGGCTTATAGTTTTCCATATTGAAGAGTTGTGAAATTTAAAGAGAAAAAGATAAAGATAAAGAGAAAAATAAAGATAAAGATAAAGAGAAAAATCTTACACTTGTGTCTTAATGGAAGCTTAGACGTAGAAGGGCCTCAAGTATCAGAAGGCTCTGGGGATGTCATTAGGCTTCTGACCCTATAACAATAGAGAAATGTTCGTAAAGACCTTCCCAAGAGGCAAAACTTAATGTTTCTAAAAACTGAGTACAAGATTTTTCTAGACAAACATCCTTAAATGGCAGATTTTACCACCATTACTACTTTTCAGAGCTGTCTGGAATACTTTTCAATTACAAAGCTTAATAAGCCTTGATTCAGATAGAATGCATTAAAAATTTATGGTGAGATAAACTTGGAGGGGACAGTTATATAAAAAGCTTCTTATATACTACATTAAGGAAACTGAATTTCATATTGAGGATCTTGGGATTCAATGAAGTATTTTAAATCTGGAGTGATGTGATCAGATTTGCATTTAGAAGTGCAAAAGTCAGAGAGACTATATTGATGACCAAGACACAATCCTTGTATTCAAAAGACTTTCTAGTGGGAAAGATGAACAAGTGAAAGCTAGTTTAGTTTGATAAGCTCTATAATATTGATTATGGATTACTCATATAAGAATAGAGAAGTGGCATTAAATCTGGATTTAAAAGACCAAGGAAGGTGTCTCTGGAGGCAATGATATCTAAGCTGAGAGATGATGGATGAGTAGTGTTATCTGAATGAAGAACAAAAAGAACATTCCAGAAAGAGACTAGAATGCACAAGACCTGGAGTTGAAAGAGAACATTTGTACATTCAAAGAGCTGTAGTCAGTGGTATGTGACTGAGGTACAGAATGAAACGTTCCTGGATCCAAGGAAGTACTTGACACCTTTGAGGAGTTATAGGTAGTACAGTAAGGCTGGTGTCTGGAAAGGAATGGCTATGTGGTGAGATCCGAACTGAGACAGCAATGGCATACCCACAAGAACCTTATATGTACTTGAGTGTCACATTGAGGGCCTTTGGACTCACCAAGGTGATGTGATCAGATTTGTATTTTACAAAGATGTCTCTTGGCTGCAACATAATAACTGGAGGAGGGAAAGGCTAGTGGCAAGAAAGTTGTTTAGGAGATTGTCGCAGTGATTCCAGTGGAGAGATGGTAAGGATCTGTAGCATAGGAGGCAGTAAGGAAAGAGAAGCAAATTGGTTCCTGAGATAATAAAAAGATTGAACGGGAAGACTTACTCCCTATTCAAGATGGGAAGTGAAGAGAAGGAAGGAGTCAAAGATGATGCTGTTTTTAAAAGTTAAATTTATTTTATTATGTTTTAGACGTTTATATCTTTGCTTAGATTTTTACATCATTTAGGTGTTTACACTTCTCCTGTTTTAACTGATATGAAAAAATTTGTACATTTACCATCTACATGTGTTTTGATCCATTGTAAAATGATTATTACAACCAAGATAATTAATATATCCACTAATCACATAGTTGTTATTACTATGTGTGTTGTGAAAACCTTCAATATCTACTCAGCCATTTTCAAGTACGTAAGACATTATTACTAACTGTAGTCACCATGTTGTGCAGTAGATCTCCAGAGCTTATTCATCTTAACTGAAACATTGTATCCTTTGACCGGCACCTTTTCATTCTCCTTCTCTCTGTGCCAACTTTCTGAATTGGGTAGTTGGGTGAGTGGTGGTAACATCTGCAGAGGTAGGTTGGCAAGGTAAAAACAATGTGCTCTATTTTGGATTTGCTGTGGTTATTACAGAACTCTTCAGGGGAACTTAGTAGAGATTTTTGGGCTAGAGGCAGACATGAGGAAGTCCTCAGCCTGTAGATTTTAAATGAATTCGTAAGGGTAGATGATATCACCAAACTAAGTATAGTGTGAGAGAATTAGCTGAGGAGAGAATTTCAGTACTTTGGATGTAGTGGAGTCAAAAGGGCCTATGAAGGACACTGATGAGGAGACTGGGAATTAGGAGAGATAAATCCAGGAGAACGTGGTATTATAGAATAGAAGGAAGGTGAATACTTTAAGGGAATGGTCAATAATGGCTTCTTCTTTGGAGACATCAGGTGAGTTTCTTAAGAACTCAATAGATTAATTTTCTTAATTTTACAAAAAAACTCTATTTAAATCAATAGATGGATAACATAATAGTAAAAAATAAACCATGCATATGTGCAGAAAATTTATTAAAAATATACAAAGCCATTGAATATATAAAAAAGTACTCAATCTGCTTTGTTATTAAAGAAAAGTAAATTAAAATAACAGTGAACATGTCTGAATGACAATTGCAGAGGCCATGAGGAAAGGGAGCTTTTGGAATGTTCAGTACAGAAGAGAAAAGGGATGACTTATAACATAAGGAGGCCATGACCATAGGACATGTTGGAAGGATTAGACTCAGGCAGGTGAAGGGGACCCTCTTCTGATGAAGTAGAATAAATAAAGACAAGATCCTGCATATACAAATAAGAAGTCAGGTGTAATGAAAAGTTGAGAGAGTTCATATTCTGCCATTTATTCAAAATTGTTTGTTGAGCTACTTTTGCGTGGCAGGCATTATTGTAGAAATTAAGCATACAGGGATAAACAAGACAGTTCCTGTTATTATGAAGTTTACATCCTACTTACAGGAGGTAGATTATAATAGGTAAAAAAATAAATAATTTTTTTCAGTGATAACCATAGTAAGGATTAAAAAAAGGGTGATGTGTGGAATGTCAGGGAGAGTGTTTTCTTGGACCTCTTCATTCTACTTTTTCATCTAAGTTGCCATTTCTCTTATTTATGTTTTTAGTGTAGTATTCATCACATTATTATCATAGCCATCTCCCTAATGAAAGCAATGGTGTATATCCCCCTACTTCCCAGGAGTAAACAAAAATAACAAAGAAGCAGAAAGACAGGTTGTATTTCATTGCACTTTTATGTTTCATGTAACTGGTGAAATCCAATTTTCATATAGTACTCAAGCTGCAGAGGAGTGGGGGCATGTGGGCAATCTTCTATCCTGGAGAGTATAGACAGGTACCCTGGGAGGAAAGTGAGTCTACAGTGCCCTCCATGGTTGCCTTCCTTTATTGAGGTCATACTATGATCAAAACAATATTTTAGAAAGATCCATCCAGCATTGATATGCAAGCTAAAAGAGAATAATAAAAATGTTGTGGCTAGACATTTATGAAGTAATAGTATTCACATTGTAATGAAAAAGGGGTGAAAGTTTGAGACTTGTTCAAGATTACTTGTCTCAAAATTGATGGAACCAGCAATAGAATCCTCTATTAGTGTTGATACAGTAATGTTGCATATTAGAAAAGAAATTCCATCTTAGATTTTAATGACTTATCCTTTGAACATTGTTGGCTTTAAGTTAGAACTTCATGGTAGTTAATTTCATTGTGATTATATAATAGTATTAAATCACCAAGTATGAATTTTCTATTTGTTGAGAAAATTATGATAACAAAGATTAGTGAAATAATGGCATTGAGGATTCCATGACAAAGTTTTGAAAAATAAGATATTTGTATTCATTGAAATGATACTTTTAAGATACCACAGTCCTTAATAAGTATCTGAAAAAAACTGCTCACCTATTCTAACAATACCTGAAATTTAAATAAGTCAGGATATTTCTTTCCATATCTCCTCCCAAACTTTCTTTTCTTTTTCTTTCACGATCTTTTTCATGCCTCATAACTTCAAATTTAAAATAAGGAAGGCTTAAGAGCAGGTGGGCTGGCTGTCAACACAGAGACAAAGCCTGCCCAGGGAGGCTCCTGGTCCAAAGTCAGCTATTGAGAGAATAAGGATCACGGTAGGAACTTCAGCTCTTGAGAGAATAAAAATGATGGTAGGGGCTTCAGAGGTAATGGGTAGGCAAGTATGAAGCCCATTGCCCATTCCTAAGGAACCCTATTCCCTACAGGAAGCTCACTGACTAGGGGCCTGGAAAACATCTTGGGAAATCCAGAGCAGGACCATGTTAACACAGTAATGTATCCATAAAGTACAGAAGAGAGTTCTGTTTGGGAGATTGGATATATCCCAGGATTTTGGTTGGGGAGACCTAGAGGAGATAGTTAAGGAATTAGCAGCTTCTAAATGCCAATTCTTAGACCAGCTTAATGAAAATCATCCAGAGAGCTTTTAAAAAACTAGGTTTTTAAGGCTAATTTGAGAGACTATGGAATATGGTATCCAGAAATGAGTTTACTATAAAGTCAGAATAAACTAAATAAGATTATTTGTTTCAAGTATCCTTTTCATGTTTTATATAATTGATGAAATCTAATTCTCTTAAAGCACTCTAGCTGCAGAGGGTTATAGGAACCCAATTGCTTAGCATTCTAGTCCTTTGGGGCACTCACCCTAAATACTCTAAATCATTGCACTTTACAACTCTTCTTTTAAAATTGCTTGTTAGTAGTTTTAAATACAAATGCAGAGTTATGCAATGAAGAGTTACAGGAGATTAACAGAATTACCTATGTACTTACAAGTTTATACATAAAACATTGTAAAACAAGAATTTAATATTAGTGACAAAAATTACTGCAAAGTCCATTTTTGCACTTTTGTTGGTTTCACAAAAATTGTATTTGAACTTGAGTTTTCTGCTATGAACTTGATCAGTACTTATCGTGAAGGAAAATATTTTATATTTTTCAAATTGATTAAAAGCTCTAATGCTTTCTAGCAGGGCTTAATCTTCATCCAATATTGCTATATGTAATGAAGTTTGAATTTGGTCAACAGATTATCTTATATAATAAAAGACCAATTTTTTATGAATTCATTATTTCTGCTGTGGAAGTTTACCTCTGTTGATACATATAACATAGAACTACATAGCTCTCTTAGTAACACAGTCAACATATATAATAGCTGTGTGCTAAAATGTTTGGTCAATTTCCTTCTCCCTTTCTAATACTTTATTGGCTCTATCACATTCTCTCACACTGTACCCTTCCTCTCTTCTCTCTACCTGTTCTGTCTGCTCACTCCAAACATCTCCCTTCTCTTTCCCAATTTTCATGTGCATAAATACAGTACAAGTGTTTAGTAATTTAAAAATATTAATAACTAACATTAGCCATTCAGTGATTCAGTGTTAAAGATATACTTTGCTGAATGCCATGACCCTAAAGTTCGTTTTCCTTAACCTTATCTTCTCACGCTGCTCCCATACCAGAATCATCTGTATTGCCAAGGTTGTTCTAAAAGTGATAAGCCAGCCGTAAAATAAGGTTTATGGTGTTTTCCTATCTTCAAATGTACTCAATAAATGTCGCAAAATTACACAGAACCATTATATACAACACTCCACCCTTTCTTTAAAGTTCTTTCCTGTGCTCGCTTCGGCAGCACATATGCTAAAGTTCTTTCCCTTTTATTTCTCTCTCTAGTATAATTGCATGAAATATCATTATCCTGTTGTATATTCAGTTCAGAGTTAATGAGCTTTTTATTAGCAATTTTTCCTTAATGACTTTTGATTTGTTTGATCCAATTGAATAATATTAGGATGATAAAAATTTGATTTTTTTTAAATTAAAAAGTTACCATGTGAAAGGATACACACCACATTGGATATATTATACACTCCTTAATAATAAAATAAGTTAATCTTTACTGCACACTTATTATATTACTTTCACCCTCTCTAGTACTCTTTATCTAAATATTTTCTAGTGTTTTACAATCTCAAACAAACCCAGTGTGTTGTATGCACAGAACCCTTTCAAGTCCGTGTTTACCTTTTCTGATCAGCATGTTATAAAGGAAGTCAGCCAGAAAAACAAGTATCCAGATGGGAAGCTCAAACAATGATAGGCATCATCATCATCATTACCATCAGCATCACAATTTAAATTGCAGATTCCTGGGCCATATCCAAATTCTTCTATGAATAAGTACAGCTTTTTTTTTTTTTTTTTTTTGTACCAGAAATCAAACTCGGGTCCTCACGCTTGCAAGTCAGGCAGTGGAACCACTGAGCTAAATCCCCAACCCATGTATAGCATTTTAAAATAAGCTTACCAAGTGATTATGATAACAGGTGTAAACACTACACCATAATAGCTAATGCTCCAAATTTTTATTTTATCTGTAGATATACTATGGTAAGAAAGTGAGTACAAATTGGAATGTCAATGGAAAATAGTTTGAAAGAAAAGCTTTTTTAGGGTCAAGTGCAACAAAAACATTCATTGATCACAAAAGTTAATATTTGATTTTAGACTACTTTTCCATTAAAAATTCCAGTAAATTTTTATCTAAGAGGTCAAATCATATACAGCACCTTAAGTTCAATGAATGATTTCCTCTAACATTTCTGTGGGCAATTCCAAAGGAACTCAAAGAAATTTGCTAAGCAAGCCAAAACAAAAACAAAACAAAACATAAACAAAAAACTTTTCTTCTATGCACAAGCTTCACTGAGTAGTACACATTCTTATTCAGCTTTTTAAAAAAGTCATGAGAGCACCATATGCATGACTTTTTCAGATTATAATTTCCACAGAAGGAAAATTTGTGCTCTCTGAAAACCAACACCCTTAAAATAAATATATTACCAGATTTGAGTGCCCTTAGTAATCAGCAAAGACAAATGTTTAACAGTGCATACAAAATAGAGTGCTTTATGTTAAATCAAATACACAAAGCCAAACACTAAAAAAGAAATTTGCACATGAACAATAAACTAGGTAATCAGAACAGGTACTCATATTAATAACAGGATATTGGTATTGCTGATGTATTTGATTTTAAAATAATGGGCTTAAGCACAGTTCTCAACGTGCCTCCACTATTTGATTTCATTTCAGTCTCAGCAGCTTCATAGTAATTATGATTTCTGACATATTTCTTAAAGTCATACAAGTGTACACATTTCTTTCCATAGTAGCTTCAATCCAGAAAAGGAGGCCAAATATCTTGGCTTAGTACATCAAATCTTTTCAGATGCAGGAATCTTTTATTTTTGTAGAAAGTAATCTATACCATTACTGTCTATTCCAGACAGGAAGCTTTCACGTGACAACATCTCTGTTTCCTTAACTGTGTTGTTAGGAGCCTAGACAAATTCTTGGTAGGACTTTTCATTCTATCTCTGTTACTGTCATTCTACCACAAAACTCCAAGCTTCAGTAATCACTACTATGAATGTGATGTGTATATTTTCAATCCACTTAAATGAATTTATACCCATGTACACATATTGTTACTTGTGTATAGTGTTTGGTAGTTTTGTTTGTGTAGCTTTAAAGTTTACATATATGGTATAATTTGTGCACATTATTTTTTAACTTGTTTTCTTGGCCCCATTATGTTTTTAAGATCCAGGTGTGCAACTGATAGGTAATAATCTATTTCATTTTTTTTTACTGTGTGTTGTACTCATAATGTGTTACATTTTATTTACTCATTCTGCCACTGATGAACATTTAGCGTGTTCAATACTGCAGTGAAAATCTTTGAATATTTCTCTTCTGCACATGTCCAAGGGTTTTTCTGGTGTAAAAATCTAGCAATTGAATTCCAAGGTCATAGGACATATACAACATTTGAAATTACACTAGGTACTGCTGACTTGAACTTTTAAGTAGCTGTACCAACTTATAGTCCTACCAGCCATTTATGAGAGTCTCTATTTTCTCATATATTAGAGAGGTCTTCCTATTGACTTTGATTTTTACTATTCTGATTTATAAATCAGAATCTCTTGTTCTATCTTTATTGTTCTAATTTGAAGTTGTGATTACTTGAGAGATTATACTTATTTTCATATTTGTTAGCCATTCTGATTTCATGTCCTTTGCCACTTTTTATTTTGTATGAGTATGTGTGTGTAAATTGTTGTGGTGGTCATAAGATATGTCATATAGTTGCTGCTACAGGGGACATAATTGAATAACAGCTCCAGTTGTGTGTTGAAATCCTTCACTTTGTCTTGAGACTGTTTCTTCTATGTGGGTGAATGAGTACGGCAGAGATACTAAGCAGATCTGTATTTGGGAGACAAAAGACTTTTTTTTTTTGGTACTGGGGATTGAACTCAGGTCCTTGCTCTTGCAAAGCAGGGGGCGGAACCACTGAGCTAAATTCCTGGCCCAAGAGACTTCTTTATTAGCTCATAGACTCCCAGATGGCTTGTCCAAACTTTCCTTAGACTGCACAGTTATCCAATATCCTTTCATTCAACCTTCTGTCCTTTTCTCCTTTGCTTGGTGCCTGGATTGACATTGAAATCTCACAGCCTTTCCTGCTTTCTTCCCTGGTTCCTTTTATGTATTTCGCCTAATAAATTCCTTATACATTTAATACAATTTTGGCATCTGTAATTGGGAGGACTTAGACTAACATAGCTATATACTTTGCATCTCCCAATGTGTCTTTTGTTATATATAACCTTTAATTTTCATGTAGTTTCATCCATATTTTCTTTTATGGTTTGTACTATTGTGTCTTCTCTTTTACAACATCCTCTCGAACATGATATCAAAATACATTCCATCTTCTCAGTAGTTTTAAAGTTTCATTTTAAATTTTTTAAATATTTTAAACCTTTATAATTAATTTTATATTTGTTATGAGGTAGGGATCTAATTTTATTGTTTTCCATATGGAAAACTAGTTGTCCCAAAATAATTGTTTTGGGTAGTGGCTCCTTTTCCTGCAAATTATCATTCTAACACCATTGTTGTAGTTTTCAATCTATGTATGAGTTTTTGTTTATTTTACTGCATTGATCTATTTACTTTCATGTCAGTATCTGCTTTATAACTAAAAATTTATTATTTTATAAATTTATTTATTTATTAGTAGTAGTATTAGTATTATTCCAGCAAGAATATGACATGATTGGCTTGAATGAATGAACAACTTGAATAGTTTAAAGTGGAATCTTAGTTTTTCAAGTTGGCTATAAAGATAATTGAGAGCCAGGATCAGTATGGTTGGGCAGAGGAGGAAATAAGAAATCTATGCATGAATCAAAAGTTCAGCTCAAAGGCAGTACTTTCATTTTTTTTTCTCCAAGCTCCCCCTAGGTTGTAAGCACTAGAGATCAGAGACTATATTTTAATCATCTCTATGTTTCTAAAATATTTCACTCCTGGCTGAGAACATGTGTGCCTCTGATAGTTTAAGCCTGCCCTACCTTCAAAAGTATAGAGAACATCATAGTCCTTCCATTCTTACCTTTCAGAATCTCATAATCCTTGTGAGTAGAGATATGTGAAAAGACAAGAAGAAAATTTGCATGGCAATGATGTGGGATGGGGTGGGGCTTTCTACATTGCTGGTGGCTAGTAGGAATGTGAATTATAATAGCCCCTATAGAGATCAGTATGGAGGTTCCTCAAAAAACTAAAAGTAGGGCTCTTGCTTGATCCATCTGTATCACTCTTTGGTATACATTTGAAGGAATTAAAATCAGTATACTATGGAGATAGCTGTATACTCATGTTTATTGAGCTATAATTCACAATAGAACCAGACTAGGTACCTATCAGAAGATGGGTGGATAAAGACAATGTGGTATGTATCCACAATGGAGTATTATTCAGCCATAAAGAAGAATATAATATTGTCATTTGGAGGAAATGGATGAAATGTTAAGTGAAATTAGCCAGACTCAGAAAGAGAAATATCACATGTTCTCCCTAATTTGTGGAATCTAAAAAAAGATGGCATGAAAATAAGCATGGCAAGAGGAAGGGAAATGAAAGGAGAAGAAATGTTATAAGGGACAGTAATGGGGGGATGGATATGTTCAAAATATATTAAATACACTTTAACCCAAAATTTTATAAAATTAGTAGGCACAAATTGATTAAAAATGGATGATATATAGGAACAGAAAGGTGTCACTGGGAGGTTATGGGAGATATTTAGAGGAAATTAAATTTTTATTGAACTTGAGGAATTTTCTAGATGAAGAAGTAGGGGACTTGAACTCTAAATAGAATGGGGGTTGCAAAAGCACAGATGGATGAAAAGAAAGTTCAGTTTGGAGAACTATAAAAATTCAGTGTGGTTAAGCGCAAGGTTCTGAGTTGGATCCCCAGTACAAAAAAAAAAAAAAATCAGTATGGTTAAAGGGTAAAGTGGGTATAGAGGAGTGCTGGGAGATGTGGATAAAGTTTATACTCTATTCTGGAGTTCACATCAGTCCAGTATTTTTTGTTTAGTTTTGTTTTTTGCTGTTGTTGTTTCCAGTAAGAATATAACATGATTGGCTGGAATGAATGAGCTACTTGAATTGTTTAAAGTGGAATACAGTGTCTTCTGTCTTTAAAGTTGCTATTCAACCAACTTTGTTTTATCAACTAAAAAACCTGAATTTCCTCTATTTTAGTATCATGGAATATGACGGGCATTTTCAGTGAATCAACTGTTACCCTTTGTAACAGGACTGAAGAAGAGAGATCTTCAGAAGAAATCTTCTTCAGAAGTGGAACAACTACATTTATGTATAGTTTTTACTAGAGGATACTAATTTTAAAATATTGGGTTTCATTATGACATTGTCATAGAGATATTTTGATCATATCCATCATCCCACTTTTCCTTTATAAATTTTTATGAACTCTATATTTTCTACACGTGCTTAACTTTTTGATAAGAAGTGGTAACCTAGTTCAGAAAGAAAATAATCATCCCTTTTCAATCATGCAGAACACTCTTTCTGAGTATCATAATAGTGGATAATGTGGGACCAAGATGTATGAATATAAGCATAGAACATATAAAAATTCATGTACATACATATATACACATGCGTGCATTTTCGAGTATACTATAATTTGTATGTAGCGAAATCATTTTAATTAATATTTTGGGTAGCAATTGTGATAACCTCTCATTAGACATCTACAATTGTAAATAAAAGTCACATGTTACAGGTCACTAAGAATTACTGAGGAAAGTGTTTGTAAGGGTAATGTTTTGTCTAATTCTTGATTTAATTCTTTAATTTCCTATCAGTTTAGATTCTTTTTCAAGTAATACTGAAAAAGCTTCACTCTTGAGCTCAAGCAGAACAAAAATTTTAAAGTTCCACTAATGAAAATATCTAAAATTTTTATATGCACAAACTACTCGTATATCAGTCTTTCTCCTCTCTATTTTTTTTACTTAGCATCTTAAGAAATGATAGTTCACCAAGGTTTCCATTGATAATATCTAATTTGACTTTCTTATACTAACAATACCCATCTAAAAATTAAAACGAAAACTAGTAACTATTCAGGTCACAGTAGTAGCAAACCATAGACTATTTAGGAATAAATCTATCAAGAAATTTATAAAACACGATATTAAAAAAATTATAAATTACTATTGCAGCATCTAAAATATTATATTTCAATTAATAAAAAGATATATTGAGATTTTTAATCAAATTTAGCATTTTAAAATGTGAACTCTATGGTGATGTATGACATTTATTGAAATTACAAATACATCCAAATGAAGTTGTTTCTAGACTTTTATTAAACTAAACTTAAATTTCACCTGGGGAATAAATGTGAAGTATAGATATTTTATAGATAAATTGCCTGGGTTGGAATTCTGGCTCCATCATATTAGTTCTGTTATCTTTGGAAAGATATTCATCTTTACTGTTTCCTCATATTTAAATAAGAGTAGAATAAAAGAGTTGATGCATCCAAGTACTTAAATCAGCACTTGACACTGTATATTAGGTATTATTGTTCTTTATATTGTTATTATTATATTGTAAATATTAGTATAGGAAGACTAAATGACCAAAGAGAGCCTAGAAATTTACAAATAAGAATTAGTCTTTGTCAGATATTAAATCATACCCAAAGCCATTAAAAAACCAAAGCACTCCCAAATCTGGAAGAGTATTGGTACAGGAATATAAAAATAGTTCAAAGAAACCAAACCGAGAACCCAGAAATATGAGAATATGACAAATAATACACAAATTCAATAAAAAATTATTCACTTAATAAATCATGACTGCTATACAATTACCTCACACCAGATGTAAATATAAATTATACCTTGATTAAAATTTGTAATTAAAAAGCAATAAATATTTGAAAAGAAAATTTAGGATACTATATATATATAATCTGGGTAGTACTTTTTAAGAAATATAGGAATTCCAGATCAATACATTGATTTCATGAAAAATTAAAATTTTATATATGATAGATGGTATATACATAGTAAAAAGAAAGAGAAATAAAAATGTTTTTAATATATGCAGCAGAAAAGTTGCTAAAATCTATTACATACAAAAATGAATTGATAAGAAAAAGACAAATTCTACTAAAAATTAACATTGATATTAAGGAAAATGCAAATTAAAATGGCATATTAGCAAGTAATTAAGCTGTGAATATATGTATTATTAGTGGTGATCTGAAGAAAAGATACTATCAAAACCTACTGATGAATATATAATCCTCTTCAGTAGTTTCATAAAGGAATCTGGCAGTATGTTTAAAAAATAAAACACATACTTTTGAACTAGCCATCTCATTCATGAAAATATATCTCACTGATATAAATTCATGAAATTGCAGATATTATTGATATTATTGATAGGTTTGGGGGAAGGGAGGGTAGTAAATGCGAGGAGCATCAGACAGCATGTAGTAGAGCTATATATGAAATACAGAAGTCTTACAATTCTAGTCTAATCTAGTCCAGACTACAAATAAACATTCACAAATTAATTCAAGCACAGAATTGTCTGCAGGCATTTTGTATTAATCTACTTTGTTATTATAGTATTCTGCTGTTGACTTGCCAAGGTTTCTGTGATGTTGGTTACTAAAATAATGTGACTATCTAGGTATATTTCATTCAATAGTATATTAGTCAATTAGAAGAAAGTGTGGGAATTAAAATACATTCTTGTTTGTATTACTGCTGAAACATATTCTAGTAGAAATTTTAAATCGACAATCAATAGCCATTTTAACAATAGTATGTCTGGTAAGGTCATGCAAATCTGGGATTTGAACCCAGAGCATTTGGGTTCAGCTTTTTCCATACACCATACCTTCATTTTATTATAATTTTATGAGAGAGGGTAAACAAAAGCCTGTTTCAGCCAAATTTTGCACATAGGAGCCCATCATATATAAATATAATAAATATTTCAAACAACTCAATGAAATTCACTGAACAGAAGCAATGAAATAAAATGACAATTTTAAAACATTCCTTATACTAATACATTGGGAAAGATGTAATTAGGTTCTGAAAAATCTGCTTTTCTTCTTTTGGGAGAAATGAGGTAGGTTATCACATTAGATAAATATTCTACCCAAGGACAAATGGAAATTAATGCTTTATTCAGAGCATTGGTAAATACATTATAAAATTATTGCAAGAGACATTGGTGTTTGAGTACATATTATGGACCTATCTTTTGTGTTAAGTTGCTTCAAATTTTTACAGTGGTTAAAGAAGATACTGTTGTAGTATTATCTCCATTTTACAGATGGAGAAATGAAAGAGATTTGTGCAAAGTGATTTGTCAGTTACTAGTGGGGAAAGAGTTAGAAAAGGATCATTTTGCTTTCTGGACATTCCTGCCAAGTGTTTTCTACTTTGTTTAAAGTTTTGTTTTAGAATTAAAAGTATTTTTGAATTGTCAATTTCATTGCTTGTGTTTAGTGAATTACTTTGATTTGTTTTAAATAACAGATAAGACATAGGTTCATTAGTGCAAAATTTGGCTGAGACAGGCTTTTGTTTATGCTCTCTTATGAAGATTAATGGAATAAAAATGTATTTGTAATTTTTTGACATTTAAATTCAGTGATGAATTTAAGCATGTCTACTGCAGTGTAGGCTATTGTACCTTATAAAAAGCAAAAGGAGGGTTGATGAAAAAGAGATTTTAGTGGAGGAAAAGAGGAGGTGGAAACAAAAGAAAAGAACAGATACGTGATAATAACATTGAAAAGGTAGAGAACTTTTTGGAGCGAAAAAGAGATTACTTTCTATCTAGCTCTTTGCATTCTTCAAGTCTCAGGCCAAACCAATCTCTTCCAGAAAATTTCTAGCTTCTTCTATGTGTTATGTGGATAATTTTATTATCTATAAAATTAATTTGTTAAATAATTTGTACTGTTTTATAATCTATACATTTAATAATTTTTATATTTTCCAGTTTACATTTAATGGTCATGAATGACATTTTAAAAATCAAAGATAAATTTGCATCTAAAATTTCAGCAGTTATTTTAACCACCTAAATTGCATTTGAAATCATTTAGATGCAATTTTTTTTTTTTATAGAAAGCCTCTTTGCTGTCTAAGTTTATTGTTTTGTTTTTGTGAGGCTGGGGATTGAACCCAGGGCCTTGGCATGCTAGGCAGTTGCTTTACCACTGAGCCATAACCCCCAGCCCTTAGATGCAAATTTTTACTGTGGTTAAATTAGTAGTCTGTATAAGATTACAGTTGAAAGAAGATATGATTTTCATATTCAGATTTAATGTGCTAAAAATTCTCTTAATTTTGTTTTTGATAATAGGACATCTCCAAGTTTGCAGAGAAAGACAACATAGTACTTGGAGAAGGTGGAATCACCCTGAGTGGAGGTCAGCGTGCAAGAATTTCTTTAGCAAGGTGAATATCTGATTACTGATCCAGCAAACATTTGCTGTAATTATCAGGCACGTAAAATACTATAGACATTTCTTTCACTTTATAGTGAATTTCTGGAATTTAAAAATTGGTGAATGTGGCTATTGGGTTAGAAAACACCTTTAAGAACTATAGAGAATGATATTGTTTTTGGATTTTTTTTAAAGCAAGGGCTTTTCAAAATATATTTCCTCATTTTGGTCTGTGTATACTTGTTTGCCTTGTGGTGTGGTACACTACAAACTGAAAGCCCTGGAATTCTGCATAGAACAAGGAAAGAGAAGATACAAATCTCCATTGATTCCATCATGCAGTTCTTCTCTCCCCAACCATGCACAATGCAACCTCCACAGAGCACAGTGGTTTAGGCTTCTATTGATGCTTCTTGGTTTGCATAAACATACATTTTAAAAATTTTCAATGTAATTTATACTTTTCATAACAAAATAGTAAGGTAAATGTCATTTGGCTTAAAGTCTAGAATCTTCAAAGTAAAATAAACAGGACAAACACAAGAGACATTGTACAGGTAGAATTTCCCTTGGTAAAGACATTCTTGGCACAATTAGAAGCTGTCAAAGAGAGTTGCATATAGTTAATTTGTGTTAAGGAGAAAACATTGTAACTTTCAGTTAAAAAGTTACTGGTAACATGGGATGTCAAATATTCTTCAAAGTTTATTTGAGCAAAATTCTTCTTGATGTGTTGTCAAAGTTATTAGTAAGAAATTAGTTTCATTGGCTTGATGTGTTGGCGTCTTTCCCTTACTCTTTTCTGCCTCTAAAAGCTGAGACAGAAATGTAACTCTGCACACCTGCAGTTGCCTAGTACTACTCTACATGTGTGTGTGCGTGTGTGTGTGTGTGTGTATGTGTGTGTGTGTGTCTGTTTGGGTGATCTCAATTTTCATCCAACTCTGCAAAGAAAGAATTGTTCTCCCTACTTTACAGAAGAAATCATGAGCTAGTTGTGGCTATTAGACATTAACTTGCTAAAAGCCACACAGGGAATTTCTGGCGTCACAACCCAAGCCAAGTGCTCTTAATGCTTTACATTAAACTCTCCCTTCATCTTGGGAATTGCACTGTGAACTAATGCATCAATAGATATGTATAATTTACATTCAAAATAATGGACTTTAAATAATTGAAAGTTGATCAATTTATATGTGAACCAAAGACAAAAGTGTTCCATTCCAAATTTAGTTAAGGTATCTATATATGGTCTGGACATTCAATAGAGAGTTGGTACGTACCAGTTTAAGATTTGGTCTTGTTTTAAGGTGCACACAGTTTGAAGTTGTACTGAAAATCCTATTGTTATTCTCATCAGAATATGTCATGTGCTGTCCAATTTCTATGATGATTATATTTCTAATCTCTTGAGAAACTGTGATTATAGGTGTGAAGGAGAATATCTTAATCTGTCTTAATCTGCCAGTAACTCAAAAGTATAGATGGGTAAATTTTAAAGAAAAAGAGGTTTATTTTGGCTCCCATTTCTGGTCAAGGCCTCAGATTTGCGGATGGCCTGTTGCTAGCAGAGGAAGTGTAGGACATCACATGGCAAGACACAGGAGGTACAGGAAGCATGTGTGTTTGTGCATGTATGTACACACATGCATGCATGTATGTGTCCTCTGCTCTCTCTCTCTGTTGTTTTAGAGTCATGAGTATTTGGTCATGGAAGCTCAACCTGCTTGACTCTATCTAATTCTAATTATCCTCCAAATGCCCATCCTCTAAACACCACAGTCTAATTAGCTCTAATTTCAGGGGGAACAAACCGTACTGAATACTTATTAGAGAGAGAGAGAGAGAAGTAAGAACCAAGTCAGGGCAAAGAAAAGCCTTGAGTGTGCATTTTGATGGAATTCTTTAGTTCTTCCACACATTGTCTTTAAAAATAATTTATAATATAAACCATCTTTTAGATCTTACTTTGAAGTTTTGCTCTTTCTGGTTAGTTTCATTACTTCTCTTAGTTAATACGCTAATTGAATTCAATTTTATTTTTTAAATAAAATTTTCCAGAATTATGTAAACACAGAATCCTGTGTAGTTGGTATAGAGGTAGAGTATTAATAATTATATCTGAAAAACTTAAGTGTTATGATAAAGTTACATTTCCATTAATATGGAAATTATATCTTATTATGGTTCTAAATCAACTCAAAGGAAACATTACAATATTTGCTTATAAAATTTTATTTTTTAAGGCCAGGCATGGTGGCACATGCCTGTAATTCCAGCACTTGCGAGGCTGAAGCAAGAGCATCACCACAAGTTTGAGGCAAGCCTGGGCTACATAGTCAGTTCAAGGCCCACCTGAATTATACAGTGAGACACTATCTCAAAAAACCTAAATAAAGTAAAATAAAAATAATGAACATTATTAAATACCTATGAATAAAAGTAGTTTCTAACAGAGATACTTTTGTCTATGTTGTGAACAGTGTTATTTCAGTGAATGGATGTAGTGACTAAAATGTAGTGGACTGTTTTTTAAAATAAATCATCTGGAGCCGGGATGTAACTCAGTGGTGCCCAGCTGGCAAGTGAAAGGTCCTGAATTTGATCCCTGGTAACAAAAGAAAAGATAAATAAAAATAAATCATTTATATTTACTAAATAATAAATAACATGATGAATATTGAAATCTAATTTAATTGCCATTTCTTTTTAGAGCAGTATACAAAGATGCTGATTTGTACCTATTAGACTCTCCTTTTGGATATCTAGATGTTTTAACAGAAAAACAAATATTTGAAAGGTATGTTCTTTGAATAACTTATTTATAATGCTTATGGTAAAGATGAGAAAAATGAGTGTACCATCATAGACTGCGTATGACCTCTTGAGACATATTGTTGCAACTCCCTGTAGACAGATGTAACATGACACTGACTAGCTGCTCTGTCCTTCACTCGCAAGACTGAAAGCTGCTTCCGTTAAAACCTTTTCTGATCACTGCATGCTAAACCATTTTCTTCCATTGCTATACTATTACAACAGTTGCTATTACATATGTAGTTTCTACATATTACTGTCTTGTGATATATCTTCTATTATTTTAACTGCTTATTATACTTAAATTTTATATACTTGTTTGTATCTTAGTATTTTATGCTATCTCCTTCTTAGATGGTAAACTGCTCAAAGGACGTACACATGCTAAATGGTTTAATGGTGAATGCTTAAACTGTACATCTACCTCAATATTTCCTGGGAAATCTCCTCACTCACCTAAAGCTCTGGATTTCCACTTCTTTGGAGCTGCTGTTAGGGCTCAATATGTGAAGTTCCTAAGAGCAAGAGTTATATGACTTAATTTCAAAGTTTCAAAATAATTTTATAAATGATAATTTTTTTTTTTGGTACCAGGGAGCAAACTCAGGACCTTGCACTTACGAGGCCATTGCCGGAACCACTGAGCTAAATCCCCAGCCTTATAGATGACAATTTATTAGGAAAATAGTCATTGTACTCTTCTAGAAATAAATATTTTAAGCAACAAGGATGTATATATGTATTGTATAAAATGGCTATATTATTTCTAGAATTACTTTTCCTAGAATTTAAATTTATTTATTGCCTTACTTCAAGTTTTTATTTTAACATATTCTTAAGATTTGAAATATTCTGGAACCCTGCTGACTTTGCTTTAAGATATCCTGAAATATTTTTAATCTTGTATTTTATAACATTAAAAACAACAAATCAAGAAAATCTACCTGTCCAGGAACCATTTTTTTTCCTGAAGTGGAATTGTGTGGTATTGTTTTATTTGACATTTTCAGTTTCACTACTTTCACTCAGGTGATACTAGATACTAGAGTGATTTCTCATGTACAAATCCCAAGGATATTTTATCCTGGCCTCTCTGGATAAGTTGTCAAGTACTATCAACATAATCTCCATTCAGATCATTCCCAATTCTTATTTTTACTCATCAACTTCCTCACCAATCTATGTTGAAGTGCCAACTATTATAAGGTACTTTATGAGTTAAACTTCTCACTTTCATTCTCAATGTAATGAGGAAGCCATTCATCTTTCACCAAAGCTTATTTTATCCCCTCCAGTATAGCCTTGTATTAAGATTGCACAGTAAAGCTGCAGTTATCTTTGAAATCCCTTTAATTGCTCTACAGTGGTATTACATAGAACTCTGACTTCCTTATACTCTGAAAAATGCCAGGTAATTTCCAGCATTTCAAGCATAGAGCAACTGAAGTTAGGGCAAGTTTGGAAAAGCCACTTAACAAAAAGACAAAAGCATAAATCATTTATTTACTTTATATTAGTTTAAACCTTGAGGAGTACAGCATCATAGATTCTGTGTCCAATGTTATTAGCAAAAAAGTTGCTTTAAATTTAGCACAAACCATTCCATCATTTCCATAGCCGTGTTGCTTTTCTCCAGGTTATTCTGGTTTTATATAGTTTGCCGCCAGGAGTCACTGTGCTGTTTTTTGTTGTATACATCATAAAATTCTGTTTCATCCTGGACATAACTACTCTGATTTTAAGAAGAGCCAGGTGCTACCTGTGGTTCTGGAGACCCCGCTGAGGGCCAGTGGAATGGTTCTGCATCACAATCTTCCTAATGTATTTGCCTTTTAGAAGTCCTGTGCCCAGCAGGGCTCTTCAGACTCCAGGATGTCAGAAAGAGCAGCTTCAGTCCAATTTAATATCCAAAGTGCTATTTTTATACTCATGGTACTATGATACGTGACTTCTTACCAATATAAACTTTGCTGCATTTATATTGTTGTTTATATTGTTCATATTTGTGTGGAAGAGTATGATGCCTCTTCTTGTATGATGTATAATGTTTTAATGGGTAAAAGAAACTGATCTCTCCTAAATGCACTTAGTCAGGATTTACTTTTAGACTAGATGAAAATTTTATTAAAGGAAAGTCAAATTTTATTATCAAATTCTCAATTATGTTTTTAAAATTACTTTTGTATTAATATGGCCAACCAAAAATGTAGGAAGACATTAACAGAAAATTTAAAGAACAAAAAAGCTTTAACACTTTAGAACCCAGAAAGTAAATAATTTGCTCAAAATTAGACACCCACTGAAAGTCAGAAATTTAATTTAATTCCAGGTCTGTTAACATTCAACTTCACAATTATTTCATGCTATAATAAATCAAGAGGTACCAAATGAATTACTAGAGAGTATTTATACTTTTAGAATCATTTTAAGTATAACAATAGAATGATATGATAGAGATTTTACACAATAAAACATTAGTAAAGTGCTAAGGTACAATACATATATTATTATAATGAAGTATTTGTGCAATTGATCTTATTTATATTTCTTTTATATTCTTAAAGCTGTGTCTGTAAATTGATGGCTAACAAAACTAGGATTTTGGTCACTTCTAAAATGGAACATTTAAAGAAAGCTGACAAAATATTAATTTTACATGAAGGTGGCAGCTATTTTTATGGGACATTTTCTGAACTACAAAATCTACGACCGGACTTTAGTTCAAAGCTCATGGGATATGATTCTTTTGACCAGTTTAGTGCAGAAAGAAGGAATTCAATCTTAACTGAGACTTTACGCCGTTTCTCCTTAGAAGGAGATGCTTCTGTCTCCTGGAATGAAACAAAAAAACAATCTTTTAAGCAGACTGGAGAGTTTGGGGAAAAAAGGAAAAACTCAGTTCTCAATTCAATCAACTCTATAAGAAAATTTTCACTTGTCCAAAAGACTCCATTACAAATGAATGGCATCGAAGAGGATTCTGATGACCCTTTGGAGAGAAGGCTGTCCCTAGTTCCAGATTCTGAGCCGGGAGATGCGATCCTGCCTCGCAGCAACGTGATCCCCACGGGCCCCACATTCCAGGGAAACAGGAGACAGTCTGTGTTGAACCTGATGACGCACTCAGCTAACCAAGGGCAGAACATTTGCCGGAAGACAACGGCACCTTCAAGAAAAATGTCTTTGGCCCCGCAGGCCAGCTTAACAGAAATGGATATATATTCAAGACGGTTATCTCAAGAGAGCAGCTTGGAAATCAGTGAGGAAATTAATGAAGAAGATTTGAAGGTATGTACAAATTATTAGCCACCCACCATGAAATTAAGTGCGATGCAATATATGCTATTGAAAAGAAAAGATGCTATTGAAATATATGCTATTGAAAAGAAGTTTCCTAAAGGATAATCCATCTATATGATCAAATATCCATCTAAGTGAATTACTCAAATCTGAGAAATTTTATAGCATATAGTGGTAAAGCCTACAAATTTACTTGTAAAGAATGATTTCTTTGACTAATAATAGTATTTACTGATTGCTCATAGTGCCAGTCAACACACAGATTTCTGATTGCTGTACTAGAAACTACATATATATCATCACCCTCATTGACAGATAAGGAAACTGAATTTCAGAACTCAGCAACTTGCTCTAATTCAGGCAGCCACTAAGGTATCAGCAGTCAAGCTTGGATTCAAATCTAGGAGTATTGGACTCAAAAAGAAAAACAAACCCTAATTCTAACCAGTGTACTCTATTTCAGTTTCACAGGACCCCTCCTCGTGGTTCTGTTGCTTCTCCTGTGAGTGTTGTAGAGTTCATGAGAAACAAGCCTTTTCCTGTTAGACTATATGGAATCTCTCTTTTAAATTTTTGTATTTGCTAGAGGACAAATAAAGGTTTCTCAGGAAATATACTCAAGAGTAGAACTATGTAATTTGAGTGATACCTAGAGAGATAACCCTATGCTAGTGAGGAATGTACAAACCAAAATCAGCTGCCAGTTTAGCAGAATACCAAACTGTACCTGTCCAGTGACGCTTCAAGAAACAAGACAAATTAAGGAGAGTTCTAGGAAGGTTCCTTTAATGATAATATTCATTTGAAAAAAGACGTGACACTGTTAAGCACTTAAATGCTAAAATTGTCCTACAGTAATACAATTATGTAACCAATGATATAATTTTAGAATTTTGAAGAATTAGAGTGTTTCTCACTTTTGAAAAAGCTCTGTAGCTCCAGTGGATATCATACTGACTATGGAGTAACATCACATAAGGCATTCATAATGATTTATACTTGTTAAAATTCACTTAGCTTCAAGTATGAAATTTCTTTATTTCCACATATTCAAAATAAAACCATAATGGTGGTATGAAATAATATTGTCTGACTGTAATAACTATGCCTCTTTTTTTTTCAGGAATGCTTTTTTGATGATGTAGAGAGCATACCCACAGTGACCACTTGGAACACATACCTTCGCTATATTACTATCCATAAGAGCTTAATTTTTGTGCTGATTTGGTGTTTAATTGTTTTTCTGGTTGAGGTAAGAATGTCCTGTTACAAAATATTACTATGATTTGAAGTTAAATTAAAAATAGTTTGGAAAGGTGTACAGTTTCATATATAGTTCTTATGTTATGGAAATCAATAATTGATATTTTATTATTTTATACATAGCATATTAATATACCTAAACAGAGGTACTACAAGAAATTTAAAAAATTAAAAAATTGTATTCTGTATATTTAAGGCATGTAACATTATGGAATGCATATAGATTGTAGAAAGATTACTACAATGGAGCAAATGAACATATTCATCATTACAAACAGTTAATCTTTTTGTGGCAAGAGCAGCTACAATCTACTCATTTAGCATGAATCCCAGTTTTATTAACTATAATCTTCACCTTGTACCTTATATCTTCAGATATGCAGAATTTTTAATAGTGCTTCATAAGTTCAAAGTATAAAGCCTTTATATGAATTAAAATTTAAAATAATTCTGTACTAAATTCTAAGTTTATTTAACTATAGATATTATTCTATTAAATATGCAGGTAATGATTCTTCAAATGACTATTTCTTTGAAAAATGAGATAAATATATGTTAGTGACTTGAAATCATTGTAAACAACCCTTTCAGAGATACAAATCACCTGCTTGCTTACAGAAATGTTTCTGTCTTCACCACCACCATTGTGGTTTCTTTGCCACACCTTTACTGACCTTCATTTCATCAAGCTAAAAAAATAAAAAGAGGGAGATGCAGATAGTACAGTAGGCCATAGAGAAGAGATTCTGGAAGCCTGGTGGTGGGCAAGGCTTTCTCTAGATGAGTACTGCCATATACATGCTTAAAGAGGCCTGGCAGGGAACATGTGTGGGGGAGGCGGTGGTGGGGATGCATGTAGAGCATTTGCCCCCCAGTTGTCAGGAAGGGGAAATTGTAACCAACACCAGCCAAGGACTCACAATGGGGGAATTAGGAATCCCTCACAGCAAATCTAACTTAACAAGATAAGACAGATCCAAATTTTCTGTAGAAGTTTCTGTGTGTACTTGATAAAATAAATACAAATAAATAATATGCAGATGCAACAAAACATGTCTATGGATTGGATTTTGCTTGTGAAAAACTACTCCAGATATTTATTCGAGAGGATGTCCCTCCATATGTCCCAATATGAAACCTAAATCTAACCTGAGGGTCCATTCTGCCTTCAGGGAAGAAACTACTGTACTGCCTTGAAGAACTGCCTTTCCTGAGGCAGTAGAAGACTGGGCTTATATCAACACATATTTCTTATTGTTAGACTGTTTCTAACCTCAATTAAGAAAGGTTACAGAAAGTATTCTCATTTTCTATGATCTTGTAAAATAGTGTTAAATACATACAGGTATATACCAAAAAGTTGTACATACTTTTTCACCAAGAAGCCATGGATTTCCATTTCATCTTTGAATTTTGGTAGTATCTATTCATTTGCCCTGCTGTTTTAAATTAACACAAAAAATAGAGGCCTCATTTGCAATTGAGTATGGCATAGTGCCAACTCTGGAATCTGACTGCCCTGAGTATGAGGCCTAATTCTGTCTTATTAACACTGCGAAACTGAACAAGTTAGTTTACCTCTGTGAGACACCGTTTCCTTATCTATAAAACAGAGATTGAAAAAGTACTCATTTATTAGACCATTTTGTGGGTAAAGAAGCATTGTGATAAACACTTAATGTAGGACTTGGTTCATAGTGAGCAATGTAATTGCTGTTATCTTTAATATATCATTATTACAAAGCTTAAGATAGTTTGAGATGAACAAGTCAATGAGTGATATAGTGAAAATTTCAGTAATTGTTTTACACTGTAACAAGTATAATGCAAGGTAATTTGACATGTACACATCAGTAATAAATATGGAATTGAAATATATTGCAAATTTACCTCATTAATATCTGCAGTCATGCCAGATGACTACCATTAATAAGTACAAAATTCGGCCTGTGCTCCATTTAATCTCAACCAGTCCTTTATAATTGTTAGCAATTTGATCCTCTGTATTGAAAGATCACATTAATTGATTTGTCTTCAACTTATATATTTAAAAAAAGAAGAGTCTGTGATGGTGATTTCTGTTAATTTGTAGGGCTTTGTCTCCTGTGTAGCTAAATAGAATTGAACTTGTGTGCCTTGCAGAATGATGCATAATTAATTAATTCATAAAGTGTTGAGCTGCTAGGCCTTTATAGAATATTATTATTCATTTAAGAAGAAAACAATGGTCCATTGTTATCAGGCAAGAAACTAAATTGTGAAACAGCATATAAATACTATATAACTACCCATGACTAGTTGAGCTCTCACATTTATTGAAAAAAGTTGTCTTTTTATTTTTATAATGGACAAAATAATTGATAATTCTGTTTCTGAGCAAGAAATAATAAATGATGAGCTTCTCTTTGGTCATTCTCCTGTAGGCAGTGCCAATTAACTAGCCCTTAAAATTCTGAATAACAAAAAATTTGAACAGAAAAAACATGACAATAGTAAAATACAGTAATTTCCTGCATAATTATATATCTAAACAATTCATTCACAAGTGTCTGTAATCTTGTTGACTTCTTTAAATCCACACTTACATAGTTTTTCTTTCAGACTAAGCCTTTTTCCTTTTATTAAAAAGTTGTTTATTAGTACACCTTTGCAGTACATAATGATTACCTTTATTGTGGAGAGTTTGTACATGTGCATAATCCATCTTAATTCTTTTTTTGTCCCCTTCCATTCCTCCCCGCTCCTTCCCTCTTCTTTCCCTTCCCATATGCAAAAGCTCTACTTCTATTTTTTCCCTCCACTCTTTTTGAAAATCCCTTTTCCTTTCCTTTCCTCCTCTTCCTCCTTCCATTTCTTATTCCCCTTCCCATTTGAAAAAGCTCTCTCTACTTCCGATTATCTTTATTTTACTCTTTATTTATACCCATTTCTCATTATCAGTGGACATGTCATTGGTACTTCAGTTGTGGTACAGGTGATAATCTGGCATGATAAACCCTGCTTAGAGACTTATAAAGTATAATCACAATATACATTGAATATTTAAATAAAATCTGTTACAGTAAAAGACACATTGCTCTTAATCCTTCTCAAATCTCTCCCCCTCATAGCCAATACATTTATCCCATTGTTCTTGCCACTTTTTGAGAGTTCTAGAATTTCTCTTTCGTGGGTGTCTTTATGAAGTGTGATAAAAAAACACAGTGAATGCTGCTGCTGTGTGTCATCCAAGGGAAAGACAGGCCTGTAGACACATTATGGTGTGTCTGCATCTACCTTATCCACTGGATCTGGCACCAAGAAAATAAGCTACAAAATTTCTTTTATGCCGGTCATTCTAGTGGCCTTCTTGGCAGTGAAGTATTGACTAGACAGAGAAGAAATGTGCATAATAGATTAGAAGGTGTTTTCCAACAACCACGGGATGGGGTGTTACTGATTGGAACACCTGAGGATCTTGTTTAGTGCTTCCATTCTAATTAAGATTGTGTCAGAGATCTGCTGTATTCTCCTTTTGTGACTTGTTTTCTGTTTGTTAATGAGGAATCCTTGAGTGCCTTTATACTGTTAATGAAATGGGGATTCACCATACTCCCCATAATACCACTTATGCTATTGAGCAATGGCGATCCTTTTAGGGAACATTACTTACCATGGATCTATGTTTTAGTACATGATTTGACTGGTGAAGTAAAGTATACAGTGTTCTCTGTTATATGCAATGATGTTTAAGGCCTCCAGAAAATGGAAAATAAATATATTTTTGCTTTCTTTCTTAATCATTCAGTACTGTTACTTTATCTAGAATTGCATAATGTTTATAACCTCAAAGCATTTTGGAAATGAAATCATAGAAAGTACTACTTTGTATCTAGATGTCCAAAATATCTTTACTAAAGTTATTATGTCAAGACTTTGAAAATGTTTCTGTTTTAGCTAGTTAAAGGGGTTTGAATTGGTGAGTCCATGTGGGTAGAGCTAGAAAATAACTTTATATTATAAACAGTAGTTCTTTAGAAATCTCTTTTGGTTATTTCATTAGTGTTATAAAATATTTATGAGATTTACTCATGTTCAGAGAATGTTAGCATTGACACTCCTTTAATTGGATCAAAGGGGAAAGAGTGACTTAGCACATACCCTTATCTAGGATCTTGGATAATTTGATTAGTCTTAAGAAATAGGAAGACATTTGTATAAGAACAAAGACTTTTGAAAGGGCTAGATAATTTCTGGGTTTCTTGTCATTTTGAACTTGTAGCTCAAGGAAAAAAAACAGTTTTTCTTTTTACTGAGACAGTGCATGGATGCTGTGTGTACAATGAAGAAAAGTAGGAAAGTGAGAAAATACCAATAGCTTTTTCATCATTATATTACATCTAATAGGTGAATTTAATTAAATACCAATAAAAGAATTTAAGAAAAAAACATGAGCCTTTTTTTTAAGTATAGTTCTTCAGTATGCAAGAATTAATGCTAAATGTTCTCCATGAGTTTTTTTAATATAGTATGTACTTTAAATCTTTAAGGTAAATTCAAGTATAAAGAGTTGTAGATACCTTATTCTATGCATAATTGTTTCTCCTTCTATTTATTTTATTCTGTGTCCATTTCCAGAATCACTTTACTCATAATTGCTTGTTTTTTTTTCTATTTCATTCTCTGTTTTTGTCATCATTCTATAACTTGAGAGTTATTTTTAATATTACAATTGAGATGCTATCAACACATGATTAAATTTCTCCACATAGTTTATGAGAATGGAGTATTAAATTGAAATATAACTGAGCACACATAATTGAAATATCTAAAGGACTGTAAAACCTTCAGTTTTTTAAAAATTGGTTTTGTTGTTTAGATATGTCATAGAACATTTCTCCCTCAGCCGAATGCTTTCACCATGAGAAAGTACTGAGTTCTAAGTAATTCTAGTACAGAGTGTATGTTTTAACTTGAATACATCTTACCTTTATTCATAAACTATGAATTTTTATACCATTGAAACATCTAATTGATTTTCATAAATATTAACCTCACCTTTTCCAATAATTAATTGATCTCACAGGTAAGAGTCTTCATTATTCATTCCACACCAAATGAAATTTTTTACAGCAACCAAAGAGACTGATTATTTGCCAACAGGCTGAAATTCGTCTCTTTCTAAAAAAATATTTAGCTGTAATCTTGTTCTCCTGTGGGGTTCAATGAACATAGTTCCTGTTGAATAAAGGAGAGAATTGACAAGTTTTTACTTTGGTGAAAATTGAATTCAGTAATATGTTCTTACCATAAATAACGATGCTCCGAACAACTATTTCAGCTGTTGGAGGCAGGAAAGCAAAGCAAAGAAAATGAATGTGTGTACTTTGATGTTGGCCATGTTGAAATTAGAGATGGGTGTGAGAGGAATTTGTAAAGATGTTAGGAAAAAAAATCAACTATATATTGTTTCATTCCAGGTGGCTGCCTCTTTGGTTGCTTTGTGGTTCCTTAAAAAGTGAGTATTCCATGTTTTATTGTGGATTGTTGGTTATTTGGTTATTTGGGTTTCTGTAGTATAGCAATATCCACTATGTTTTATTTTCCCCTTATTATTGTGGCAGTGGAAAAACAAACTATAGCTATCCTTCGGCTTCTGAGGGGAATGGGTTCCAGGACCCCCATGGATACCAAAATTTGCAGATGCTTAAGTCCCTTATATAAATGGAATAGCATTTGCATGTATTCTGTGTATATCTTTCTGTATTCTTTAATCATTTCCAGATGACTTATAACTCCTACTACACTGTAAATGTTATGCAGATGATTGTTATAATGATAAGAAATTTTCAGTACAAATGCAATTTTTAAAAAATTTCAATTGATTGTTGGTTAAATCCACAGATTTATAGCCCACCAGTCCAGAGGGCTGATTGTATTTTGTTTAAATTGTGAACATATGTAGTTCCTGAAGCTGTGTCCATTTCTAAAGGAATTAGTTTTGTTTTATCTCCATGAAATGCAATATAAATATTTGAAACAGTATTATGCATGCAGTATTTTCTCTAAGTATTTTGATCTACTATAGAGCAAATATATTTTAATGAGAAAAATTTTACTGTTTTGCAATAGAAAGATTTGAGACTAAGAGCACACATACTGTTAATCCAATATGTTGTGTTTCTTTAGATTCAAATTTAATTTATTTTTTCCGCATGTATTGGATATTTCATAGACAAGTGTTTTTGCCAAATAACATTTTCCTTTTCTTGTTTTACAGCAACCCTCCTAAACAGGAAGTGAATGGAAATAACAGCTATGCTGTGATTGTCACCAGCACTAGCTTCTATTATGTTTTTTACATTTATGTGGGAATAGCTGACACTTTGCTTGCTCTGGGATTGTTCAGAGGTTTGCCACTGGTGCATATACTAATCACAGTGTCGAAAATTTTACACCACAAAATGCTACATTCTGTTCTTCACGCGCCCATGTCAACCCTCAACACCTTGAAAGCAGGTACTTGACTAAGTAATCAACATGAAGCTCCTGATCCATCATCCATGGAGCCTGTAGTTTCCTTGCCTTTGTGTAGTAGCATTGCTTTTGCAGGGAGCCATCAGCCCTTGGTTAAGCTGCCTTATGACTGACAAGTGCCTTTCTCAGATGTTACAGGCAATCAAATATTGAGGCTTCTGATGTTTCTGGATCCACCAATTACAGTAGCCTTTTTCACTAGGGTGGGTTGCTGATGAGATAACAGAAACAGTCTCTTTGGAGTCACTCCTTCCCTTTTCATATATTTGGCTCTGTCTCCTTCTAGGCATCTTGTTGCTAAATGTAGTATTGTTCCAAGAAGGAGATGACTTGAAGTAACTAAGGAAAATGTTGAAGTCTTCTACTAATAAATTCTTTTCATAGAACAGAATAATCTAGTTTCACGTAACTGTTTAAGGACAATCATGTTAATTTGTTTCAGATTTTTGTCTTGAATTTAGGAGAGATCCCAAATGGATATTAAAACTATTTTTGGCACCATCATAGAGAAAAAGACAGAAATTCAGAGTTATGGAATAAAGGGACCAAAACTTTTCAAAACATAGGGTAATAAGGTACTATGAAAGTAATCAATTCCATTGATTTCCTTTTAGACAAATTCACATCTAAAGACTATGAGGTTAATAAGGTATCCTCCTAAGCTTCATCCTTACAACAACCTGTTGAGCTTTTATTCTAAACCAGGGTGGAAGGAGGGAAGCAGAGGGGTCATAGATAAATGGACAAGGTGATCAACCAAACACATTTGATAGTATAACAAGAAATAGACTGCAATTGAAACTTTTAGGGATTTATATATAAAAATCTCAGGAATCATTTTTACTACATAACAAAATTTCAGTATTGGTATATGGGAAGACCTTTTTATTTTTCTTGAGGCCCATATGTGTCACTACCAGTTTGCCTCCCTCTGATATATCCATTGCCATCCTCTGTTTTAGAGGAAAGAGGCAAGAATTTTATACCTAAGAGGTTGACCATTGCATTTGATCCAATAAATTCATTTTTATGAAAAATCCAAGAACCTGAGAAGGTAGTAGATTCACTCAAGTTTCTGGCAAAGGCAGAAATGAGTTACGAGATACAGTTGAAAGAGCACAACATTGTTTGAGCCCAGGTTTGGCCCTAGAAGAGTGCTGATTATAGGAAAGTTACTTTTATGAGCACTAGCCTCCTCACCTCTAAGCTGAGGGGTAGAATAATTATCTTAGAGGGTCTATGGCAGTGAAACAAGGCAATTTGTTTGCCTACCACACAGCCAATCTAAAATAAAAGTGTTATCTTCCTATCAACGTTCCCATTTGTGGGGTCCTGTTCCTACAGGGGTATACTTTCTATTCTACCTCTTTATTTTTCCACATTCCTCATTCCCTTAAATAATTCTCATAGTTGGTTCTGAGCCTTCCTTTTATCATATTTAAATGATTGTCTCTACTTTCTTGTTCCTCATTTGTCTTTCCAAACTTTGCAAAGCTTTCCAAACTTTTCTCTACTTTGTAGGATGATTCCTAAACACCTCTGTTCCTTTTTATTTATGATCCTGAGAACTGAAATAGTTGGTTGATTTACAATGGTGGTATGTCCTTCTCCTGCCCCTCGTTTTGCCCCTCCAATTTTTGTATACAAAGATTATACTTTATTTTAATAACTACATTTATTACTGACTCATGGTTCATGAGATCTCATTCTGTCACCTAGTTATTCTCTGCTATACTTGTCAATAGCTAGGGGAACATATGCTTACAGTTTCTCCCAGATGTGCCTTTCTGCAATTGTAGATTGATTTTGATTTTCTCAGACTATTACCTGATTTTCCTGTTAGTTTTAAATGACCTTAAACTCATACAGACACATAGTAGGTACTCAGCAAAGTATTTTGAATAGATGAAAAGTGTAAATGTATATTGTGACAGAATACTATAGTAGGAAATAATAGGCAACAGGATATTTTTTTCACCAAACCAAACGCTCAATTTCTAAACTAAGTATAACCTATGGGCTGTTTTTTCAACTTTTGGTTTATTTATGGAAATATATACAAATATGTTTAATGAAATATGCTAAAGAATAATGTCTGTACATAAGGTTTTTTGCTTGGGGCTCTAGGTGACTTCTCACAATTTACAGTCTAGGGAAAGAGATAAGACCTGTACATACACAAGCAACTATACAACATGCATATCATCACTGTAACACAGACTCAGACAAGAAAGAAGAGACCAATTCCAGCTGCAGCAAGCACTGGTGCTGTCTTGCAAGAGGGGCATTTGAATTGGGCCAGGGAAGAAATACAGATTTTGACAAGTAGAGATGAGAGGCAAAGGTTTTCAGGCAGAACAACTATATGGTGAAAGTAGGAGGTAAGAAAATATGGAGTGTGTTTATAGACCAATTTGGCTAAACTAGAATACTTCAGTAGAGGAAGCTTGTACTAGCCAGGTGAGTTAAGGCCAAATTATGGAAAACATTAAATATTAAACTAAGGGTTTTGGACTTTATCCTGAAGTTAATAATGGTTGAATGATAAAGTGCAATATGACTTTGTTTGTACAGTATTATATTATATTTTATCTAATTGCTTGTTTAACTCCTCTCTAGACAATGAATTCCTCAAGGACAAGGAGCATAGCTTATTGATCTCTATTATCTTAGTGCCTGGCATTGTGCTTGGCACATAGTAGACACTTTTTTTAATTATAGAAATTATCAAACTTACAAATGTGAGTCTAGAATTTAGAAGACAGGCTGAAACTTAGATTGCCAGTGAAGAGGGTAGAAGGAAAATGTGGCAATGAGGACCACATACTAGGCACATACAAGGAGAGAGAGCAGCCTCGGATTCTGCAGGAGTCCCAGAAAGCATGAAAGTCAGAACAGAGGGAGAGTTCTAAGGGGTGAGATATAGACATGAGGAAAGGATGGCAACATACCCAGTAAATTATCTTTAAACTCAAGGTGAAAAAGTGAGTTTATATTAGGATGGGTACCCATTCCTGACATAATTTACAATAAGGGCTTTATTAAAGATGTTGGGTTTTTAAAACTACATCTTAAAGCAATCTGTTTTATGAATGTTTGAAAGCTGGTGACAATAACTTGAGCACATAGTTACTCAGAACCTTGAACAAAACTAAAATTTTCTGTCTGCATTTACATTTATTTGTTTTACATGCAATTGTTTTTTGAATTCTGATTGTTTCTACTGAGATCCAAATTTAAGATTAAATATATGGATATATCTTCTTAAAATTACTTGATTTTTAAGAAATTTATATTCTTTATATTATAGGTGGGATTCTTAATAGATTCTCCAAAGATATAGCAATTCTAGATGATCTTCTGCCTCTTACCATATTTGACTTCATCCAGGTTTGTAAAAATTAACTGCTATTAATTACCTTTGCATGTCATATCTTTTAATGATTACAAAAAGAAGTTAATGAGGTTTTGCTCACTTTTCATTTGATTAAGAGTCAGAGTCTTATCTATTGTATAAATTTTGTGGATATTAATTCTTCAAAAGAGATATAACTTTAGTATATTTAGTAGCAAGGCAGAATTATTTATCTGGCCCAAGCCCAAGGCAATCCCTAATTACTCTACTTTGGAGTGATTTGAAAGGTAAAAGAGACTCTCTTATCCCCAATTAGTGGCCCCAAAATATGACATTTTTGACATTGATATCATTATACTTTGGAAGTCCATGTACTGTATCTCCATAAAAAGCCCATATTGAAATGAAGATGGGTTCCCTGGGTGGGCTACACTCAAAACCAATGTCACTCACAAGCACTTTACCACAGTTTAGCTAACCGCAGTTAAGAGACAGACATAAGATTAGTTTTCAAACAGGTGAGAGGAAAATAGAAATTCAGGTTATGTGAGCACTGTCCCTGAGTGACAGATGTGGATAGGCCCCCAGGGCAGCCAACTGTGGGCCTGACCCTGATGGGTGGTGAGTAGAGAAAGAGCAGAGGGGGTAGAGATGAACAAGACCTCGGGTAGCCACATTAGAACTCTGCTTAGACAGTGCTTAGGAGGGTTGTATGTTGATATTCTTGGCTGTTGGATCAGGTTTGAGCACAGCTTTCTGTCTCATTTAGTTGAAGCTTTAAAGGGCAAATGCCACAGCCTCGATGATGTCTTTGGAGAAGCAGCTGAAACAGAGTTAGGGATGAGTCATTCTCCTCTCTTGCCCCTCTCCAGCCCTTCAGAATAATGAGACATGGAGACAACTTAAAAATAAAATAAAAAAACTACCATATATGTATATATACACACAACCAACTTTGGCAGATGCAGAAAACCAGCCTGTCAGTTTGCCTCATCGGAAATAATTGACACACTCAAATATATTTACTATTCCAAGAGACGTTTTGAATTTCCTTCAGTCGCTGTGTTTAGAAATACAATTCAGCAGTTTCTGGTGAAAAATTTTTATCTGTGTTTTGAGTTCATGCATTCAAAGGAGTATTTCCTGTGTATTTCTTTAAATGCTGGATATTTGTTCCACATTCTAGGGGTGTAAATGACTGGTCCCAAGTATAACATTATTAAATCAAGTACAAACTGGAACATAGACTTTGACCTAATTGCAAAAGAAATCACAAATGGTGGCCCTTTTAGTAATCATTTCCCTACTTTTATAGTCTATTGAGTATCTTCTTAATCAGTTTGAGGCTCACCTCAGAAATCCTCTGGGAGAATTAATTTTTAAATACTTACTTTGTAAATTAATACTTCTATAAAGATGATAGCTCTCAAATCCTTTTATACCATTTTGAATAGTTTCTGGTCAAATTCTTATACTGTTGAAATTCATTTGTTGTGGCTTCACAAGTGAGTAAGCAGAACAGCTTTCTTTTAATTTACCCATTTTATTTGTGATAGAAGAGGTCCTCAGATTCAGAAACATAATATATGACAATCCCAATATAGTAAAAAGTGACCAATTTTAATTTTGTTAAACAGTTCATCACAAAAGGTTCTTTAAAGTATGAGCTTCTTTGATTATTCTTAATTATGTCCAGACAAGTAAAAATTCGTTCTGTTCACAGCATTTCAGGAACAGATCTATTGGATAAAACAAGGCATACCTACTTTCCTATTGCTAGAACAAATACATCACTCCCACAAGTTAAAAGAAGAAAGGATTATTTGGGGTTACAGTTTCCAAGAGTGCAGTTCAAGTTTGGCTGGCTACAAGGCAGAAATAGCAGGCAGAAGAGCATAGTGGAGGAAAACTGCTCAGCTCATGGCAATCAAGAGGCAGAGAGAGAAGGGAGGAAGCAGTGTCAAAAATACACCCTTTTAGCTGGGGATTTAGCTCAGTGGCACTGCGCCTACCTTTTAAGTGCGAGGTCCTGAGTTCAATCCCTGGTAACAACAACAAAAAAATAACAACAACAAAAAACAGAAAAACACCTTTCTAGGTCAGACCCTCAGTGACCTGCCCCTTCTGGATAGGCTTTATGTCTGAACACAAGACTTTTTTAAAATTAGCCCCAAACAGTAACATCTATAAATTTTCTCCTTTAAAAAACCATAAATTCTCTTCACTCTACTTCCTAACTTTTGATATTCTGACAAATTGCTTTCCAGATTGGGACATTATATAATGCAAATGGAAGATCTGCATTCTATTCTGCAGACATCAGTTTTACCTTGAGCCAGACACTCTTGCATGGTCTTAGGTTTGTCACCTATAGAATAGGAAAATAAACCTGATGGTAGTCCCATTCAGATCTTATGTTTCACAATGGAATGCTATAATTGCACCATATATGACAAATTTGTTCTTGAAAGCAAACAGTAAAAACTGTTCCCTAGCCTTGTACCTGACTTTGTGTCTGAGGGGATTATTTATTTCATCAAACAGAAGCATGCATATGTTAAACCCAAAACCTATTCTTAGCCTTGAAGCTTTAAGGACTCTTTTTTTCCTTCTATCTTATCCCAGTATATTTTTACACATTGAGTCCTGCTATTTAATTTCTGCAAGTTTGTCTTTTACATCTTTTTACTACCTCTTTGTTCACCCTTATTTATCTCATTAATTGCTTGCTTAGACATTTTCAAGGACTCTATCATTTATGAGATAAATGCCAAATGAGGTGTCATTGCATGGTTTTAAATAGGCATTTAATTTTCTTTTTCTTTTTACCAATTTTGAAGTGATCCTTCATTGTTATCATCTATCTGTTCCTGTGTGGGCTTCAGTGTCAGTAATGCTTTGGAGCTGCTTTAGTGGGTGAAAGGAAGTATCCTGGCACTTTCTAGGAGTGTGGTTGTGTAGCACCATTTAGGTTTCATATTCTGATGGTTTTGGTTTCTTTGCTGGGGAAGTTTAGGATTTGGATAATTGGAATGGGAATTAGGAATATGTGCTCACTGTTGTGAGTGTATAGCTTAGTGGTAAAGCATTGGAATTCAGAAATATGTGCTCACATTTTATCTAGTCATGAAGGCCCTCTACTTCCTTACTTGTTTATGTATTTAGTTAGTGTCTTCTCACTAATATATCTTGCCTAGAATGACTTGTCTAAACCATCATGGATTAAAACTGGGATATAATTTAAGGTTTCTTTGTATATAAAAGTATCAAATATATTAAACCAGTGCCTTTAATTTTGCAAACAGGGCTAAATTATTAGGGCCTGGCCTCAATACTTAATAAAAGCCTCTTATGGAAGAGAAACAGTTACTTTTCTCTCAGTGATGGTGAACCTTTCAATGAAAACAAGTAGCTGGCTGTGGCACTTGTGCCATAGGTTTGCTATAACTGTGGTGGTTATAGTTGCTAGAAGTCTATGAGTCTATGGTATTTTTTAAATGTTACATCACTTCCAAATGTACCCACTTTCCCCATTCTTTCATAACCCAGTGTAACATATTGGTCAGCTAACTTTCCAAGTCCACTTGTGTTCGTCAACTTTTTGATACTGTAACAAATACCTGAGAAATCAACTGATAAAGAGAAGTTTATTTGGGTCACAGTTTTAGAGGTTCCAGTCCAATGATCACTCAGCCCCTGTGGCGAGGCAGCACATCAGAGTGGGAGTGTGTTAGGGGCCAAAACCTCTCTACTCCTGGCCAAAGCTAAACAGAGGGGAAGAGGAAATGGCTAGGATCCCACCATCCCCTTCAAGGGCACTCTTCCATGACCCAAAGACCTCTCAGTAGTCCTCATCTTTGATATTCCACTGCCTCCTAATAGCACCATTAAACCTTTAACACATAGGTGTTTAGGGTCATTTGAGGTCCAAAGTATTGTAATACCTATTCTTTCTTAACATAGTTATACTTCATTCCTAACAATCTCTACCATATCTGCAATCACTAAAAAGGAACTGATACTTTCAACAGAAAACAAGTTAAAGATGAGGTTCTTTGTTACCCCTTTCCCCACCCATTGTTTAATGAAAATGGCACCAATTTGTCATTGTGTAGTAAAAATAGCATAAGTCAAATTAATTTAGTGCAGTTTACAACCATCAACAGCAAACAGAAGACCCTGATTCTAATGGAATAGCTGAATGGTTCTCCTATTACTAAAGCAATAGAAGTTGTTTTTCAGGCATGCTGATGTTTAATGTGATGACTCATTTAAATTATATTATATTCTTGAAATAAACCATACTTGAAAGTTAGTGTTTTTTCTTTTTTTCTTCCAGAGCTCCTATTTCTAAGACAGAAAAAAAAATTAGTTTTCTAGTGATAAAATATCTTGTTATGTAATAGTTAAAGCCTCATTTTTTTGTAGTTTTGGTAGACCAAGATTAGAATCTGGAAGACTTCCTTTAGATTACTGAGCTATGATATACCTATTCCAATACCTGGCACAGTAAAGATTTATCCAGCTGTTTGTTGAATGAGTGAGGAGTTGGCATTCCATCATTTGATGATTGGAGTTGTAGAAATATTTTCTCTTAGAAAAGTGTCCTTTAGATATATTAATTTGAAATTCCAGGTGGAAATAGTAAGCAAATCAAAGATTTATGGAGATCTGAGCTGCATTTTATCCTTGCCCCATCTACCAAAATGTCATGTGTTTTACTGCATCTGCTGGAAAATGCATGAGTCACCCATATAAACTGATAGAAGAACTAGTTCACTGATTAACATATGGGTGATTTTAAAAGCCTGTATTTTAACTCTTGTTTCAGGTACTTTACTTATACTTCATTCAAATGGGGTATTGTGCAGTAAATATTAGTAGATATTTTATCCTTTAAAATATGTGTTTGGGGTCATGTAGAAATATAGAATGTTAACTTGATCCCAAAGAACACCAATCTGGTAGGCCCATTTCTGAAATTGTGAACAAAATTCCAGCTTTTTGATGAAAATATCAAGAGATGTCTTTAGTAGATGGCCGCACCTGAATTATAAAATTATTTTTAATAAAACATGATATAGAACAAATGATCTAATTTCAAATTAATCAACCTTCTCTCCAAATCTTTGTCCTTAAACCATTAGACTATCTCCAATTACTTCAAAGAATGAGTAAAGGAAAGTTTGGGGGGAGTAATAATTATTGATTGTAATTTCTTCCAATATTTAACCTGAGAAAACAAGGTCAGAGAAATTAGCTTGCATAAATCACTAACCTGAAACACTGATCTGGTTTAAACCTATGTATTTTTTCTTTTTTTCATATTTTTATTGGTTATACAGGTTAATGAGTTTCATTTTGATGGTTCATCAATGCACATAATATACTGCCCTCCCACATAGTTTTACATCTGGGGCATGTGTCAATGTGTATAATACATTTTTCTCATCCCCCACCCCTTATATTTACTGCCCTTGTAACCCCTTCATTCTCTTCTTCTTGTCTACTAATAGTCTCCTTTTTTACTTTCTGGTCATCTTTTTAAAATTCCACACATTAGGAAGAACACATATTTGTCTTTCTGGGTCTTATTTTGCCAACATGATGGTTTCCAGTTCCACCCATCTTCCTACAAATAACAGAATTTTGTTCTTCCTTGTAGCTGAATAATACTCCATTCTGTATATACACACCACATCTTTCTTTATTCATCTGTTGATTTGCATCTATGCTGGTTACACATTTTCGCTATTGTGAATAAACATGGATATGCAGGTATCCCTATAGTATGCTGACTTTATTGCTTCAGGTATATACTAATGAGTGGTATATTTGGATCACATGGTAGTTCTAGTATTAGTTTTTTTGAGAAATCTTTGTATTGATTTCCATGGGGGCTGTGCTATGTTATATTACAATGTGCTGTGTAGAAGTTTCCTTTACTACCATATCCTCACCAACATTTATTATTTTGTGTGTTCTTTTTTTAAAATTTTTTTTTGTATTAAATTCTTTTATTGGTACATTGTAGGTATACAACACAATTACATTTCTCATTGGGAATTGTACCTTTATATAATGCACCTTGGTTCTTATTTTTCCCCATTCCTAGCCCTCCCTTCACGCCCTCCACCCTTCCCTATTTACAAAGACTTTATTTTCATTTTTTCCATTTCTCATCATTTTTTTCCTTTCCCTTCCTTCCTTTCCCCTGCCCCAGTCCTGTGGAATTTTTTGTGTTCTTGATGGTAGCCATTCTATCTCGGTTGAGGTGAAGTCTCAGTTTAGTTTTGGTTTGCATTTCCCTAATGGCTAAAGATGTTGAACATTTTCCCATATACTTATTGGCCACTTGTACTTCTTTCAGAAGTATCTGTTCATTTCTTTTGCCCATTTACTGATTGGGCTATTCACATTTTCAATGTTGTTTGATTTTAATCTATCATTTTATTTTTGAATTAAATGTATTTGTAACATACTGCATATCATTGGGTTTTGTTTCTTGATCTATTCTGCCAATCTGTGTCTTTTGATTGGGGAATTAAGACCATTCACATTGAGAGTAATTACTAAGAGGTACTTATTCCTGTCATTGCATTATTTTCTTGTTGTTGACTTGTTTTACTTTTTTCTCCTTCTGCTTAACTTTTCATCCCATCAGATTTTTTCTCTTATTGGCATTGTTGGCTTCATTGTCTCTTTCTAGGGTATCTGTGAGAATTTTTTGTAATGCTGGTTTGATGATCATAAATTTCTTGAGGTGCTCAATGTCATAGAAATGCCTCATTTATCTGCCAATTTGAAGGAAAGTTTTTCAGGATACATAATTTGGTATTGGAAGTTGTTATTTTTTTTTTTTAGAGCTTTAAACACTATGCCTATTCCCTCCTGGATTTTAAGGTTTGTGTAGAGAAGTCTGCTATAATTCTAATGGGTTTACTATTGTATGTGATTCCTTGCCTTTCTCTAACAGCTTTTCAGATTTTGTTCCTGTGTTGAACTTATGATACTTTGAGTATAATGTGGCATGGAGAGGATCTCTTTTGCTTGTGGCTATTTGGAATTCTATATGCTTCATTTACCTGTGTGTTTATTTCTCTCCCTATATTTTGGAAATTTTCTGCCATTATTTCTGTGAACAGGTATTTTATGCCATTTGTGTTGTGTTCTGATTTTTCAGTTATTCTTAATCTTCTTTGTGTCATCTAACAGCTTTTGAATCCATTCTTCATGTTCTTTTGTTGTTTTAAGGTATCTTTGAGCAGTGGGTCTTTGAAGACATCATTGTCTTCTAGTTCTGAAATTCTGTCTTCACATTGGTCCCTTTTGTTAACCATACTTTCAATATGATTTTTAATCTGGATTTATGATTGAAACCTTTTCATGGACCCTAATTCTTTGGTAAATTTGTCATTCATGTTTCATCATTTTGTTTAGCTCATCTAGCTTTTTTTTTTTTTAGAGTTTTTTTTTAAAGCTTCTGCATCTTTTTGGTTATTACTTCCATTATTTGTTTAGTTGTATCTTATTTGCTCCCAATTGAGTAACCTGTTTGATCTTCTAACCTGTCCTGTTATCCTTTTGAGTAATTTGGGTGGATAGCTTACACTATTTTGCACGTTGGTGCCTCCTGGATTGCCTTTGATAGAGTTGGGAGTTCTGGAAGGAATTTTGTTGCATTTTCTTCTCATGTTTCTAATTGTTTTGTTTGTTTGTCTTGTATTGCGCTGAGGTTTGTGAATGCTTATAATGACTTTATTGCTAATATGGAGATCTCTTTAGTTGCTTTTCAGTGATGTACTTTGGGTATGGCTAACTATAATCCTTTGCCGCAACCCAAAGATCTGACCACCTTGGTTAATTTGGGAGGGAGTAATGCAAGGTAGTTAGCCCAACCAGCAAGTTTTCTGGCAATTTACTCTAATATTGCTAATGTCACAAAGGTAATCTGAATGTTGGCTTGCAGAGAAATAGTGACAATTATGTGACTGACCCTGTTAATAACAAGTAAATCAGCTATAGTGTTATGGTCCAAGACAAAGTAGATGTAAACATATAATAAGAACCAATTATGTCCCACCCTTAATCCTAGTAAAGAAATCTACAATTATGGTGTAAACATTAAGACAACAGGTATTGAATTACAACTAATATGTACTAAATGCAACAGATATACTCAGCTAATGGTAGAAAATAATTCAACAGTAATTTTACAGAGTTAAGTATCAAAAGATTAAAAAGCTTGATGGTAATACCATTAAAGATACAGTGTTTGGGAATGGGGGAATGCAAGAGGAAAACTTTAAAACCTTAAACTCTATGACATGAGAAGGAATAGAAAGAAATGGTACAAAGGATCTTCTTAGGTTGTAGAGGATGTTTATAGAATTAGGCAAAGTTAAGAGAAAAAAACTGATGAGAAATAGAATATAAAAAGAAATAAGAGGGAAGAAAAATAAGGAAAAAAAATCAAAGGGAAAAATTAAAAGTGAGAAGAAGAGAAAGTAAAAAATTAAGAAAAAGACATAAGCAAGGCAGAAGGGCAAAGGGAAATTCCTTAAGCCCTAATAAGCTGGTGAAGAAAGGAGGAGAGAAGAGAAAAAGAAAAAACAAAAACAAAACAAGAAAACCAGCTGTTGTAGCTCACAGATTCTTTTGGTCCATTACACTATTATGTCTTGTCCTGAAGTCCTCTGATGTCCCCCACTTTCACTTTGTCTCTGCAGATTCAGTCTTACAAGCCACAAACCAGAAGCCAAGGAGTAAGTGTAGATGGCCCCTTTTCTTTTCTGTGTTGTATTCTATTCTCTTCAATTTCTATGTGCATTTTAATTTTCTTGTCAGATCCCTGTTGGTACCTGGGGTTCTATCTTTTTAATTTTTTTTCTTCCATAAGTTGTTATTTTCCAGGGTCTGGATTCTGAATCTCAGAGAGGCTGAGTAGTTGTTGCTTACCCCTCCTCCATTTTGCCCTATTTTTGGTTTTTTGAGACAGGGTCTCACTATATAGTTGAAGCTGGTCTTGAACTTACTATATAGCTTACGTCCTGTTTTTAATCTCTAACTTTATTGACTTAGGTTTTCTTTTTCTTTTGGTTTGGCTAAAGGTTTGTCAATCTTGTTCATGTTTTGAAAGAACTAATTTTTTTCTTGGTACTGGGGGTCGTATTTGGGACCTTGCACTTGCAAAGCAGGCAGTGGAACCACGGAGCTAAATCCCCAGCCCACCAATTTTTTAATGATCCTATGTATCGATCCTGTATATTGTTCTACTGTATCTCATTAATTTCAGCTTTGATCTAATTATTGCTTTGCCTCTGTTTGGTTTGTTCTTGTTATCTAAGACCCTGAGAGTCATTTATTTGAATCTAATATTTTTATATAGGGACATATAACTATAAACTTCCCTCTTAGAACTGATTGCACTTTGTTCCAGAGGTACTGGTACTTTTTGTTTCCATTTTCATTTGATTCTAAGAATTTTTAAATTTTTTCTCTGATTTCTGCAATGACCCACTGATCATTCAAAAATGAGTTGGTGAATCTCCATTGTTTGTATAGTTTCTGTGGTTTCTCTTCCTATTGTTCTTGGTTTCATCCCATTATGACCTGATAGGATGCAAGAAACTACATATTTCAGCATTTTTTTGTATTTGCTATGGGTTGCTTTTTGGCCTAAAATAATGATATGTTTTGGAGAACATTCCATGAGCTGCTGAGAATATACATATTCTTAGTTGTTTCAGGGAATGTTCTGTAAAGATCTGTTAAGTCCATTTGACCTATGGTATAGCTTAACACTGATATTTCTTTGATGATTTTTTTTTTGTGTGTGAATGACCTGTTAGTGACAGTGGGAGTATTGAAGCCATCCACTATTATTATATTGAAAGCTATGTGTCTTTTTATGTTGAGTAGTGTTTCTTTTATAACATTGAATTCACCAATATTAGGTGCATATATATTTAAATTATATCTTCTTGGTGGATTGTTCCTTTTACCATTATAGTTTGCTTTGTAGAATTGAGTGCACCAATATTAGTTGCATATATGTTTAAATTGGTGGAGTTTCCCTTTCTTTATCTCTGACCAATTTTATCTTGAAATCTGGCGCTCAGTGTTTGCAGTAGGGCAACTCCAGAGACCCTGAGGTGTGATTATTCTGTGACTTCTGATTCTTAAGAATGACTCAGTCTTAAACAATAAACCCTTTCTCTGAATGGCTCCTGATTATTCTACTACAAAATATGGCGGGTGCTGCAGTGGATTTCCTGTCCAAAGCTAGCTTGTCATACAAAGGGAATTACTTTTGGAGTAAAATCTATACTGTTTTTACAGGTTGTAATAAGTATGGGTTTCTCCTGGCACTAATGCCACCCATCTCAATGTTTATCATTGAGATTGCCAGTCCTCTTTGGGTTTGCCTTGTGTGTTCAGAGTCAGGTCTTCCTGTTAGGAGCCAAAGCATTCCAGATGCTTTGTTCTCTTCTCTGCATTGTCTCCTGCTTTTCTATGATTTTAAGCATTCCTGATCTTTCTTGATCAGAGCTCTTTGTCTTTTTCTCCTTGTTAATCATTTCTTTTCCAGGTGCTTTAATTCTAGATCCTGGAGAAGCTGTGCTTTTCTACTGGCTTCTACTTTCTCTGTCATATTTAATCCTCCTAAACCTATATTTAAACCAAATATTTCTGAAAAGGCTCCAGAATACCCAGTTTTAAAAAATTACCTCAATCAAATAAATCCTAAAATTTACACTCATACTGAAATTATTTCAAAATAGCTTAAAAAAAAGGGTCAGGACCCTAGTTCGATCCCTGGTACCAAAAAAAAAAAAAAAAAATGGTCAGGCTGAAAATTTCATATTCATTTAAAATTTATCATACATCACTGTAAGTTGTCTGTAAAATGAAAATATCTTGAATTTGAGGAGTGCCGTGTTTTCAAAATATCAGATATGTTATTGTCATTGACTTAAACAATTTTTTGAATTTTCATAGAATCTGGAAAAATGTATTTCAAAATAGCTGCCTTCTCAGTAGAAGGACACCTGTCTCTTATTGAGAATGATTGAGAAGGAGTGGGATGAGCTTATGTAGAAATAAATCACTATCATCTTGTCTGCTTTATAGTATGAAAACATTTACTCACTGACATGTTTTCTTTGACCCTACAGTTGCTATTAATTGTGATTGGAGCTGTAGCAGTTGTCTCAGTTTTACAGCCTTACATCTTCCTGGCAACCGTACCAGTGATAGCAGCTTTTATTATGTTGAGAGCGTACTTCCTGCACACTTCACAGCAACTCAAGCAACTGGAGTCTGAAGGTATGAAATTGAATGTGCAGTGCACACTGTGGAAAAAAGCCACAGGAGCTTTGGGGAGTTCTCTATTAATACACTTTTCAAAAAAAATTTTCCTGCTTTTACCCTATATAGTAATGATTTTTGAAGTGTACATGTTTGTGAAAGGAAATTACACTACAAAGTACAAATGGATTGTTTATTCATTTTACTAATATGTATCTACAATACGCCATGCTTACATTAATCATGGGGAGTTGGTACATGTACATAACATAGTTTCTTTCTTTTTTTTATTCCCTTCCTCTCTCCCTCTTTCCTCCTTCTCTCAATCCCTTTCCCTTTTGCAAAAGATCTATTTCCCTGTTTCCTATTATCTTTTATTTTGCTTTACAATTTATTTTATATTTTGTGTTTCTCATATGAGAGAAACTGTGATATTTAAGCTCATGTGTTTGATTTATTTCACATAACATTTTGGTCTCAAGGTGCATCCATTTTCCTTCAAATGATTGTTTTTGTTAATTAATGACTTTGTGGCTTTATTCTGATTTGGAAACAAGTACACAGAATCTTGCCAGGATTGCTCAATAGGACTTTCATTCATAATTATCACTGACATAATGATACTAGCCATAATTCTCTTGGGCTTATTGCCTTCAGATCTTTCCTTCCAAATCTACTTGAACCCCTTGGTAAGCACAATTTTTCAGTAAGCCTTGACATGGGTGCATTTTCTTCTTTAAAATTTTAAAATTTTTTATTAGTTCATATTTGCAGTACATGATGATTATGTTCCTTGTGGGGAGTTGGTACATGTACATAGTGTAATCTTAATTTTATTTTTATCCCCTTCCCCCTCCTTCTGCCTCTTGGTCTCCTTCCCTTTTGAAAAAGACCTATCTCCGTATTTCTTGTTATCTTTTATTTTGCTGTTTATTTACATTTTGAATTCCTCATATAAGAGAAACTATGTTTTATTTAAGCTTGTGTGACTGATCTATTTCACTTAATATTATGGTCTCAAAGCATATCCATTTTCCCACAAATGACTCAAGTTTATCCTTCTTTATGGCAGATTGGTACTCCATTGTGTATAAATACCACATTTTTGATCCATTCATCTGTTGATGGACATATAGGCTGCTTCTTAGGGTTATCTATTAAAAATTGTGCTGCTATAAACATGGGTATTCATGTATCACTGAAATGTGTTTACTTTCAAGTGATAAACTGCTAATATATTTCTGCTTTGAAGTTTTGAGCTAACATTGCATAACTTTCTTGAGACACTGGAAAAATATTTTTAAAAGAAAAAAATTATTTCTCATCAGTTAATAATTTAGAATCAGCCAGAAAGAAAGTGCCCAATACTAACCAAGAAATATAAATAAACAATGGTAATGCTTTTGTAATAAGTTTCCATTCCATGGTACAAATAAGTTTCCTTCCATGTGCAAAGGAAGAGTAACTCATTAAAAAAACTAACAGATCCCATCTACTTAAATTATGCAACAGAGTGACAGACCTCTCCAACCTCTCCTCTTCATTTATGACATGATCAAGGTAAGTTAGTCCTTTAAAGAATCATAGCAATAGTAAATTATATTCTGTGTTTACATGATTTACATCATTTTCTATGGGAATATTTCACAGGCAGGAGTCCTATTTTCACTCATCTTGTCACAAGCTTAAAAGGACTATGGACACTTCGTGCCTTTGGACGGCAACCCTACTTTGAAACCCTGTTCCACAAAGCTCTGAATTTACATACTGCCAACTGGTTCTTGTATTTGTCAACACTGCGCTGGTTCCAAATGAGAATAGATATGATTTTTGTCATCTTCTTCATTGCTGTTACTTTTATTTCCATTTTAACAACAGGTATTACATACTCCTTAACAATTTAGCTAAGTCTATAAGTCAAAACTTATCTTTAAGCAGAGTTTGTGTTGGTTTTATTGTTAAACGATTTCTTTGAACTTCTGTGGTTTTTTTGTTGAGCAAATAATTTCCCTGTTTTCACAGCTAAAAACAACTGAGATACAGAATTTCAGATAACAAATCTATGGGTGAATAAAAAAATCTTTCGTGCTCATATTAGTAAAACATCTTCATTTCAAAACTTATAGATATCTTTATTAAAGAACTCTCTGAATAACAAAAAAGAAATATTCACCTGTATACACACACACACACACACACACACACACACACGCACACACACAGCCATACCTCCTTTCTCCTTTCCAGTATGTTTTGCTCCTTTAACCACTAGCTGGTGAAATTATTTATCTAATATGAATTTTACATGAAGAAAAACTGCCACAGAAGGGACAAAATTAGGCAAAAGTGCCATAAACCAGGTATGATGGTGTATGCTAGTATTCCCAGCACTGTGGAAAGCTGAGGCAGGAGGATCACAAGATAAAGACCAATTTGAGCTGCATAGTTAGCCTGGATCAGGAGACCCTGTTTTTAAAAAAAAAGCCATGTTTTGCAAATACAGAAGTTCTTAATTGAAGGCTTTTTGAGTGAAAAAACTTCACAATAAGTAAAATAAAAATTTATGTAGATAAAAACAAAGTTCCTTTAATAAATTGAATTTCTGAGCTATAAGAAGTGTTTATATATATATTATATATGTGACAGTGGACAAAGATTCAGAGGAAATGGCAAATCAAGGCCAACTCTGCAGAAGTGTTTGATTGTAAGAACCACAAAAAGAAGTATCAGTTGAAAGTTACAGGTAGTCTGAGCCCCAGGGGAGGCAGCACCATTGAACCCTCAGAGGGACCAAAATGGGCACTAGAGTGAAAGGTGCAGGTATCCTTCCCATCTCTTGAACCCTGGCCCTGAACTATGTGCATTCCTTTCCACGACCATTTCATTTGTTTCTCTCTCTGAGATGGGTATTATTAGCTGGGCATGTTGGCACAATCCTGTAATCACTTGTGAGCCTGAGGCAGGAGGATCGCAAGTTTGAGTTCAGCCTGGGAAACTTAGTGAGACTCTGTCTTAAAAAATAAAAAGGGCTGGTCATATGTCTCAGTGGGAAGGCCTTGGGTTGAATCCTTAGTACCACAACAAACAAACAAACAAACAAACAATGTTTTCTTGGATTTTATGGATTTTATGTGGCCTGTCAGTTCTGGCTCCTTAAATTAGTAGGAGAGTTTCTCTGTCCAGAAGGAAAAGGAAACAGGCTTCCATCAGCTTGGGGGGTCTACCTGCCATGCATCCACACAGCTATGTGAGGATAGGAAACTACACATTTGCTGTTCTCTCAGTCAGAGCAGCGACCAGTGACACTGAAAAGCATATAAATGGGCAGGAAAATTCATGAGTCGTCTACAGTGCAATCATTTCTGCCAACTTTTTTAAACTAAGGATTTTCTTAGAATCAGGATATTTAAATTTTTCTTTTAAGTTATTTGAAATAGGACAAAATTTTAAAAATGAAGATTTGCTAACAATTAATTCAAACCAATATATCATATGCTATCTCATAATGATTAAGTGTATGACAGAATCCTGCCTTTGCCAAAGCGTGTAACAATCAGCATAGTGCAGAGCCTCTCAGTCAAATCAGATGTCCAACCAGAGCAGATGTTGGCCGCCCAGCCATATCAACCCTGACTCTACTGGTCTTAGGCTCTTTTAACTTGCAAACATTAGCTTCCTCAAGTCTCTCATTTTTCTTATGTATAAAGAAAAAAAGTAATAAAACCTATCTCATACATTTATGGTGAGTATTAAATGTGATAATTTGTATGAAACATTTTGATGTAGTGCCTAGTCCACAGTAAATAATCAATACCTTATACTTCATGTTTTTATTAAAATTTTACCTTATTTTCACCTTAGCCTTCAGAACAAGTAATATATTAGATCCCTGAATGTAACTTAACTGTTAGAATGAATTATTTAGTATTAAGAAAGCAGAAATATGTGTTGTCTATGGCACAACTTCTGTCAGAGGAATTGTGAAAAGTATTTAAATTAATAGGATGAATTATTTCTCCCAGTTTTTGAATCATATGAGAGTTTTATCATGCACTATAGATTCAAGTAATACCAAATGGAAATTGCTAGCCTAAATTCATAATAAGAACATTCCTCTCACAAAATCTTTATGACCATAAGACTGAGTACTCAAGAATTTTAATTAATAGTCTCTCATAACCCTGAAAAAACATTTATTCTAATTAATCATAAAGCATTGTTATTCCCTGGTGAACTAGTCATTTTGTCCTCCCTCCTTCCATTTCTTTTTTTAGTGTAATAGGCAATCATCTTTTTCTAAATGGCAGACCCATTAGTTTTCTGACTGCCTGGTGAAGCACTAAAGCCATTTTCTTTCCATTAGACTCTGATTAGCAAAGAAATTTGTCTTTGCAAAAGTGTAAATCACATCTAAACATCCTGAAGATGTTACTCAAATGATTCCTGCCCTGCTTTTGACTTTTTGTAGAGAAGCTCATCATGATACAGGACATTATAACAAACATGATATCAACCCAATACCAACAACTCCTTCAACACCAAAAATATTTTGAAAGGGTGACTCTTTCCTAATAGTCAATCACTCTTTGATTTAAAATATTGATTGCTTGCTTTAGAAGGGTATTATTGCTTCTGTGATGAACTGAGATGAAAGAAAGATGGTTAAGATCAACATGAAATTGAACTGTAAATTTAATGTGATATGGGCCATAGAGGAGGTAAGAAGAAAGTAGTTCATAGAAGAGAAAATTAACATTGAGTACTGTTTCTGTGTGTTTTCCATGCAGGTGAAGGAGAAGGATCAGTTGGTATTATTCTAACTTTAGCTATGAATATCATGAGTACATTGCAGTGGGCTGTAAACTCCAGCATTGATGTGGATAGCTTGGTAAGTCATTATTATTTTTTATTTTATAAAAAGCCCAAAAAAATAGGAACAACATAAAGAATAACTATATATCCAATACTAGCTTAAGAAGTAAAATTTTAGAAATAAATTGATGGCCACTGTATATATCTCATTAAGCCCATATCTCATGTTTCCTCCACCTAGACCCACTGTGAAGTCTAATGACACAGTAAACATTCTTGTACATGTCTCCTTTGCAGGACAGTTTTTAGCTCAGATACATAGGAGAGAAATTGTAGGTGACAAAATTTATGCACAATTTTACTAGAGGGTGCCAAATTGCTTTCAAATCTGTTGTACCAATATATACTCCCATCAAGAAAGTGTAAGAATTCTCATAGCTTTATATCTTCAGCAATAGTTTTTTTTCTATCAGATGTTAGTGTTGGCAATATGATGGATATAAAGCGATTATTGAGAAGACAGGCAGCTTAACACATACTTGTTGGCCATTTGAGTTCCTCTTCTGTTAGTTGTTTGTTTATATCATTGCTTAGTTTTCTTTTCTTTTCTTTTTTTTTTTGGTACCAGGGATCAAACTCGGGTCCTTGTGCTTGTGCAGCAGGAGGTGAAACCACTGAGCTAAATCCCCAGCCACATTGCTTAGTTTTCAACTGAACTGATTTGGATTTTTCTTCTTAATTGATTTGAAGAAGTTTATGAATAATGTATAATGTTCAGTTTTACATATTTTAAACATAGTCTTTAAGCCAGTGACTTGGCTTATCGTGTCTTTTGTTAAAAAGAATCTTTTAAGTTATTAATTTATTAATCTTTTCCTTTATGGTTTGTACTTTTGGTATCTTCTTTAAGAAATCCTCCCCTATCTTGAGTTTTCAAATTCAGCAGCATAACATTTTTCATAATAATCTTCTCTTATTTTAAAAATCTCCATAGTCTTATTCATAGCTTCTTTCTTATTCCTAGTTTATCTTTGCCTTCTCTTTTTGCTTAATGCTGCCACAAATTTATGTACTTTATAAGTATGTACAGAGAACTAAGTTTGATTTTGTTTTTCGTCTTGTTTTTGTTCCCTATAATTCAGAGCCTGCAGTGATGTTTATGTGCTAACACTGTATCAGGGACACAAATCTCATGGCAATAAGAGTGAGAAGTGAAAAAAATCTAGGCATATTTTTCCATTTTTAGTTTAATAATCAAATGCATAATTTTTGATACGGTTGTACAGTTGGCCTGGGTACTTCATTATTGACTTCTTATAGGCCTTTTGCAGTACTAATTTGAAAACCATCCATCCATTCTTGAATTTCTAGAAGGTCAAGAAACCTATGTAAAAAATGATCATATAACACTATTATTTCACTTTTTGCTTAAATTTCTTTCTCTGTTCTCTAACAGGTAATGTGTTTTCAAACCACACACATTCACTTAATTATACAACTTGTATAATCAATTCTTATCAGAACAAAAAGCAATATAAAAATATCTCTATGGAAAAAAACCTTTTACTATATGCTACTTGCCTGTTTGTCTTCATATTTTATTGATGCATCTTAATAAATCATTAAAATATAATTTAATATTAATATGACGTATAGTTTGTTTCTTTTCCTTTAACTTTCTAGTTTGATGAGATCTTCTTAACATCTTCATTCTTTTCTTCACTTAGTTCTGTTACAGTGTGCTTTTGGAATTGGGTCGTGTAAATATATGTAAAAATGATTCTGTTGGAAAGTAGTGGGACAGTGCTAAATAAATATCGTCCTTGCATTTATTAGCTCTCTGTTTAACTTCCTACAACTTTGATTTTACGTTTTAAAATTCTTCTGTACTTTACCTGTTTATTTATCTAAAAACATCACTTAACCTTGTACAATTCTCTTTGCTGTATTAATTTTCTTGGTTTATGTAATAGCCACTACACATTGATGTCAAAACTTTTGTTCAGTAGATTTCTCTTCTGCATATCCAATTTCAATGAAAGTTCCCTTAAGGTATTTTCTCTTCTCTAGTTTTTCACCTCGGCATCCTGGGCTTTGTGACATGTGCTTTGACATTCTATCTTTCATCTCATGTTATAAAAGGACCTTACCAAGGACTCATTGTGTTATGATACACTCTGTAAAAAGTATCAACATTTGGATTTGATTTCATTTTTAAAAGTCATGTTCTTTTGTTTGACTATCAAAAGGAATAATCGAGTTTTCATTTCCCTGCCAAACAGCTCAAGTGGCCTTTCCTGGGCCTGTGTGCATTTATCTAGTTATTAATTCCCATCATACTGCTGTCACTCACACAGTTGCTAAAGTTATAAAGTAACTTCTGTATTTTCATCTTGGCATATGTTGAGAATAGGAAGAGGAGGTAGACAGAACTATGCCCTCAGATTTTATGTTGATATAATGTTCATACCAAAGATCCTGTGACTTCTGAAGAAAAATTAAGTGTTATCATTTTACTTTAGAGCTGAGTTTAAAATGAAATAAACAAGATATTTTTCTTGATATACACATTTTTTAAGTGGAAGGCTATTCAGCAAAAAGACTTTTAGAGTTGGAAAGAATATTTCATTCACTGTTTCCTCAAAAAAGGCCTAATCAGAAAATGATCAGCCACGAAAACTATATTTTATTACAGCATGCATGAAGAGTAAAACATTGACAGAACTCTGAAGCTATAAAATGACAATATAATTTTTTTTGCAATACTGGGGATGGAACCTAGGGCAACACACATGCTAGATAAGCAGTCTACCAGGGAGCTATATTCTTAGCTCTTTTTAAAGTTTTTTACTTTGAGACAGTGTTGCTAAATTCCCAGGCTGGATCTCAAACTTGTGATCCACCTGCCTCAGGATCCTGAGTAGCTAGGATTATAGCTATGCAACACCTCACTGTGTGTAATGTGGCTTTTCTTTTACCTCCCACCTGTTACTTATACCCAGGTGCCTAGATTTCTTTGGCTTTCAATTAGTCAAGATAGTTTTGTATGGTAACACTTACCAGCTATCTCAAGATACTTTGTATTTATGATCATACATCTCAAATATTAGCATTCAAAACTCCAACAACCCTTTTATTATGTTGTCCTGCTAAGTTCTATATTCTCTCAAATAGCTCTTTCACATCCTCTTGTCTGCTGTTAAGTGCTCCAGTACTTCCATCCTCTGCACTTTTCAATCAGTGGCTTTGGCTACCTGCCACATAGAAATAAGTAGGTGCAACCAGAGAGAATTCCCTCACTCCTCCCCACCAGATGCACATGTCACACACCTCTACTCAAACATCCCCCTCCTCCTCTATGTCCTTGCTCCTGTACAGGCCAATAATAGGCAGTTGGCCTCTTTATGAGAACTTTTTCTCTAGCATAAAAATATTCTCCAGTTCCCATCCCATTTCTTTTACCTATTTAAAGCAAAACTTCCTGAGAGTGCCTCTCTCCATTTCCTTCTCCCATTCTTCCCACAGCCTGCTTATGAATTTCATTTCCATCACCCATTTGCCTCATAACCAACATCTTGCCAAAGCCAATATCCTTGCAGGATTTGCCATGGACCAATGCTGAGGCTACTTACACCTCAGTTGCCTGCTGCCTCCTGGTTCTTCTTTAGTCCTCTTTGCTGGTTCCTCTCCTCTTACAGGTTTTTAAACATCAGCTAGACTCCATTCTTTTAGCTGTTATTATATGGCCCTATGCTTCAGAAACCATCTCTTGATGAATCATAAATTCCTAACTTTAGTGTAGACTTCTCTCCTGATCTCTAAAATACATTGAACTACCATTTGACACCTCCATATTCATAAAACACAGTAATAGAGTATCTTCCAGGAGACTTGACATTTTAGGACATAAGTTCTTGTATAATAGCACCTCAAAATATATCCAGTATTGTAAGAGGCCATTATAATGAGACAGAGCTCCTACCTTACCTACTATTTTGTCTGGAAGGTTAAATAAATAAATGAAGAGCCAAAAAGAGTAACAATGATGATGTTTCAAGATTAGCAACATTAGGCAATCTAGTGACTAACAAATTGCTCAAAACTCTTAGTTACCTTGCTTGAATGAGGCAGTTGACAATTCATGTCTTTTTCAGGACTGTCTACTACAGAGTGAACACAACTGAAATAGTCTCAGCAAGTGAATATTATCTTGCTTCTTTATTTTCCAAGTGAAGCAGTAGGTGACCATCTCAATTTCCAGCAGATGTCTGCCCCATTGAACTGTGTGTCTAATAAGGCAAGAGGAAGGAAGGCTTTGGGATGAGAGAGGACAATGAACCCCGAAGGGTGCACATTTAGATTCCCATTACTGAGGCTCCAGAAGGTTTTTGCTGCATGGTTGATGTAACCTGAGAAGAGTTTTCTGTCAATAGAAACTCCTATTTTTCCTTTGTTCTTTCATTGCCTGTGTTTATTTTGGGTTCCAGTAAAGATCAAGTGACTGATTGTTCAATGACCAACATGAAACCTACTGGGAGGAGAAAAGGGAAATCTGACTTTCTTTTTCATGGATCCTGATGCTTAACGCTCTTGCACTAAAAGGAGTTTCTATTATAAGCATCTAAAAGAATTTATTTCTCTTTTTTGCCCCCTTTCATGGTCTCTTAATCATGTTTCTATGTTTTTACTGATACAGAAAATTATATAGGACCTCTAAATGATAGAGGGGAAATATTATAACTCTTAACTTGTTAGATATCTGACATGCTGAATTTGTATTCCCCAAAGTCAAAGAATGAATTCTCAGGAACAATGGAGGTTAAAAGTATTACAAATTTTTTGAGGGGGAAAGTTACAGCTCCTGAGAGGCAGGAGGGGACCCAAAAGTTAGATGCTGAGGACTTCTCCGGGGAAGTTTTAGAGGACAATCACGTGGGTACAATGTGGGTTACAGGTATGATCAACCAATAAGATTATAAATATAGTCGCTTAGATAACATTGATCCAATGGGGAGCAAGTCACATACCAAGTGTACATGGAAGAAACAAAGACCTTTTTAGGGAGGGATGAATCTGAGGGTCTTGGTCACCTACCAAGGTGACTGATATCTATCTAGACTTCATCAGACCAGGTGTTACTATTTACCTTAGGCCTGGTCATTTTTTCTTTATCTTGAGGCCTGGCCTCCAACAGATAATGCTTCTGGCCACAGTTGTAATGTGTTTTTACCTTTATCCTGACTCTCTCAAGGGTCCAGCCCTGGCTGGCTGCCTATATTTTTGCCTAGCTTAGCTGTCTATAATATTCTCCCTCTGAAGAGGTACCCCTAACTACAGTGAGGGGCCAAAGGGTGATGATCATTCTGGCTACTTTAGGCTGAAGGAAGTTGTAGTTGTGATTGGGAGTAAGAGACTCTCTAGAGGGTCTATATCTAAAGGTCTTTGATAGACATCAGGCATTCTCACCTTGGGTAGGCATATAACTTTAAGTCTAGAGGCCAAAGAAACAGTATGCATGGGTCAAATAATAAAATCAACAAGACTATTATGAATATAAACAACAAATGTTTTCATCAGGAAGAGCCAGTAATAGCCTCCTACAAAGAGGAAAAGAAAGTCTAGGGGATTTTAGAATCTGACATGGCCTTAACCTGCCATTTAATATCTTGAACAGCCAGGGAGGTATCAGCAGAAGCATCAGGAATGTACAGAGACCATTTAGCTTTTACAGTTTTACAAGTACCCCCTTGTGCTGCTGTTAGAATGCCTAATACCATCTGATTCTGGGGGATGGCTTGTCTCATTGATTTTACTTTTCATTTAGGAAAGAGATCCCAGTCAAGGTATCATCTAAGGCCTGTTGAGTATAGTTAGTCAAGGTCTCAATGTGTTGTATGACATCCTCTAAATCCTAGGGAAAGGACAAAAATAGAAGCCAAATGATCATACCAATGAAGCACACTTCTAGACCATCACTGTTGTATACGGGTAAGTTTGTAGGTTTGTTGATAATTTTGACACTCCTATCTTGTAACCACACAAATCCCAGCGTATATCTCCCTATCCATCCAGAGGGCATCTGGGGGCACAAATTGGTTCCACAGCACCAATGAGTGCCATTGGGGGCTTCCCATCTAATTCCAGGGTGAGTAAACCAGTCTGTTGTAAACCAGTCTTTTAACTATAAAGTTATGATGTGTATATACTGAAGGGTGACTGTCCCAAATATTTAATAGAGTTAGGCCAATGGGAATAAGAGTGATGTGATTGTTCTCAACATAAGGGGGACTTTTTATTAAGTTGCTTTATAGTTGAAGTTAACCACATATAATTGTCCCATATCTGAAAGTAGTCATCTTTATAACTGTGATTGTTGGCTCTCATGATAGACTGTTGTTCTTACTTAACAAGCGTTTTATTAGTGTCTGTAGAGAGGCTTTAGTGGCATTTTTAGAAAAAAATTTAATATGTCAGGATCATTAAGGATATAGTTTGTAGGCTACTCAGTTACCTTGTAACAGGGGGATAAACTATGAATCACTGAACTGTTTCATATCTCATCAATGTAGCCTTGTAGCTTATTTTGTTCATCTCCTTGAAGTGGGGATATCCACCAAGGAAGTCCTGATGTACCTGACAAGGGGAGCAGGCCACATATCCAGCAAGATGTTTATTGTAACAATTCTGTATATTTCCATGCCCAGACTAGAAAGGAATTGTACTCTTCTTTAAGTGGTAAAATAATTAGTAAAAGGGCTAAGAGTAACATATTAGATCACTTATCAGAACCCTTTGTTTTCTTTTTGAACAAGAATTTTAAGTCTTCTATGGGCTCACAGGAGTAATCAGAGGGTTGTTCACTCTCAGCAACAACATCTGGTTCCCAGGGGTTGAGTCAGGCATGATGTATCCAGAGTCCAGGCTGCTACTTTGATGGAGTTGATAGGATCACAGTGTATGGTCCTTCCCAAGTTGGTCTTAGGGAAGGGGATAATGAGGAAAGAGACTTTACCAATACTAAATCTCTAGGTTAAAAGATAGGATTTTTCTGAGCTTCTGAAATTTAGCCAGTGAGGTGACATCTTTCTGTAAGGCATCGTTTTTCTTTCGAAGAGAAAATCATCAGTGAGAAAAGGGCATCTATAAAGCATTTCAAATGGACTGAGGCCCAGAATTTTAGGTGCATTTCTTATTTTGATAAGAGCCAAAGGTATTAAGTGAGGCCACTGTAGGGGAGTTTCTCGAGTCATTTTGTGAAGATGTCTCTTTAGTGTTTTGTTTGTTTGTTTATTTATTTATTTATTTTTACTTTTCTTTATGATTGTGGCTTCCATGTAAAGTGAAGATGATAGAGAAAGCCCAGTGACTGAGAGACACCCTGTGTGACTGTTGCTTTAAAAGAAGGCCCATTATCACTCTGTGAGCTCTTAGGAAGTCCAGATCTGGGAATGACTTTTGTGACCAAAACCTTTATCACCTTTTGTGCTTTTTCTGTTTTAAAAGGAAAGGCCTCAACCCAGTTTGTGAAAGTATTTACCCAGGTATTGGTGTCCCTTACTCTTTGGCATATGAGTAAAATCAGTTGCCCATCTTCTCCAGGGTATTTACCATGTCTCTGTGTACCTGGAGTGGTTATAGTTGGTTAAGGAAATTGTTCTTCTGGCAAAGCTTACATGTCTTAACTATCTTTTGTGTTGTCTGAGAAAGTCCCTTTCTTATGAATACCTTTGAGGCTATCTTTGAGGTAGGCCTTGTCTCTCCCCAAGTGAAAGGTTTAATGTAAAGACTTAAATAATTTTTCATTTATTAGCACAGGAAGGAACAATTTATCATCAACTGACTATAACCATACTGATGGAAGGAACTGGCACCCATGGGAGAGAACACATTTGCTTTCTGACTGAGAATATTTGGGTTGAGTATGATTAAGCCACTCTTCCCAGATCAGAAGGGCCTGAAGGAGGGTGGCCCTCAAGCACATTCTTTTGCTGCTGAGTTAGCCAGTTGGTTACCTTGAGATACTTTGTCAACTCCTTTTTGGTGTCTTCTATAGTGAATTACTGTCACTTTTGAGGGCATATAGACAGATAGTAAAAGTTCACCTATCTCTCTATGATATTTTATGGGAGAACCGTTGGCAATCAGATAATTTCTTTCTATATAGCTGTGTGAGCAAGCAGTACTAGGAAAGCGTACTTTGAATCAGTATAAATATTGACTTTTTGTCCTTTATTGAGTTATAAAGCCCTGGTCAGAACTCTTAGTTCTACCAGTTGGGCACTAGTCCCAGGGTTAAGTGAGGACTTTTAAGTGTCTGATGTAGAGTCACTACTGTATACCCTACCTTTTTTGTCTCAATCTCCATGAAGGAACTGCCATCACAGAAGAGGGTCAAGTCAGGGTTAGTAAGGAGTGTGTCTAACAAGTCTTTTCTAGCCATGTATGTATGGAGAATTACTCGTTTGCAGTCATGTCTTTCAGTCTCAATTTCCTCCTTCTCTAGTAGAAAGGTGTCAGGGTTTAAAGAGGAATATGTCTTTATTTGAATGGCTGGTCCTTCTGAAAGTACATCCTGGTATTTAAGAAGTCATTTGTCTGATAGCCATAGGCTCCCTTTTGAAGAAAGATGTCCTGCCACATTGTGAGGCTTATGTACAGTGAAATCTTTGCCTGAAGTCAGCTTGGATGCCTCCAGCACTAGCAGAGCCATAGCAGCTACAGTTCTAAGGCACGCAAGCCATCCCTTTGTTATAAGATCTAATTCATGACTCAGATACCGTACAGGCTGTTGAGCAGGTCCTCAATTCTGCGTAAGCATTCTTAAAGCCATGTCCCACCTTTTATCAATATACAGATTGAACTGGTGTCCTGTCCATAGGCTCAGTGTTGGTGCATTTAGAAGCACTTATTTAAGCTTTTGGAATGCAGTTTGGGAATCAGATTTCCAGGTTAAAATATGAGTATCTGCCTTTTGGGCTTCTTGAAAGACAATAAAAAATTTGTGTAATCTCACTATACCCTGTCATCTAAAGGTGACAAAAGCCTGTAATTTCTATGAATACCCTTAGCTGTTTTTGGTTCTTGGGTTGCAGGAAGGAAAGCATTGATTTAATCTTTTTTCCCCCTAGCCTTTGGATTCCCTTAGATATGATGGCCCAAGTATTTTACCTCAAGGCTGTAAAGCTGTGCCTTAGACCTAGAGACCATATAACATCTGTATGCTAGGAAATTTATCAGAGCATGGGTTCCTTGGCTAGAGTTCTTTTGAGGGAACACATAACAGTATATTATTTATATATTGTAAGACTGTGACTTGGGGAAATTTAAAACATGCCAAGATGTCCAATAAGATAAGGACTGTGTCTGAACCTTTGAGGAAACACAGTCTAATAAGTCAGTTGAGAGGCCTGGTCAGGAGAATTTTCAAAGGTAAAAAGAAACTGGGAATCCTTATGTAAAGGAATATAAAAGAAGACCTCTTTTAAATCTAACACTGAAACCCAACCAGCATTTTCTGGGATCTGAGAAAGGAGAATATATGGGTTAGGTACCACTGGATGAATTGGCATTATTGCCTCATTTATCAATTTAAGGTTCTGTACCAAACTCCATTCTCCATTGGGTTTTTGAACTCCTAAGATCAGAGTGTTGCATGGACTATTACAGACTTTTAAACCTTGTGCTCTTATGTTATCAATTATAGGCAATAATCCTGTCTTAACTTCAGGCCTCAAAGGGTATTGTTTTTTGTGAGGAAATACAGTAGGATCTTTGAGATGTATTTGTAACACAGTACCTCTTATTGCTCTACCTATTTTACCTTTAGTTGTTCATACTTCAGGATTTATTTTTGTCTCTATGAAGGGGAGGCAGCATACCAGACCTGGGTGCATGTATATTACAGCATTCAAGCAAGATAAGATATCTCTCCCCAGGAGGGGAACTGGACTTTCAGGCATAATTAAAAAGGAAAGAGTGAAAAGAAAGTCATCTCAGTCAGAGCCTAAGGGTTGTGAGAAATAGTGAGTTACCTTCTCTGTAGTGACTCCTTTTACTAAGGTATGATGACTGGAAGGAAGACCAACATTGAAAAGGAGGACTGAGAGGCTTGTGCCAGTGTCCAGCAATAGGCTTGTTTCTTTTCCCTCTCTAGTTATGATTACCTGGGCCCATTAGTAGACATGACAGTCCAGCCAGAGGGAAAAGGCAGAGAGTGCTCCAAGGCCCTTCAGTCTTGTTGGACCATCTGGTAAAATGGGTCTGAACTCTGGGGCCTTCACCTCAGGGGGCAGTACGACTTCCAGTGGTCATCTTTGCAATCAGGGCATGGCTCAGAGGGCTTTTTTTTTGTGATGGTTCTTATCATGTTCCCTCTTAAGATGGCTTGGTTTGCTACAGTGGTAGCAGGTGGGTTCAGTCATCAATCTCTTCTTGGAGCCCTGAAAATCAGACTTATGGTCTATTTATCTTAAGGGTGCAACTAAGGCAGCCATTTTGTTTTGGTCCCTTTGTTTTCTCCCTTTGGCTTCTTTCTGGTCTTGATTATAAAATACTGAGGAGGCAATTCTCGTTAAAGAATCAAGTGAGCTATCTGGACCAAAAGCCATCTTTGGAACTGACTGGGTAATAAATTTGTCTTTAAGAATAATCTGTCCTATAAAATCAGGAGCTAGGGATATATGTTTTATCAGTGCCTCTTGTAAATGACTTGAGAAGGTAGAGGGGTTCTCATCTTTCTCCTGTTGAATAGTTGACAATGTAAAATAATCGCAGGCCTTAGTTCTTGTCCTCTTTAGACCTTTAAGAATACATGTCTGGAAATGTCTTGTATTCCAATCTCCTGTCTGGTTGGTAGGCTAGTAGGCATCTTGGATAGGGACTGCTTGGCCTCCAGTGGGAACCAGCTGTTATCCTGGCTGCCTGTCTTCTAAAATTAGCAATATGTTATTCATTCCCAAATACAATGGCAGCTTGTAATGCTGATTGTCTCTCATTAGAAGTCAATGTTTGATTTAAAAATAACATTCTATCTTTTTAGCCAAGTTTATAGAACTGAGTAAGTCCTCTGAAGACCTCAATATGCTTATCAGGGTCATCTGAGAACTTCCCTAGATCTTGTTTGATTCACTTTAGGTCACTGAAGGAAAAGGATACATGGACATAAGTATGTCTGAATTCATCATTTACTTCTTGAAAGGGGTATTGTCTTTGAGGTGCTTGAACAAAAACAGCTATGGGTGGATATAGCCAAATGGAGGCTTTCATTATGTCTGTCTTAGAATCTTCATCCTTAGACTGCACAGGGTAAGGGGGAGAGACCTCAGACTCCAAATGGCAAGTAGGGAAAAACTCAGGCTCAGTAAGAGTGGACGAGGCTTTGATCAAGGTTGCCTTGGAAACCTTGTCCTTGGGTTCCAAAGGGCAAGGGTGGGGAATCTCAGGCTTAGTGATACTGGATGCCTTAAGGGCCAGAGGTGTCTGGTTTTTGGGAGGCTTACATTTACATTCTGAACACAAGTAAGGATTATTTCTTAATGCAAAGAAAGTCTGAACATCAGATAATTTTGACCATTTTCCCTCTTTCTTACAGTATGATTCTAGTTGTGAAATAGTATTATATTCAGTGCTTCTCTCTGGATTCCATTTTGGCTCTAGGGGTTAGGCAGGCTATGCACAGTTGCAGAAAAATGTTAAATATTTCTCAATATGTGAGGGTCAAACATTTTCTAATGTTTACGAACACATTTCAAAGGAGTAAGAGATTTTGACATTGAGTCATCCATCTGAAAATATAAGAGAAAGAATTGGCATCCATTTAATTTTTACTTGATTTTCATATCCTCAAGGCATCTCCTAAGGTGCCTGACACCAGAGCAGGTGGGTGCCATCTGGAGAGTAGAAGATAGGTTGGTTCAGACTAACCACTCTTACCCCCTCACAACCCTATCTTCCCGGAACATTCACACTCTTAATTCTACCAGGTGTTTCTAAAGGTGCAAGCTACAATTGGTTTCAGCCATAAGTCATGTTTAAAGAAGGAAGCATTGCTAAAAAAACCCCAAACAACAAGAGGTCTAAACCACTGCTTTCTAAATCTTTGAAATAGAATAAGGGCAAATTGAAAGCTATTGGAGCACCTCTCAGCCTGCAAATAAATCCACCTCTAGAGATAGATAGAGTCAAGTTATCTACCTAATCACCTAGGCAATCTTCTTTAGCAGCAAGACAAGGCTAAGTTTTACTCAAAATCTACCCTAAATTTTTTATGTCTCTGAAGCTCACAAGTTAAACTTATACCCATTGCCTAGCAACTACAATTTACATGTTAGTAAAGGCACATTTATCAGTTTCCTACATGCACATGAAAGAAGAGAAAGGCTGACTAAAATCTCTTCTATTCTAGTTAGCATATACAAGGCACAAGTGTAAATCGCTACCGGATAGCTGTTTTCTTCTGTGAAAGGCAAACAGTTGTTGCAAGCTCTCTCAGCCTGACTTCTGGAGAAAGGGATTAATTAACTACAATGTGGTTTAGATGATCAAGGAATTCTAAAGTTAACTCTCAGTGAGTTGGAGAAAATTCAGGGGGCTTTTCTAAGTTGCTAGCAGAGAGAGAAAAGTCCAAACTTGTAGCTCAACTCTTAATAGAGACTTAAGGGGGAGCTCTGGTCACTCCAGGTTAGAGGATACCAGAAGATCACTGAAAGAGTTACCTCTCACCAAACTGAGGAGTTAAGGTAGGGGCAATAGATATGTCGAGATTTTTCTGCTGGTTACCCAATTGGGCTGCTGGGACCCAGATTCCACTGAGGAACTTCTGGGTATCCACCAGAGAGTAGTCTTGGCCATGACCCCTCAGTTGTCCTCTTAGCTTTCACTTGGTCCATGCAACCAGAGATTTTTCTCAAGGAACAATGAAGGTTAAAAGTACAAAATATTTATTGAAGGGGAAATATATAGCTCCTGAGAGGCAGAAGTGGACCCAAAAGTGAGATGCTGGTCAACCAATAAGATTTATAAATATAGTCACTTAAGTAACATTGATCCAGTGGTGAAGCAAGTGTATATGGAAGGAACAAAAAACTTTTCAGAAAGGGATGAGTCTGAGGGTCTTGGTCATCCACTGAGGTGACTGATGTCTGTCTAGACTTTCTTAGACAAGGTATTACCACTTATCTTAGGCCTCATCATTTGTCTCTATCTTGAGGCCTAGCCTCCAACAAATGTGCCTCTGGCCACAGTTGTAATGTGTTTTGACCTTTATCCTCTCTCAAGGGCCCAGTCCTGTCTGACTGCCTATAATATTTTGGCCTAGCTTAGTTGTCTATAATATTATGAGTCTCTATGGTACATTTCCTCTCATGACCTCCATCTCTTTCCATCCAGCCATTCTCTCTCCATTGTCAAGAGTGTCTTTGGTGAGAAAAGCCTGGCATTCCACCCTGACCTTGTCACTAAAAGGTTGCATGACTTTAGGCAAGTCATAGCTACCACCACTCAGGGCCTCATTTTTCTCATCTGTTAAATGAAACAGTTTGATTAAGAATTTAATAAGGTTTCTGCCAGATCTGACATTGTTTCTCTTCTGGACTCTTTTTGCATGAAAGACTTCAGTGCTTGATTAGCATATGTGTAAGCATTATTCCAAATCCTTTATAAGAATTACATTCCTGCCCCTATTCCTGAATGCTGAAGTCCACTAGTCGAGTTACCCACTACTGCAATTATCAGAGTTCATCAAAGAACTCCTCTTAGTGATATGTGTTACCAGCACCAAGAAAGAGAAATAAAACATTGTTTTGACATTCTAGTCTTGAATTAGTATGAGACTCCAGACATTGCTGTAATGTAAAAAAAAAAAATGTTAGGAGAGTTCTAAAAATTTATCATGTTTGTGCTAGTGACTTTAACTTCCTGGGTTTAGATTTTCTCATTTGTATAAATGAAGAAATAGCTTAGATCACAGGTTCTCATTCCTGGAGTCACATGAAGAGCCATTATAAAAATAAGATTGGGCTAAGGATGTGGCTCAGTGGCACTGCACCTGCCTGGCAAGTGCAAGGTCCTGAGTTCGATCCCCAGTACCAGAAAAAAACAAAAGATTATGCTAGGTTTACTAAGATCAATGAAATCTGTTCTTTTGGTGGAGGCAGGGTGACCTGGCATAGTGTGTGTATGTGTACTTGGGACCTTGTGCTTCTGAGGCAGGCAGTGGCACCACTGAGGTAAATCCCTGGCCCATAATGTTTATATTTTTACAAGTGCTGGAAGTGATTCTAAGGTGCATTCCAAGCTTGTGAAGCACTGATTAGGTACTCTTGAAGATTCATCTGAACTTTGATTTTTCTGTAGGTTATTGCAGGAGGTTCAGCAAACTTTTTAAAATTAAGGGTGAAATAGTTAACATTTGCAGTTTTGTGAGCTACTAGGTCTCATGGCTGGTGTTCAGTCTTTGTACATCAAAACAGCCATAGACTATAGGTAAAGAAATGGATGTGGCTAGATGCAGTACCATGGGCCATAGTTCTGCTGACTCTTAATCTATTGGATATAATTTACTTTTAGAATGAAGGACTACCAACAAATCATCTTGTTCCTATGCCAGTGATACCTACATAAATACCCACAAGACATGTAAAGGATAATGCTTAATGACAGACTACATTGGGAAGCCACAATATTTGAAAGTTAATATGCTTAGAGAAAAACTTTACTAAAATAGTAAAAACATGGTAAAACTTTTTGGTTTCTTCTTTTTAGGCTTCTCTTCTTGAGATTTCTTTTGAAATTTTTTTTTTTTAAATGGAAAATTTTCTGTGGGCCTTGGATCTGAGAAGGATTTGGTGTCACTCGAACGCCACTCAGTGCCAAGCCTGAGCTGGAATGGCCCACGCTTATGCTGCTAGGTGGGAAAGTGACCACAGACTGCAGCAAGTGCAATGTGACCACCGTGGTGATCGTGTCTGTGTGGCTCATGCCTTTGAAGTTGCCTTCTTGTGTCCCAGCTGGCGGGACCCAGTGAGGTGGATCAGTGGGGTGGCTTAGTAAGGCTGCTTGGCCACCTCGTGGCCAGGCTTAGTCTCAATGGAACCAAGTGCCACTGCCTTCGAAACCATTAGTCTTGTTCCCTAGATGCTCTTGTCAAGTGTGTAGTTTGGTTCTCTGTGAAGTATTTTGTACCTTTCCTTTGGCAAAACATATGATTGGTTTATAAGCATTTTTATATTTCCTTCCTCAAAATAAACATGGCTTCTGTATTTCTGCTGCCAGTTAGGGTGATGAAGACAGAGGGCACTGAAGGGCTTGCTTTGGAGCACTTGTAATCTGTCATGCAAGGGTCAATAAAGCTCTCAGAAAATGGTTCTTCCTGGAAAAAAAAAGTGGAAAATTTTTATTAACATTCAAACTCCCCTCATACAAGGCCATATAAAAATTCTTAGTTTGATTATGCATTTCTATAATTTATACATAGTTAAAATGGTATATAATTTAGCTTTTCATAATACATCATTTCAATACATTAATTCTGTTAAACACAAGCACTTATTTTCAAATCCAATACTTGAACAGTTTCTCTGTACATAGGTTAGCAGGGCTGATTAGCATAAGATGCTCCTTATTAAGAGGTATATGATCTGAGTATTAACAGTTGCTGAAGTTTGGTATTTTTATGCAGCATTTCTTTTTGCTTTGATCACAAAACAAAACCCTTAAGGATACTGAAATCTGATAAGTCCAAAGACATTACCTGTTGAATCATATTCATACTTAACACTATAGTACTAAAACCCTTTGAAATCTGTACTAGTTACAGATCTTTCATATCAGGATAAGACTGTTTGGGAAGAGAAATGAAGACAGAGTTTTCTATGTAGTGCTGATAGGAGGAGAAATGGTAAAATATCTTGTTGCTTCTCACTAATGAAGGCAACTTGGGGAAATACCAGAGCGTATTCCAACTCATTTTTAGGTGACTATAGGGAGGTGAGGGCATTGGCTTTAGATCATGCTAGATGGCCACAGCACTGATTTCATGTGGAAAACAACAAAACATTTGCATACTGTAATCTAAGTCTTAATCGTGAGCTATATGGAGATTTTAAAAAAATGTTTTGGCTATATTTCATCCTTGATGCCTGAGTTACAGCATCAATCTCTTATTACTTATTAGTAGATGAAGTATAGTCCTGCAGATAAGTACCAGATAAAAGCCTGTTTTCATAATCTGATTAAATTAGAACACTAAAAAATAAGTATTTCTACAGAAATCTCTAAAAGGAGCAAAAAAATCAAGTTATAACCCTAAATAAATGTTTTAAAGGGAAATAAACCTGGCACCTTCTGAAAGTCACATGGTACTTGCCATGCTGCAGTCCCGCTTGCCATTAGGCTGCAACTGAAGCACAACACTGTGTTCATTCACTTCATTTTCTACCTCACTGCTGTCAGTATCTTCATTGTCATTGTCCTCAAAGTCTGAAGATTCTGTCATGTTCTCATGTGAGTGGGACTCTGACAAAGCTCCAAACGACTGGGCACTGACAGAGGCTAAAGGTCTAAGCAAAGGTGTGTGTTCTGACACTTCATTTTCTTCTTGACTACTGTCTGTGTCAGAGTCAGAATCACCTTGAGAAGGGACAACTTTCTGCTTGCAGACTGGACAGGTTTTCTTGGTTTTAGTAAGCCAGGGGTCTACACACTTGCAGTGATAAGCATGGGAACAGGGAAGGATTCTGAGTTTGTCTCCATCTTTATATTCATCCAAACAATGGCACACACATCGTACTCATCTCCTTTCTTAAATTTATGTACTGGGAGTTTCTTAAGTTGATCTTTACCAAGTCTATTTTTTCTAGCTCTGTGTCTGTCCTGGACAAATTTTGTGATCATAAAAATGACTATTAGGATAAGACAGATGCCCACTATAGTGAGGAAGGGGATTAGATAGTATTCCAGAGGAAAATTAAATTCTGGAACTAAGATAATGTGGCCCCCTTTTTCATATGTGAATTCATCTTTCAGGGAATTAGCTGATGATTCACCAATAAAGACAGATGGAATGTCAATTTTCTTTAACACATCAGCTGTACTTACTGTCGTTGGATCCCATACTAATGAGTGAAATATTTTTAATGGATATTGCACAGACCCAATTGTATTCAAGTACTTGTTGATAGTCTGTCACATGCCATTAAAGAATGATAACACATGAGAGAGTACAAACAAATTCTAGTGTTAATAGTGGATTTAGTGAGTGATGTCAGACCTTTTACATACAAGGGTAAATTTGATTCTTTCTTTGCCTGTTGGCACACTTACTACCATGTTTACTAAGGTTCTTATTAAAAATAGGCACTGACCTATTTGAAAGCTCTGTGTTTTCTTGGGGTATGCCTTTTGTCACTAGTTGCAGCATATTTCTCATGTCATGGTCACTATATGTATTGCTCTAATAGTCAGAAAAAGTGACATTGACTTGCCATGTAATTTGCCACAGATTGGAGCATTCATTCATGTTGAAAGTAAGTTATATTAATCTACTGAAGAGCTTGAGTTTGTTGTATAAGTAACTCATTTATGGTATTAATTTATACCAACATGGTACTTCTCTGACTTTTAATGTGCTCTAGGAGCATAAGTAGTAGAAAAAGAAAGACAGTGCAGAATTTCAAGAATATATTTTGGACAAAACGATTCTTTTGATACCTATTACCTTTTAAGTGTATGTGCATGGCCTAAAGATTATGCTATTGGCATTAATCTGGCCTTGAGTGTCAGATCTGTGTTACTGAGTGTTGAAAAGCATGTAGCTTAGACCTACCTGGAAGGATTTATAATTTAAAGTACTTTAATCTCTCCTTTTATGTACTTTATAGTCTGAAAATTTCTCCTGTAAAATGTGTGATGTTTCTCACTTTGTGCACTTTCCCAGATGATCACATTTGTTTCTTGCAATCTTTCTATAAGCAGTTATGGAGTCTCTACAGCATTGCCAGAGAAATTTGAGACATATAAAGTCATTCTTCTGTTATCTTGGCTTTTGAGGTATTATGGCATATTTAAGTGTTGCATAGTGTTGATGTCCTGGCTTCTAAACAACCAAACGATGGAAGGAAATATAGAAAATATGTCTGTGAGGGAGTATAGATTCATGAAAAGGCTTTGACACATTCTTTTTTATCTTTGTCAACAAAGAGTGGAGAATCTGGAATACTTTTCTTTTTGACGGAAATGCATGCCTTATAAAGTAAGGTTGAGATGAGGCTGTGGATCTATCTTTTTGTTAAGACTACCATCTTCTCAAAAGAATTTGTTATCCTGATGCTTGTATTAGGAACTAGAGATTCTTATAAAGATAATGAGATTCAGTTTTAAGGATTAATTCCTTCTCAAAATGTTCAAGGTAATTTTTGAATCCTAATAAAATTAAATAATAAACCCAAAAATTCAAGAGATGATTTCAAGCAAAAATTTCACCTTATTTTGACTGCATTCCAATTGTATAGAATTGTGTAGAATTTTCATAAATTGTGTCAAGTTTTTCACTCTACAAATGAAGAATAGGCTCAATGTTTCAGTGCCTTGGTCAATCTTTTACCTCTTAAAGTCTAAGAAAGATGCTACTACAATAAGACATTTCCTGTCAGAGGGACAACTTGCTCCCTAGGCGGGCTGTCCCCAGGGTACCTCCTCAGGGATTCTCTTCTTTGCACTGGAAGCAGCAGTGTGAAGTCAAGGAGTTGGTCAGTCTAGAGCAGTGATGGTGATCCTTTCAGAGACCAAGTGCCCATACAGCAACCCAAAAGCCTCTTATTTACTGCCAAGTGCTAACACTGTGATTAAACCTGCATATCCAATGCTTAGCTGCTCGGGCAATGCTGGGGTGATTTGGCTCAAGTGCCAACAGAGATGGCTCTGCCTACCTGCTGTGGTAAGCATGCCATAGGTTTGCCACCACTGGCCTAGAGTCATTTGGATAATTTCCAATTCTGAATTTCCATCTAGCACAGTCTAGGTGGCTGAGCAATGACACAGTAGTTTTTATGTGCACATCACATGAAAATACGGACATTCTAAAAAGAAATCAAGTGAGGTTAGAAAGATCAGTGGGAACAAATAAAAATAGTTAGGTATGTTGTAACCTTCATCTGATCCAAACAGCAGTGTATACTTTGAGGCTGAGAATTCTAGGATAAAATTACAGCCTGGACCATGTGTACTACTATCTTCACAGCACTGCCATTCTCAAAGCCCAGATACTGCCTGCTACATAGGACATGGAACAGTGAAGCCATTCAAGTCAACAAGGATTGATTAAGTGGCTGCATGGTACTAAAAGTAGATAGAGAGGAATGCTTTAAGCATTCCATTGTTTGAATGCAAGGAATGCTTTGAACAAATTACTGTAATAGGCAAAATGGGTTTATCATAAAGCCCATGAGACATAAGCTTCAGGTCCTCTTACTTGCATGAATGCCTCTGAAAGTCTTACACCTAAATTTACATGTATAATGTAGACTCTTTTTCTTAAGAAGAATCCCCTAAATTACCTAAGCTTTAGGCACCACAAAGCCTGAATAAATTTCTGGTGGCAGCTACAAATCTTTGGCCATGAAATCACATTTGTAAGAAATTTGACTTCAGCGTGGCTATTATTGAATTTATTTCCTATTGGGACACACATTTCACTGAGCAGAAGAAAGGATCTCCGCTAACCCAGAGATTTTGGCAGGTTCAGAGTAGAGATTACAGAGTGCCAAAGTATTGGGAAAGAGGGGGCATCTGTTGTCCCTTGTTCATGCTCCATGTCTCTGATTGACTGATGTTCCTATCTGACCAAAAAGTGTGTGGTCCAGGTAGATTGTGTCTACTTCTTGTCCTGACCTTGAGCTCTCTTTTGCTAAGTTTTCTCTCAGCTTCTTCTATGTCCTTGAAAGGTCAAAAGATTCAATTTGAGCTGGACATGATGGCACACACCTGTAATCCTAGCACTCTGGGAGGCTAAGGCATGTTGATCACAAGTTTGAGCCCTGCTTGGGCAATTTAGCAACTTAGTAAGATCCTGTCTCAAAATAAAAATTTAAAGGGGCTGTGAATGTACCTCAATGCAACAGCTCTGGGTTTAATGCCCTGTACCCCCGTCTCCTACATCAAATTCAACTTAGCTACCCCTTGGCACAACTCTTGTAATACACGGAAGTCTGAAGATGTATGAAATTATCAGTGTTTAGAAATATAAAGCACTCATGTCCACTTTGCTGGTCCTATGCTCTGCCAGGCACTGAAAGTTTCTCTACGGCATGCCTCTTTCCTGGACTTACCTTGGAATTGAGGCAGGGTTCCTGTGTGTTTTAAAGATCTCTGTGTCTACTTAGGCTAGAACCAGGGTTTGGTTGCAAGAGAGTAAAGACAGTACTCCCTTCTAGAAGAATTAGTGTATAAGCCTTCTAGTTACCCTCATTCATGGTAACATCACTTGAGTCAGAATGTGCAGTGAGGACAGTAACTGTCTGCAGCTATCATTTTTGCATAAACACTATGCATTGTGTTTGGCTTCTTTTTCAGAGACAAGGTCTTGGCTTTTGAAGCTTAAAAGCAAGTAGTCATATAACTTGAAACTGTCAAACTATCAGTATCTCCCTTGTTTCAAAAAACAATTTTTGAAACTTGAAAAATCAGAATTGATATTCTCTGCACTGGTTTGGATGTGTCTGCTCCTCCCAGAGGAAATGGAGGTAAAATGTCCAAGCTGAGAGCCTGTCAGATACAGGGAATTGGTTAGTTATTCATAGCATTATCTGGCCACATTGTCTATTCAATAATGGCATTTCAGTGGCTACGAAACTAACCATGATGCAGGTGTCTGCCCTGGCAACTTTTCTTCCTGTCAGAAAATGTTCTAACTCATCGATTTTAATGAATGTCTGCTCATATGTTATGGATGGGTGCCCATTGTCAAGAAATAACATGTACTTGGTCAGGGATATTTGAGCATTCTGGGTAGAACTATAATAATAAGTCTTAGGGTCACTTTAAACAACCAGAATAAGAAAGATGAAAAGTTGGAAAGTTTCATTTTCTAACTTTGCATTTTGCACATTTGACATTAGAATTTTGGGACTCACCCTCAGTGATGACTTTCACTAATGGAGAATATAATTTAAAGTACTCAAACATAAGTCCTTAGGCAAAAAAGAAAAATTAAAATTGGATATTATATTCCAATGCTGCTAAAATAGTGGTTTTGAGAATCTTTATTTTCTAATAACACAATTTTGAGTAGTTTAGAAAGCAATATTTAAATGTTTTATTAATTGGGAGCATTAAAAGGTGAAGAATTTTTGTTGTATAGCATCTTTCTTGTATAATAAAGTGCTTAGCAAAGACTTGAAATTCTTCACAGAATTGACATACAGAAATAACTATTTTATAAACTTTAGTAACCTTTGTGCATTACTTGAAATCATTTGAAGAGAGACATGCTATTCTTACGCAGGAGAAATACGAAAAGATGTTTTAAATACATTTGAACTAGTTCTCTATGATTTTTATCTCAGTGATAATTACACTTCTGATTTATCTTCCAAACCTGCTCTATGAAAGTTAATGACAGTGAAGTGCAAAAGAATGACAATTCAGAATTAATCAAGAATAATTGAATCAGGATTTAACAACCTCTTAAAGTCATTCATAATTCAAATTTTAAAATATTACATGTGGAAACAATTATAATTATGTCCATTTTGCTTCCTCTAGAGTTGCTTATGAGGGTTGTGAACTTTGGATCTGTTTTCCTTTAACAGTGGGTATAATTTTAAAGAATGCTCTGATATCTTCAATGACTATTGGAGATACTTTGAAGATATTTCCAAGGTGAAAGAAACAGAAATACAGAATCACTGGAAAGAAGAAAGAATTTTATAACCAGAGCAGGCTTGATCAGTGAAAATAGGCATTAAAATTGGAATTGCTAAGATGAACTTTCAATTTCCAATTAAGGATCAGTGTATAAACTCCTCTGCTTCATTCTGTACTAAAGATAAAGAATTTTTCCAATTTCACTTTTCAATAATGAAAAATAGAAATAATAGAAGCAAATGCCTGAAGTGTATTTCTGCCTAACTTTCCTTATTCACAAAGAATTGTCTCTAAAGTCTAAGCCTTAGCTATAAATAAATAATAAATTAATATTGAAAAGGAGGATAAAGTTCTTGACCAAATAAAGTTAACATCAATAATTACTATGTAAACTCAAAAAAGCAATAAAATTTTGTCCAGTAAGCTATTATCAGCTAGGAAAGGTTGAAGAGTTGATGAAGGATGTTAATTTTTTAAAATGGAAATTGAGAGAATTCAAAGTCTTCAAACCCTTTGTCACTTATTCATTTATATTTTCTCATTCATATTGTCATTCATTCATTTATTAATTGCTCCAATATCTGTTGAGCTCTTTACATGCCAGAGTGTTTTAAAAATCATACTCTAAATTCTAATAAATAAGTATTCAGAGAAGTGTTTTTGTTAACGAATTTAACTAAATACTTTTTTTAATGTTTGAGCTCCTTTATTGCTATATTCAAATGGGAAGGGGAACAAGGGAGGAAGGTGGGGAAAAAAGAAGGAAGGGAAAAGGAAAAAAGTGAAAATAGGAAAAAATGGAAACAAAGCTTTTGTACATAGGAAGGGGAGGAGGCTTGAGGGGGGAATGGGATTTAAAAAGATACATTTTATTAAGTGTTATACCAATAGAAATCTATAAATCAGATATTTAATTTTAAATAGAACCCTTAAGACACATTTCATTCCTCATTGGAAATTGATATTCAATTAACATGCATTAAAATGAAAATATTTAACTACAGATATATGCCATTGACTTTTATTTTTCAGTATGTGATATTGAATCCAGGTTCTTTGCAATGAACCATATCCCCGACCCTTTTTACTTTTTGTTTTGAGCCAGGTCTCACTAAGTCACTGAATTGCTGAGCTTGAACGTGTTCTCCTCCTGCCTCAGCCTCCCAGAATGCTGGGATTATAGGTGTCTGGCACCACACTTGACTTGCTAATGACTTAAATTTCAGCATTATTATGTTGTTACTTAAAATTGACTAAGCATCAAGAGTCCACTTACCACCTAGCTGATATATACAAATGTAGATAGTTATTAACATAGCTAAAGAGAAAGGCGAGACTTCTGCCATGGGTTTGAGGTAGGGTTCATTTTATTATAACATACCAGTTCCACAGCATTGTACAGTGCTGCTCATAGTAGAAAAACAATTTCCTTTGACATCATCTATTCTCTTAAGAATAGTGTGGCTATTCATGTGCGGCTTGTGTAACTAAGAATTAAGTGGTCATAAAAATAAATAGGTCTGTACCCATTTATATATGTCTGAGTTAATTCTCTTTGGTTAAGCTTTTAATTATATTCAATTATTTCCTGTTAGTTCATTGAAAAACCTGAAAAATGACTGAGTGAGGAGTAACCAGCATCATCACAACTTACAAGTTATGTTTTTAAGGAAACATCACACTAATTATGGCACTGTCTGTAGTGCTTAAACAAACAAAATTTAAACAGTGTTATTTTCATTTTAGATGCGATCTGTGAGCCGAGTCTTCAAGTTTATCGACATGCCAAAAGAAGGTGCACCTGCCAGGCCTGTCAAACCATCCAGGGATGACCAGCTCTCGAAAGTTATGATCATTGAGAATCAACACGTGAAGAAAGATGACATCTGGCCCTCAGGGGGTCAAATGACTATCAAAGACCTCACAGCGAAATATGTAGATGGTGGCAATGCCATATTGGAGAACATTTCCTTCTCAATAAGTCCTGGCCAGAGGGTGAGATTTAAACATTGCTTGCTTTGTTAACACCCTACTCAGTGACTCCCAGCAGCCTTAAGCAATGTGTTACTAGAATCTATTTGTAACACTATTATTATATAGTAGGACCAATACTAAATATACATATATCAGGTTGTTATTATATGAAGTCATTATATTTCATATAAAATCTAATTTGTAGAGTCTTGACTCTATTAATAGGCTCACTTAAAATGTGATAATGCTTGCAGGATATCTAATTAATTGCTAGTTTATCATCTATAGATACTGTACAACAAACCAAAGCTGCATATTTTAAGTTTCCCATCTTCAAAATATCTTCCAATAGGATAAATAGTTTTTTTGTTCAATTTTCTCTTCTTCAATTTTATCTGTTTGAGAGTCTGTTACACAAGTGATACTTTTTTTCAGGTTTCTTTTTTTTGAGCTTTCACAAAGATATAATTTTTTCCAACTTATTGACTAAGCAGAAATTATGGAAAAATAGTTACTTAGCAATAATTTTGTTACTTAGCAATAATTTTATACTTATTAAACGTAACTATGCATTATTTTGAAGTGTTTCTTATACTATCAATCCCATCACTGTGTTGGACACAGAGGGAACTTATATACAGATTTTTTTGAACTGATTCTTGGAGAAGTTTTTTTCTTTATTTCATGCACTATAAATAGTTTTACATTGTATTCAAATCCTTTCATCTGGTTTACTTTATAATTCTAGAGAAGAGTATTACATATTTTTATTGATTTTTTAAATTGAGATAGTGTAAAAATAGCCAGGTCTTGAGAAAACTGAATTTTAAAACTTAATCTTTTTGTGGTTCATTTCAAATAGAGATTTTAAAAAAGCATGACAGTTAGTAAAGATATTAAGCTACCATTATTAACACTGACATAGAAACAGACAATTGCCATTTACTTTTTGGAATATTTGATAAACATTTAATGCATTGACCCAAATTCTGTTTAAAAAAAAGTATAGGATAAGCAAAAAAGTACCATGCAAAATGCTTTAAAATGGAACACTGGAAATTTTGACTCATCTTTGTGTCTTAGGATAAATTCGTGTATCACTAAAATTAACTCTATTATTTTGTTATTGTTGTTCATCAAGAATGGGATTTATTTTTTCTATTCCTGAGGAAAAACAGTCTTAGACGGGCATAAGTGAAAAGATTTTACTTTTTAGATTGAATTTTCCCCTAATATTAGCATGAGTATATGTATAGGTTTTTAGGTTACATTAAGAGCCCTCATGAAATCTCTGAAATCTCTCATTTTTGTTTTGTTGTTGGAATGTGAGAAATGTTAATTATGCTTTGGAACTATGTCAAATTAGTGATTTGGCTTGGCTTCTCCTTTTCATTGGAAAAAGCATAATTAACCAGTCTGTTTTGCTTTGCACATCAATGAATACCACAGGGAGCTGAGCCTGTCTTTCTGGGTCACCGGGATGGATGCCAGAGGTGCAATCATTATTACAAATAATCCGTACAAATGGGTTGTTATAAAGCAGAATGGAAGCCTTGATGAATTATTGGCTTCAACATGGTCTAACTTTATCTATCCCTTTATTAATCCATATGAGGCTTTACATTGAAGTGGATAGTTTATAGACCACATTTAATTGGGTCATATTTTTGATCCACACTGACAATCTCTTTTTTAATTGATGTATTTAGATGTTGGCATCTAAAGTGATTATTGATATAGTGGGATTAATACCTATCCTATTTGTTACTGTTTTTACATTGTGGCTTCAGTTTTTTTTCCTCCCGTCTTAGAATAGTAATCTACTTTTTTTGCTTTTTTAGTAATTTCTCCAGAGTTTGTAACATACATTTATGACTAATCCTAGTTCATTTTCATTTAATACTGTATTACAGTTTTATGGGTTGTGCAAGTACTTTATAATGAACTATTCCCAGATCCTCTTGTCCCTTATATTCTTGCTAGGATTCATTTTATTTGTTATATATGTATATATAAAAATACATATAAGGGCCAGGGATTTAGCTCAGTGGTGCCACTGCCTGCCTTGCAAGTGCAGGATCCCAAGTTGGATCCCTAGTACCAAAAAAACAAAACAAACAAAAACACCCCATACATATGTATGATAAAATACATTGTTGCCATAATTATTTTATTTTATTTTATTTTTTTGCCATAATTATTTTAAACAGCTTTCTGTAAGATCAATTAAGAATAAGAAAAATTGGGCTGGGGATTTAACTCAGCAGCATAACACCTGCCTGGCCAGAGCGAGGTCCTGAGTTCGATCCTCAGTACAAAAAAAAAAGAAGAAAATTTATGTTCTCATTCTGCCTTCACTTATTCTCTCATATTTTTCTTTTATGTATCCAACGTTTTTGTCTTTATATACATAAAGTTTCTTTAAAAATTTTCATTTTCATTAGTATATGTTTGCAGTGCACAACGTGGACAGTTGCTATATATGCATAACACATCTTAATTCTTTTCACTTCCTCTTTTCCTCCCTTCCCTTCTCCCTCCTGCCATTTCTTGGACCACTTTTTGTTTTCATTTTTATATTTTATTGCTTCTAATGCTTCAAACCGTGGGAAATCTTTGGTAAAAATAAAGACTAAAATTTTCACAATAACTTTATACAAAGCTTTGCACAACAATGTTCTTCAATACACATGAAATAATACAGGAATGTTCAGAGTTCTCAGGGAGGAAATTACTGTACAAGATCCATAGTCCTTCATTTCAAAACAAAACTTCTTTCATAAATATTTGAAATATTTCCTAGGTTCTTACCACATATTAACATTTGTATTTCAATAAGTATGTTGAACTTTAAAGTATTTATATTATTTAAATAAAAATCAATAAACAGAAGTTCTTTTCCCTATTGCCTACTATAGCATCAAGTCACCCTCCCCCTCAATTCTGCTTATTTTACATAAAACTAGAGGGATGTAACTAAAATGAAAATCGGTATGGTTCATATTCAAGCCCTCTGTGAAAAAGAGGAAAATGTTTCATGTCTATTATGACACAGATATTTCTCTGGTGGTTTATTTGTGGAGCTCAAACTTGACCAGCTTTACGTTGATCTAAATGAGTGCTCAGCTCAGGACACAGCTCAAATAGCAGCAGTTCCATCAGCTCTCGGTCCACTTCTCACTTGCACAATATCAACCTGTTTCATTTTCCTTTTCTCTGAAGACCTTCTTTTAGGATTTCTTTGAAGACAGGCCTGATGACACTGTCCCTTCATTTTTGTTTGTCTGATAATTCTTATTTTGCTTTCACTTTTGGAGGACAATTTCATGGCATACTGAATTCTAACTTGATTTTCCCCCTCTCAAAACTTTAAATGTTTCACTACACTCAATTCTTTTTTAAAATTTTCATTTAAATTTTTTTTTTTTCGACAGGGCCTCATTATGTAGGCCAGGCTAGACTTGAATTCGCTATATAATCCAAGCTGGCCTCAAATCTGCAGCAATTCTCCTGCCTCAATCTTTTGGGTAGAGTTTACAGGCATGTACCACTAGCCCAACTCTCCACTCAATTCTTTTTCCTTTTTTTTTTTTTCATTTCTTTATTATATAGTTTCAGAGAAGTTATGATTTCATCCTTGATTTTTTATAGACAATCTTTTTTATGCTCTGGTTTCTTTCAAGATTTTTTTTGTAGCTTTGAACATAGTATGCTATACAGGCATGTACCACTAGCCCAACTCTCCACTCAATTCTTTTTCCTTTTTTTTTTTTTTCATTTCTTTATTATATAGTTTCAGAGAAGTTATGATTTCATCCTTGATTTTTTATAGACAATCTTTTTTATGCTCTGGTTTCTTTCAAGATTTTTTTTGTAGCTTTGAACATAGTATGCTATATAGGCTTTTATAGTATTTTTCACATTATTCTGCTTGGTTTTCTCTGAGCTCTCTGGTGGTATAGTATTTAACACTCCTTTGGAGAAATTCTTAGTCATTGATGTTTCACATATTTCTTCTGTTCCTTTTTCTCTTGTTGTTCTCTTTCCCATACATTAAACCACCCTTTTTGTAGCTGTCTCACAGTTCTTGAATACCCAGTATTTTTATCTTTGGTTTTTAGTGTTGAAAGTTTTTATTGATTCAGCCTCAAGTTCAGAGATTTTTCTCTCATACATGCAGTCTACTTATGAACTTATCACAGGCATTCTTCCTTTTTGTCACGTGTTTTTAATCTTTAGACTTTCTTTTGATTTGGTCTTAGAATTTCCCCCTTTTCTATTTACATTATCCATCTGTTTTTGCATATTATCTACTTTTTTCATTAAAATCTTTATCATATTAATCAGAGTTGTTTTAAATTCTAATTCCGATTTGTTCTACCTCTGGTTCTGATGCTTGTTCTGTGTTTTCAAGTTGATTATTTTATTTTTTACCTTACAATATGTTTTGTAATTTTTTTGCTGAAAGGTGGACATAATGTTCTAGATAAAAGGGACCAAAGGAATAAGTCTTTAGTAATGTAGTAAGGTACTGAGGGGATAGGGTAGTGGACCATGAATTTTAACAAGTGGTATTCTGGTTTTTCACCTCCTTAGGTGGGACAAGATGGCTAGACTGAGCTGGAGTTGAGTATTTCCCTTCCCTTAGGTTAGTTGGGCTCTGAAATAAATTTCTAATAAGGTAGACCTGGCAAATTAGTTTGTCTTAAGGGTAGGCCTGGTTAAAAAGAAGAAAATGTGTCAGTCTATATTAAAATGTTTGGTTACTTTCTCCCTGTTTTTGTATGAAGTATAAAGGAGTTTTCCTCTGACCTTCAGAGTGAGGACATGTAAGGCTAGTTGCTAAATTCACAACTCTTTGGAGGTCCCTGATGACTGGTCACCCCTGGAATTGTTTTGCTCCCAGACTCATCAATTTTTAGTCTCCATCAATTTGTCAGCTACAGTTTAGGCTCTCCCACTCTGGTACTGGTTCCCTCAGAGTTTTCTACTTGGTGATTTCTATTTGGTAAGTTGTGATTCTCTGTATCTGTTTGTCCATCTTCAGTTTTGGGAAATAGTGTTTTGACTGTGACCTTGCTTCTCTGGCAGAGCCAAGAAAAGTTATTGATTTTTTCAGTTTGCTTACCTTTATATTTGTTAAGATGGAATGACCACTTGCTAGTGGCACACTTGTCAGACTGGAATCTGGAAGTCCTGTTTTTTATTGTTTTATCCCTTTGTTTACCACATTAGGTAGCTCAATAAATTTTAGATGAATGGATGGATGGTGGATGGATAAATGAATGAATGGCTTAAGCCAACTTTTAGATTGTAGGCTTCCTTATAGTAGAAATTGATCTCTGGGATGCCATTCTAAGCAGTTCTCTTATGAATGTAATTTCTATGTATGGCCTTGCTCTTAGTATTGTAATGACATCTTGCTAACTGTGTTCCAAATGTATTTCCTACATCCTGAATTAAGAAAGAGATTCAAAATTGGTATACTGTTTTGGAAGACTGCCAGCCCAGCTGTGAGTTAATTACTCTTCTTGGTGAAAAAAAACCTTTTGAAAATTCAGGGTTTAAATAGAAGTCTCTTTAAAATTTTAATAAATTTCAGTGTTCTTGGATATATGCAGAGCAAAAGGAAAAAAATCAATATTTGTGCAGAAAAATTATTCAATCTTCATATTAAAACACTTAGTCCATAGCAATTTAGGGAAAAGATGTCCTATTACTTTAGTTGCTCTTACTTGAACTTATGCTTTGAAAAATTTTATTTTCAGTGCATGAAGAATATAGCAAATACTTCACAGCTACTACTCTAAATGAATCTATTTTTTCTCTTCAATCTCAAATAGCTTTTTTAAAGATGCTTTTGATTTTTTGTTTACATTTCACCTTTCCCTGACTAGAATATCTAGTTTTTCCTTTCCTTTTTCTTCTCAAAATGGAAGCTGGAGTTTTAATTTGGAGTCATATTCTCATGATAAAACTGGACTTATCAAAATTGTTCAGATTGTATGCCCATTGTCTTGGGCAGCCTGTGGTTACATACACAAATATTTAATAGTATTTCAAGATCTGTTATTTTTGGTAATTTTAACTGGTTTCTCTAGTTGTAGTCCCTACAAAATGCTGCAGTTTTCAGAAATGATTCATAGGAATATTAAGATTTCAGATCAAATCAGTACAAACATCCAAATGCCTCTTTGATTTGTTAAACACATATCCCATTTCTGTCTTGATAAAAATTGTTATGAAGTAGATGAATCATTCAGTTTGAGCTGCATAAATTTTATTAGTGATAAATAGATATATGGAAATAAAAGTTCAGTTATAATCATATTGTGGATCTAATAAGGAAAGGAAAATAATTGCATAAGTTTTCAATCTGTTGCAGTATTAAAATGACAAGTAAGACACTGTAAGGAATGTACTAGGACTGTTCTATTCATGGAGAATGCAATTACAATTAGCACAAAACTCAACATTATTTTACTGTCCTCATAATACTTCGATTTATCTTAATCCAAAATTCCAAAGGAGGAGTTGCATTGAAGTTACTAGAAAATATTGACTTGGAATTAGGGTGTATTTCAAAAGCTGACTTTGTTAGCTACAAACTAATGAAATTTCTTCCTATTGGAAAACTTGTCAGACATAATGCATCACCAATAGTTCAGTGATATGAAGGAAACTAAAAATTTCAATATTTGCTTTTGAAGGAAAGGCAGTATGGTCATTTATTCTGCTAATTAGAACCCTGATTAATTATGTAGAGATTTAGACCTCAGAATACTTTTTACCAGATATTCTTGATATGAATTTAAAACAAATCATTTTCACATATTGAATTCTTTTCTTCTCTTCCCCCTATACCTCACTTACATTGGGAACATTCAGATAATTTATACAGAGCTCATCTGCTCATCTATCTATCCATCCAACCATCCTTCTAGTCCTTCCATCTGACTGTTTTCCAGTCAATCCAAATGAGCACTTACTGAAAACTTTATATAAGCCAACCATTGTGCCAAAGAATGGAAAGCCAGATAGACCACCTACCTTTGGTATACTTAGATTCTTGGGGTGAAGACAAGTAATCTCAAGAAAAAAATAAGCAAAATAATAACCAAGTATAATTAGTACTATGAAGAAACACAACATTGTGTTATGCATAACATTTGATTGATTTGGTTTTCACAGTTGTTGAAGAGAACAGACATTTTGGAAAGTCCCATAATAGAGCTCTTATGATGGCCAGGAAGACAGTCATTGTCATTATTGGTTCCCAACTTCTCTAAACACTTAGTTTACTAAACACTTAGTGTATGCCAGATAAGTATAAACTCTAAAACATTTATTGTACTCTATGCACTGGTTCTATGAAATAAGTATAATATTTGCATGTCACAGAAGTCATTCCATCACTTTTACCCAACAGGTGGGCCTCTTGGGAAGAACTGGATCAGGGAAGAGTACTTTGTTATCAGCATTTTTGAGACTGCTGAACACTGAAGGTGAAATTCAGATTGATGGTGTGTCATGGGATTCAACAACTTTGCAACAGTGGAGGAAAGCCTTTGGAGTGATACCACAAGTAAGCAAAAATATGTAGCCAGATAAACGAGCAGCTGAAGTATATTTTAAAAAATTATTTCTTATCAGGGATGGTGGCACATGCCTGTAATCCCAGCATTCAGGAGGCTGAGACTGGAAGATTGCCAGGAGTTCAAGGCCAGTCTGGAGTACATAGCAAGACCCTGTCTCAACCCCCCCCCAAAACAAAATTATTTCTCTTTTTTGCAGTGCTGAGAATCAAACTCAGGGTCTTGTGCATGTTAGGCAAGTGCTCTATTACTGAGCTATCTGTGCATCCCCAAAATGACATCTTTACCATTATTTGACATTTACACTCAAGAAATTCATATTACTCTGCAAAATACATTTGTTATGCATTGCTGTCTTTTTTCTGCAAAGCCAGAAAAAATGTCATAGGAAGAAAAATCTCTTTAAAAATCTCTAAAAGTTTGGAATTCTGTGTGACATAAAATTATTTAAATGTTCCAAGTTTTAATAATTCCCAGAAGACACGTCCTGTAGCAGGAGCATGGGGCTTTTGTTTTTTCCAGCTTTTTTTTCTGCTTCAGTGGTCTGAGCTCCAAGTTAGCAATCACAGCAGGTTGAGAAATGCTTTGTAAGACATAAAAGATGCTTCTAAAATAACAAGCACTTGGAAGCATGAGGTAGTAGAATTGAAAATAGAAAGTATAATGATTGTTTTCTATCTTTGGATAGGAAGAACCATGTCAGATTAATCTGTAGGTGTTTTGTTTTTCACAAAGAATCTTTAGCCTCACTGGCTTAATATCTTTCTATCTGTGTTACTGTGCAAGTAGACTTCTTGTTCATGAGGGAAGTAGTAACAGTTACCAGTGTAAGAGAATCTAAATGAAAGGTATTTTCTGTGTTTCTGTTGACATTTACTCTCATCTCTATGGGGATTTTCATTGCTTTAATGATCATTTTTTCCCCTTTGTACCAAAAGCCACTGAATCCATTCTACTAACGTGGTTCCAACAATTTTCTATGTTTAACACAAAATTAAAATCCCAAAAGCATTGCTCAGTGGACTGACTACAAAGCTAGACCAAGAAAAATGCTTGTATTTCTTGATTGGCCTTGTGAAACATTTGTTACCTTCAGCTGAGACACTAATATATATAGTGTAACTGCTAAGCTGATGCCTTTAATTTATTTGTCCAAATTTGTCCATGTTTCCAGAAGCTTAATCTTGGCTGGAGTTTTGAAAACACTATTATTTTTCCAAAAAGAACAAAGATATTGTCAGATGGTCTAAAGATAAAGAAACACTAGAAATACAAGTATCCCAAGGTGATAGTGTTAGGCAAAATAAAAATGCTAAAGAGCATGGAATAGAATTTGGTTGCCACAGAAGTGTTGTGACTCAGTTTAACCTGCCTTCTGGGTCCATTTTTAACAATAATGAAGCTTTGGGTTTTTTTTTATTCTTGTTCACACAAATCTGTCCATTAGCATAATCCAAGCTCTAAAAGTTAATTTCAATTTCACTAGGAATCTTTTAGTTTATCTGCCATGTGGTTGAGAGATTTTTGTCTTCTTGCAAGCTCTACTTAGGAACCTAAATATTAAGACCTGAAAGAACCAAGTAGGACAGAGCTATGAACAAATTTATCTTGCTTTTCTGTTCATGTGAATCTTTCAGACTTGTCTTTCATTTCCCTCTCCTATGGCTTCAAGGTTTATATAGACTAAAGAAGTACTTTCAGAGATTCCTTCAGAAATGTTGCAGTGTAGGTGGTTCTCGTGTGCAGGTGTATGACATTGGTGTCCGGGAATGACTCTCAGGAGCACAAGTACATCTGTTGGCACAGTGTACTGTTTCTTCAGTGACATCTTTTGAATATTATGTGAATGCTCCAAAGAGAGGAAGAGAACAAACTCATACACTTTTGATGTCTAAGCTAAGGGATATTTATTTTTCTTAGAAAGTTCAAATTAAATTTTTTTTTTCGCTGTCCTGGAATGTTATTTTAAAAAAAGGAAGGAAAAGGGAATGAAATATCCAAGGAGAGCTAACTTTGTTTGCTTTTTCATCCCTTTCTTTCTTCTTTCTTCCACACTTTGCAAGGGTATGGTTCTGAAGATCTCTGACACTGAACTGTCGTAGGCAGCAAGGAGGATTGTAGTCAGAGTCCTATCAGCTTAAGCAATTCCAAACACCAAGACTAAAAATTGATCATTAGTATTGAACTTTTAATTCATGAAAAACAGACAAATAATTTTTAAATGTGTGTTTAAAACTTCGTTTACAAGTCTGAAAGATTGCAAGCTGTCTGAGGGAATGTCTAGGCCTATTTTTACAATAAGAGTTTATAATATAAAAACAGTCTATGTCCACACCTGACTCCTACCACAGAGATGGGGCATCCTTTGCTCTGAGAAATATCAGATAGGGCCAGAACATTGTTTTATAGATATCAACAATGAAATTTGAGAGCCCAGCAGTTCTCATTCACTTCAATAGTGATTAACCATGGTTTTGCCGCCTGCTGTGCAACCGTAAGGACCCAAGCTTGATCCCCGGTACCCCCCCCCCAAATAGTAATTAACCATTTAATAATTATTAAACACCTATATGCCTAAAGTTTTAAATATTACAGATTCTGTAGTTATGTGACACTTGTCCTTGAGGTGTCCAGTGAGATCCCAGTGCTACCTATCAACTTCTAATGAGAAGCTCAAAATCACACTCATAGTCCTATCATAGATCTAAGGAAGAAAGAATATGACAAAAATGATAAATTAAATATAGACAAGTTTAGAAATAATTTGAAGCATGGGCTAGTCCAGGAGTGCTGAGAGTAATTCTGAGAGGAAGTCTAGCCCCAATCCCCTATTGTGACCATTTCTAAAGGAAAGTAAGGTTACTTTCCTTTGTTCTTACTCCCACTGCCATGCTTATCTGCTCATCTTTCTTCTCATTCCTCCATTTGAGCCAGAATTGAGCAGCAATATATGTTTAAGGGTAGAGAGTTATTCCTCCCACTTATTTAATTTATATTACATTCAGTCACCACAGAAGCCAAATTGCATTTTTTTTCACTTGATATCCAGTGCTGGAGTCTAGTGCCTGTTGCAGTGACACATGACCAGCTCTGAGAACTCCCTGTAGGCTCAGCTGTTTCCACTGAATGGAAGAGTTGAGGAGTTGGCTTTGGAGAAGAGATTAGTCATTTATTTTTTCTGTGGCTCAAGAATTGCTCTTTATACCATACATGACATTAAACAAATATCAAATATTTGCACACCCTTTCTTAGTAGTGAACAGTTTCTTAAGAGGGAGATCATTGTGTTTAGTCATCTCAGACACATTTTCAGTATACAATGAATCTGACTGTGCTATATTGGCCAAACTATGTAACCTCAGTACCTCAGCTGTTTCATTTGTAATGCAGGAGAAAAGGACTTAATGACTTCCAAGGGCCTTTCAGCTATAGAGATGAGTGTACAGAAAGTTCAAACAGGCTGAAAAACAGTTAAACCACATACTGGCACCAGTGGAAGCAAAAAAGTTCCAGACCTTATTCGTAATACAGGAAACATCTGATTGATTGTATGAAATTGAATTCTGACTCAGTTTGTTCAGTTAATCTTTCCTTGAAATAAAAAGAGTACATAGTTCATTACTTTATACTAGACAATAAACTCTAAACAAAAGCCCTACAGATTTCTGAATAGTAACAAATTACCACACCTAAAACTTTTAGATGTCTGTCTTACAGCTTTCTTCCTTCATAATTTTGAATATATTTATATTTTAAATAAAATTAATATATCTTATATATTTGGTAAATACTGTACTTTGTATAAATTATCAGCATTCTGAATAAAAGTTAGACAAATCATTTCTTAGGCAGTTATAAAGGACCATAAAAGTTTTAATGGGTTGTTACTATTGTTTAAAAACTGTAATACTTGTAAGCATTCGAGTCACATGTTAATAGAACTATACATCATACACACATACCCTTCTGAACCAAAGCAAAATGTACCTTGCAGAAGCTATTCTTTAAACTGGAAGAAAAATAACATGCTGAATTCTGACTTTGACATTTTTTACTCATACTTTTTATCCACATATCCACCACTCATTTGTTCTGGCAACATTTATTGGGCTGTACACTAGGTGCAAACTTTGTGCTTACAACAGGGTACACATCAAAGTTACAGTCTTATAGGAGAGATGGACTTTAGAAACAAAATGCCCACAGAGGTGTATATAACCTTATATTCACAGAAGCCATGAAAGTCTAGGAGTAATGGGACCATATTTTCAGAAGCCTTATTTGGTATTGAGGATCAGAAAATGTTCCCTAAAATGAAATACAATTTGAAACCTGAAGCATGGAGTTAGCCATGAGAAGAGTGTAGAACTTTTTTTTTTCCCCATTAAGTTTATTGGTACATTTTAGGTATAAAATACAGTTACATTTATCATTGGGTATACCATTACGTGAGTATCTTGGTTCTTATTTTTTCCCCTTCCCCTGCCATCGCTTCACCCCCTCCACCCTTCCCTATTTGCAAAGACTTTGTTTCCATTTTTTTTCCTTTTCTCAAATTTTTTCTTTTCCCTTCTTTCCTTTCCCACTTCCCCTGCTTCTTTAGATCTTTACTTCCTATTACACAATATCAATTATACATTTTTAAAATTAAGATATCAAGATCTAGGAGATATTATCACAGATTTTACAGAATTTAAAAGGATATAGAAAGCATATTACAAAAATCTGTTTTGAAATAAATTTGACAACTTCTAAGAAGTACCTTGGAA